>SJYX01015234.1:112315-124972 GCA_006410675.1 Oreotragus oreotragus | reverse complement strand
TTTCATTGAGTTAGACAAGGCTGTGGTCCTAGTGTGATTAGATTGACTAGTTTTCTGTGAGTATGGATTCAGTGTATCTGCCCTCTGATGCCCTCTTGCAACACCAACCATCTTACTTGGGTTTCTCTTACCTTGGACGTGGGGATATCTCTTCACGGCTCCTCCAGCAAAGCACAGCCACTGCTCCTTACCTTGGACGAGGGGTATCTCCTTACCACCACAGTTCCTGATCTTCAATGTGGGTCAGCTCCTCTAGGCCCTCCTGAGCCTGCGCATCCCCTGCTCCTCCGTTTACTCCTTCCGGCCACTGGCCGTGGCCTCGGGTGTGGGTGGCTTCTCCCAGCTGCCGCCCCTGGCCTCGGGCTCAGGGTGGCTCCTCCGGGTCACCACCCCTGGCCTCGGGGGTGAGGTGGCTTCTCCTGGCCGCCCCTGGCCTTGGACGTGGGGTGTCTCTTCCTGGCCACCCCTGACCTCGGACATGGGGTGTCTCCTCCTGGCTGCCACTGACCTCGGATGAGGGGTAGCTCCTCCCGGCCGCCACTGGCCTCAGATACAGGGTAGCTCCTCTTGGCCGTTCTTGCGCCATCACAGCCTGGCACTCTAGATTGCTGCCCCTGACCTCGGACATGGGGTAGTTCCTCTCGCCCCCGCTTAGTGCGCCGGCACCCATGCTTAGTGCGGATGGTATATGCTGACTGGATTTAGTCCATGAGCCTTCAGTTTTAAACCTCTTATTTAAGCGGAACACACGCCAATTACCATAGGAACGCAGGTCGACCTCACCTCCAACCCAAGAGAAACGAAAGTGGATGCATAAATGTTCCCGTGACTGATAATTTGGACTATGCTTCCTCCGGCCACCAGGCTGCAAAGAACAGGAGAGGTACCAACACCAGCCACATGCGCCCTAAGAAAAGGCAGTTCCAGGGCAAAGGAGATGGGGCGGTGGGGGGGTGGGAGTGGCACTTAAGAGTTCTGGGAAAAATCCAAATAATAGGGTTCACCCCTAAAGGGGTGAGTGATTAAGCAGGGAGATGGAGAAAGGGAGGGCTTTCTTATGACAAAGAAAAAGAGAGATAGGAACTGCTCTAGAGAAAAGGCAGCCCTCAGCGTCAGGAGCTAGGCTGGAGTGAATTCACCACACTAACAAATTGAAAAATAAAAGCCATATGATTATGTCAATAGATGCAGAGAAGGCCTTTGACAAAATTCAACATCCATTTATGATAAAAACTCTCCAGAAAGCAAGAATAGAAGGAACATACCTCAACATAATAAAAGCTATATATGACAACCCCACAGAAAACATTATCTTCAATGGAGAAAAAGTGAAAGCATTTCCCCTAAAGTCAGGAACAGACAAGGGTGCCCACTTTCATCGTTACTATTCAACATATTTCTGGAAGATTTGGCCACAGCAATCAGGGCAGAAAAAGAAATAAAAGGAATCCAAATTGGAAAAGAGGAAGTAAAACTCTCACTGTTTGTATATGACATGATCCTCTACATAGAAAATCCTAAAGACTCCACCAGAAAATTACTAGAGCTAATCAATGAATATAGTAAAGTTGCAGGATATAAAATCAACACACAGAAATCCCTTGCATTCCTATACACTAATAGTGAGAAAGTAGAAAAAGAAATTAAGGAAAAAATTCCATTCACCATTGCAACGAAAAGAATAAAATACTTAGGAATATATCTACCTAAAGAAACTAAAGACTTATATATAGAAAACTATAAAACACTGATGAAAGAAATCAAAGAGGACACTAATAGATGGAGAAATATACCATGTTCATGGATTGGAAGAATCAATATAGTGAAAATGAATATATTACCCAAAGCAATCTACAGATTCAATGCAATCCCTATCAAGCTACCAGCGGTATTTTTCACAGAACTAGAACAAATAATTTCAAGATTTGTATGGAAATACAAAAAACCTCGAATAGCCAAAGCAATTTTGAGAAAGAAGAATGGAACTGGAGGAATCAACTTGCCTAACTTCAGGCTCTACTACAAAGCCACAGTCATCAAGACAGTATGGTACTGGCATGAAGACAGAAATATAAATCAATGAAACTAAACAGAAAGACCAGAGACAAATCCACACATCTATGGACACCTTATCTTTGACAAAGGAGGCAAGAATATACAATAGAGTAAAGACAATCTCTTTAACAAGTGGTGCTGGGAAAACTGGTCAACTACTTTTTTTTTTTTTTTTAATTGAAGGATAACTGCTTTACACAATTTGTTGTTTTCTTTCAAACCTCAACATGAATCAGCCATGGGTATACATATATCCCGTCCCTTTTGAACCTTTATTTTACATATGGCAATGTAAGTTTCCATGTTACTTTTTCCATACATTGCAGCCTGTCATCCCCTCTCCCCATGTCCTTAAGTCTGTTTTCTATGTCTGATTCTCTATTGCTGCCCTGCAAATCAAGTCTTCAGTACCATTTTTTTAGATTCCATGTATGTGTATTAAAACATGATTTTTATCTTTCTTTTTCTGACTTACTTCAGTCTTTATAATAGGCTGTAGTTTCGTCCACCTCTTAAACTGACTCAAATGCAATATTTTTTATGGCTGAGTTATATTCCATTGTGCATATGTACCACAACTTCCTTAACCAGTCATCTGTTGATGGACATCTATGTTGCTTCTATTTTCTAGCTATTATAAATAGTGCTGCAAGAACAATGGGATACATAAGTCTTTTTCAGTTTTGGTTTCCTCAGGCTATATGCCTAGGAGTGGGACTGCTGGGTCATATGGGGGTCTTATTCTTAGCTCTTTAAGGAATCTCCATAGTGTCTTCTATAGTGGCTGTATCAATTTTCATTCTCACCAACAGTGCAAAGGTGTTCCCTTTTCTACACACCCTCTCCACATTTATTGTTTGTTGACATTCTGATGGTGGTCATTTTGACCGGAGTGAGGTGATATTTCATTGTAGTTTTGATTTGCATTTCTCTAATAATGATCGATGCTGAGCATCTTTTCATGTATCTGATAGCCATCTATATGTCTTCTTTGGAGAAATGTCAATTTAGGTATTTTCCCCAATTTTTGATTGGTTTGTTTGTTTTTCTGGTATTTAGTTCTATGAACTGCTTGTGTATTTAGGAAATTAATCCTTTATCAGTCATTTCATTTGCTATTATTTTCTCCCATTCTGAGGTTTGTCTTTTCACCTTACTTATACTTTCCTTTGCTGTGCAAAAGCTTTTACGTTTAATCAGGTCCCACTTGTTTAATTTTGTTTTCATTTCCTTTACTCTAGGAGGTAGATCATAAAGGATCTTTCTTTGATTTATGTCATCGAGTGTTCTGACCTTTTCCTCTTAAGAGTTTTATAGTTTTTGGTCTCACATTTAAATCTTTTATCCATTTTGAGATTATCTTTGCAAATGGTGTTATTAAGTGTTCTGATTTCATTCTTTTACATTTAGCTGTCCAGTTTTCCCAGCACCATTTATTGAAGAGGCTGTCTGTGCCCCATTGTATATTCTTGCCTCCTTTGTCAAAAATAAGGTACTCATAAGGTGCGTGGGTTTATTTCTGGGCTTTCTATCT
This sequence comes from Oreotragus oreotragus, assembly GCA_006410675.1. Taxonomy (NCBI): domain Eukaryota; kingdom Metazoa; phylum Chordata; class Mammalia; order Artiodactyla; family Bovidae; genus Oreotragus; species Oreotragus oreotragus. The sequence continues at coordinate 121,383 of SJYX01015234.1, read as the reverse complement.
TGTTCCATTGGTCTATATTTCTGTTTTTGTGCCAGTACCATACTGTTTTGATGACTGTAGGTTTGTAGTATAATCTGAAGTCAGGAAGGTTGATTCCTCCAGCTCCATTCTTCCTCAAGACTGCTTTGGCTTTTCAGGGTCTTTTGTGTTTCCATATGAATTGTGAATGTTTTTTATTCTAGTTCTGTGAAAAATGCCATCGGTAATTTGGAACTGAATCTGCAGATTGCATTTGGTAGTATAGTCATTTTCACAATATTGATTCTTCCTACCTTCCCAGGAAGATGGAATATCTCTCCATCTGTTTCTTTCATCTTTGATTTCTTTCATTAGTGTCATAATTTTCTATGTACGGATCTCTTTGGCCTCCTTAAGTAAATTTATTTCTAGATTTTATATTCTTTTTGTTGCAATGGTGAATGGGAATGATTCTTTAATTCCTCTTTCTGATTTTTCATTGTTGGTATATAGCAATGCACATGATTTCTGTGTATTGATTTTGTATCCTGAAACTTTGCTAAATCCACTGATTAGCTCTAGTAATTTTCTGATAGTATCTTTAGGGTTTTTTACATACAGTATCATGTCATTTGGAAACAATGAGAGCTTTACTTCTTTTCTGATCCAGACTCTTTTTATTTCTTTTTCTTATCTGATTGCTATAGCTATGACTTCCAAAACTTGAATAATGGTGGTGAAAGTGGATACTCTTGTCTTGTTCCTGATCTTAGGGGGAATGCTTTCAGTTTTTCACCATTGAGAATAATGTTTGCTAGAGGCTTATTATATATGGCTTTTACTATGTTAAGATAGGTTCCTTCTATGCCCATTTGTTTAAGAGTTTTCATCAAAAATGGGTGCTGAAATTTATCAATAGCTTTTTCTGTATCTATTGAGATTATCATATGGTTTTTATCTTTCAGTTTATTAATATGATGTATCATATTCATTGATTTGTGTATATTTAATAATCCATGCATCACTGGAAAAAACATAACTTGATCATGGCGTATGAGCTTTTTAATGTGGTGTTGAATTCTGTTTGCTAAAACTCTGTGGAGGATTTTTGCATCTATTTCATCAGTGATATTGGCCTGTAGTTTCCTTTATGTTATTTTTGTCTGGTTTTGGTCTCAGGGTGATGGTGGCCTCACAGAATGTGTTTGGAAGTGTTCTTTCCTCTGCAATTTTTTGAAAGTGCTTTAGAAGAAAGGCATTAGCTCTTCTTTAAATGTTTGATAGAGTTCTCTTGTGAAGCCATCTGGTATTGGGCTTTTTTTTTTTGGGAGATTTTTTTTTTTTTTTTTTATCGCAGCTTCAATTTCAGTGCTTGTAGTTGAGTTGTTCATAATTTCTATTTCTTCCTGGTTCAGCCTTGGAAGATTAAACTNCTGGTATTGGGCTTTTTTTTTTTGGGAGATTTTTTTTTTTTTTTTTTAATCGCAGCTTCAATTTCAGTGCTTGTAGTTGAGTTGTTCATAATTTCTATTTCTTCCTGGTTCAGCCTTGGAAGATTAAACTTCTCTAAGTATCTTTCCATTTCATCCAGGATATCCATTTTATTGTCATATAGTTGTTCATAATAGTCCCTTATAATCTTTTGTATTTCTATATTGTTTGCTGTAACCTCTCCTTTTTCATTTTTATTTTGTTGATTTGAAAATTCTCTCTTTTTTTCTTGATTAGAAAGTTTGGTCAATTTTGTTTACCTTCTCCAAGAACAAATTTTAGATTGATTAATTTTTAATTTTTATTTTTTTGCATTTATTTCTGCTCTAATCTTTATTATTCCTTTCCTCTTGCTAATTTTGGGGCGTTTTTGTCCTTCTTTTTCCAGGTGTTTGTGGTATAAAATTAGGTTTTCTATTTGATATGTTTCATGTTTTCTGAGGTAGGATTGCATTGCTATAAACTTCTCTCTTAAAACTGCTTCTGCTGCATCCCATAGGTTTTAAGTTGTTATGTTTTCATTGTCAGTTGTTTCTAGAATTTTTTTTTAATTTCCCCTTTGATTTCTTCAGTAACCTGTTGGTTATTTAGAAACATATTGATTAATCTCCATGTGTTTGTATTTTTTACACTTTTTTCTCTTCTAATTGGTATCTAGTCTCATAGCATTGTGGTTGGAAAAGATGCCTGATACAATTTTAATTTTCTTAAATTTACTGTGGTTTGATTTCTGACTCAAGATGTGGCCTACTCTGGAGAATGTTCCATGTGCACTTGAGAAGAAGGTGTATTCTTCTGCATATGCATGGAATGTCCTAAAGTTATCAATGATATCCATCTCATCTAGTGTATCATTTAAGACATATTTCCTTATTAATTTTCTGTTTTGATGATCTGTCCATTGGTGTAACTGGGGGGTGAAAGTCTCCTACTATGGTTGTTACTGTTAATTTCTCCCTTTATATTTGTGAGTGTCTGTCTTAAGCTCTGAGATGCTCCTATGTTGGGTGCATAGATATTTACAATTGATATGTCTTCCTCTTGGATTGATCACTTGAACATTATGTAATATCCTTCCTTATCTCTTGTAATATTTTTTATTTTAATATCCATTTTGTCTGATATGAGGATTGCTATTCCAGCTTTCTTTGCTTTCCATTTACATGGAATATATCTTTCCATCCTCTCAATTGCAGTTTATATGTGTCTTTAGGTCTGCCCTCTTAATATTGGTCCATTGGTTTTTGTAAGCTTTGTATAGGGTGATATTTGTGCTGACATTTTTCCCCCTCTAATGGGCAAGGCTGAGTGAGGTGGTAATCCTGTCTGTTGATGATTGGATTTGTATTTTTGCTTTGTTTGTTGTTTGGATGCTATTGGTGATTTTGTGATGCTGGATCTTTTATTCAAGTGTGGGACTTTTATTCTTTGTAGGAGTTCTCATTATTTGATAATCCCTATTCTGAAAGAGATGGGAATACCAGACCACCTAACCTGCCTTTTGAGAAATCTGTATGCAGGTCAGGAAGCAACAGTTAGAACTGCACATGGAACAACAGACTGGTTCCAAATAGGAAAAGGAGTACGTCAAGGCTGTATATTGTCTCCCTGCTTATTTAACTTATATGCAGAGTACATCATGAGAAACGCTGGACTGGAAGAAACACAAACTGGAATCAAGATTGCCGGGAGAAATATCAATAACCTCAGATATGCTGATGACACCACCCTTATGGCAGAAAGTGAGGAGGAGCTAAAAAGCCTCTTGATGAAAGTGAAGGAGGAGAGCGAANTATGCTGCGATTCATGGAGTCGCAAAGAGTCGGACAGGACTGAGCGACTGAAATGAATAAAATGAATGATGTTTAGTTTTCTGTTTGTCTAGGGTCTTAGATTCAGTACTCCCCTCCAAGGGCTCAGAGCTTAATCTCTGGTCAGGAATGAAGATTTCACAAGTGGTTTGTTATGGCAATAAGTGAGCTTAAAACAGTACTCCAAAATGAGAAACCAAAGATGAACCCCAGACCAATAGCAGTTACAAAACCAGCTAAATGATAATTAGTATAAAGGAAAATACTCATATACATATATGCTCATAATCAAAATCACAACAATCCAACAAAAATAAAGTACAATAGATTGACCTGGTGAACAAAGGAAACCAAAAATTTTGTCTACCAGCTGAGAACAAAAACTAACTAGAGTGCAAACTGGAAAACAAAGCAAGGTGCCAAGTGGGAAATAAAGCAATGAAAAAAAACAAAACAAAACAAAACTAACAAATTTGTTGAGCAGAAAGGAAAGAAAGAATAGATATGTAAAGTTAAACAGAGGTAGATAAAGAAGATTTATATATCATAAAGAACAGTAGGAAATGCAAACAAAGGAAATAATAATAATAAGTTTAAAAAATTAAAATTAAATAAAAAGAAAAAAAAGAATAAGAAAAAAAATTAAAAAAAAAGGAAAACTCCACAGGACTGCAAAGCCCAATGGAGTGACAGAGGTTTATAACAACAACAACAAAAAAAAAGTGATTGAAAAAAAAAATAAAAAACTCAAAAGCTTAATTAGATTTCACAGTGCAGTAATGTTGACAACTACAACAAAGAGGGGAAAGGAAAATGAAAAAGAAACTAAAAATCCAAAATAAACTACAAAATAAGTCAAAACATAAGAATAATAAATATTTATCTTGAGTCACTGCTGTGACTCTTTTCCCTCGCTGGGAGTCACAGTCCATCTCATCTCCCTAGGATGTCCTCCAACAATGTGATGGTCTCTAGACCTACTGTGGGGGCAACGCAGTTTCTAATCTGGCCCTACTCCTGTGTGTTCTTGCCTCCGATATCCATAGCTTTCAGAACTAGTGTGTTTTGTTTTGTGGGAGCTCTCAATGTCGTTTTATATATTCCATAGACACAGAGTCTGCCTAGTTGATCATGTGGATTTAATCTGTGGCTTGTACAGCTGATGGGAAGGTTTTGGGTCTTCTTCCTTAGCCACATTACCCCTGGGTTTCAATTTTGGCTTTATTTCCACCTCTGCATGTGTGTCACCCACTGGGGTTTGCTCTGAACCTGCCCTGGAGGACATGGGTCTGCCCCAGTGAGGGCTATGTGCAGAGGTTATGAAGTTGCTTCGGTTGTAGGGATTCTGGCACCACCAGCTACTCAGGGCAGCAGAAAATATAGTTTTCTGGACGTGTGTGGCAACTAGTAGTGACCAATACACTCCAATATTCTTGCCTGGAGTGTACCCCTGACACAGAAACCTGGCAGATCAGAGTCCACAGGGTCACAAAGAGTTGGACATAACTGGAACATCCAGAGTGGATAGATGTAAGACTCTTTTTCTGCCTGTGGCAACTCTGCCCCAGTGAGGGTTAAGCTGGAAGGTGAGGCAGCTTCTCTGGTCTCAGGAACCCTGGTGGTGCCAAGTGTGTGGAGACATGGACTGTCTCAGGGCAGGAGTTATGGCCTTATCAGAGACTTTTTTAGAACCTCTGGCCTCTGACAATGAGTAGGCCTCTTTGGCCAATCCTTCTCTGAACTTCTGCCCATTCAGGCACTTGGAGGCCTCCTTGGCCTGGGATCCTTCTCTTGCCTGGCATGTCAGGTACATTGAACTCCCACCCCCACCCCCTTCTGGGGTCCTACTCTGTAGATCTGCATGATGGGCACTTAATGGGGCACGTTGGGTGGGGTCTTACTGCGTAGTTCAGTGCATCAGTCACTTAAAGGAGTACCCTGAATGGGGTCCCACTCTATAATTCCATGTATCAGGTGCCTGATGGGCCAGCCTCTCTATTGTTCAGCTGCTGATGCTGGCGCATGGGGAAAGAGAGGCTATGGTGATGGCTTCACCCCCTATGTGCGACTCAGCAGTATCGCCCTTCTTCCATGGCTGCCTGGATTTTCTCCACTGGCAATTTCCACCACAGTCTCCTCCCTCACATCCCTTAAATCCGTCTCTCCACAGTCAACAGCAGCCCTCAGCCTGGAATTGCTCCACAATCCCTATGTTACAGCTCCTAACTACTGCGTGCTCTAGGGGACCTGCATCCCTGTCAAAGGTATATATGGCTGTGGCAAGGTCTGTCTGATTCTCTTTCCATTTAGGCTTCCACAGATCAGCTGTTTCACTTTCAGTCTTAAATGTTTCTTTCTCTGACTCAGACAATTGCTCCAATGTGGGGAATTGGACCCCTGCTTCAGTTCCCCTACCTGCCAAGAGCAAGTCTAGTCTTATTCACTCCTGTTTTTCCCCTATTTCCTTTATTCTACTGAGTTTTGCATGGTTTTATACATTATTTTCCATTGGTCAGGTACTCCTGTCTGCTCTCAGCTGGTGTTCAGCATGCACTTCTGTGTTGAAGATATATTCCTGATGTATCTATGGAGAGAAATGTACTCCACATGTACTTACTCCTCTACCATTTTGTTCTCCCCACTGATTTTAATTTTAATATGTGATGTATCTGCTGTGATACAGTTGGGATACTGAAAAACCAACCAATTGTAACTCAATTGTGTAAGTTTTTATGTGTACTGGTAAGGTCTTAAATCATTGTACCACATCACAAACTACAGTAGCACCCACAAGAATAAGGCTTTGTTTTTCTTTCTTTCTTTTTTTCTGTTAGTTCTTTATTTTACCACTGAGATGTTTTGAATGTTGGTTCCACATGATCAGCTCTTTTTAGTATAATTATACTCTAAAAGAGACAGAAAAACTCTGTGGGTTTTAACTTCCAGGAGGCACAGAAGCTTGTTAGACACAAATTATCTAGCACACACAGAAAGCATCACCTGTAATAGCTAGTTTAAATTCCTATCATTAATTACAGTTTTCCCTAAACAATTCTGGTAAGAACTTGAATATATGTTGTCGATGCCCAGTAAGAAATTCTATAAACTTCAGTATGCCAGGTGAAAATATGTATAGCAGATTTAATTCTAAAAAGCAGGCTATTTAACATCTTTAGACAACCAGGAAAAATAGTCATAAAAGAAAAAAAAAAAAAAAAACCATTGTGATATTTGTTTTAAAAGGCAAAATTTCTGCTCCAATTAAAAAATTTAGCCAACTCTTTGGAGATTTTATTTAAATTATTTCTGTTACATGAAGATTCCTTTTTTTTTTTTTTTGTAAGAAACATAATTATTGCAAAATTATAGACAACTTTCCTCCCTGACTCAAGGACATATATGGTTGGGGGACCAGCAAAATATTTTGCTACAATAAGGAAATTTTTTCTGTAAATATTGTCCTCTGCTGATGGGCCTGAAGTTCTCTTCCTTCTCCTGAGTTACCTGTCAGCTGTTGGCTGGGGGAAAGTGGGTGGGAGAAAGCAAGAGAGAGGATTCTAAAACAAACAAACAGCATTACTTGGAGAGCTTCTTTGTCCTTATGAGCCTGAAATTACCCTCCTCTGCTTAGACAACAGCAGCCTGAAATACCAGTACTTGTCTAGGAATAACTTATATTCATGGATTGGATACTCAGTTTTACCATCAAGAAGTATCAGCTTTCCCAGACTGGGAAAACTCTATTCCTCATGAAGGACCAGAAAGGAGCAATGGGAACCCCAGTGGCATGAGATAAACCAAGACCAACATAGTGGTACAAAGGTTAAAAAATAGTTCACAAAAGAAGCTCAAGACCTGTTTTTTACAGGTAAACAGGGGAATTGCAAGTTAAATAACAACAATAACAACACCAACAAAATTGCATAGGACTCTGTGTATTCTTTCCTGAAGAAGTCTATGGACAGAGGAGTCTGGTGGGCTACAGTCCATGGGGTCACAAAGAGTTGGACATGACTGAGGGACTAACATTTTCACTTTCACAGGTTTCCTAACATAATGGCTAAAATGTCTAGAAAAAAAAAAAAAATTTCATACAAGGAACCAGGAAAACAGTTTAAGGGAGAAGAGAAGATTAAGTGACACAAACAATGAGATGTAGGATTTATGTCAAAAGGATTATAAAGTAACTATGTGCAAAGGATCATGAAGTAACTATGTGCAAGGGATCATAAACTAACTATGTGCAAAGGAGAATAAAGTTACTATGAAAACAATCCAAATAGCTAAAATTCTTATCAAACAAATTTTTAAAATATAGAACTCCTACAAATAATTAAAATAAATAGTAAAGAATCAAACGAGAATTATAAAACTGAAAAAATAATAATATAAATTAATAAAAGCTTACTAAATGAACTCAAGTGCTGAGTGACTTAGAAAGTAATAAGTGAATTGAAGGACAAGTCAAATGAATTTACTCACTTTAATTGAAATATAAATGAATAGACCTCTAGGGATCTAATAAAGAAAGTTTCAACATTCATATCATTGGATCCTAGAAGGAAAGGATAAAGAGAGTGGGGGCTGAAATATCATTTTAAACATAAAGTTTGAACATTTTTTTCCCATTTGGCAAAAAAAAAAAAAAAAAAAGTAAACATATTGAAGAAGCAGAGAAAGTGTGGTGAGAAACAACCCCCACAAATCTATCCCANGGGGCTGAAATATCATTTTAAACATAAAGTTTGAACATTTTTTTCCCATTTGGCAAAAAAAAAAAAAAAAGTAAACATATTGAAGAAGCAGAGAAAGTGTGGTGAGAAACAACCCCCACAAATCTATCCCAAGATACATCATAATTGAACTTCTGAAATATAAAGCCATTGAAAAAGCCTTGAAAGTAGCTAGAAATGATACATTACTCTACAGGAACATGAATTCAGGTGACAGGATAGATCTTATCTAAAACCACAGAAACCAGAATGAAGGGACACAATATTTTCAACGTCCTGAGAAAGAACTGCCTATCTTTACTGTTATGTGAAGTGAATAGGATGAAGAAGAACCAGACACATTTATCAATAATTTATTTGATTGTAAGTAGTCTAAATATACAACATAAAAGGCATAGATTGGAAGAAAAGATACAAACGTGGCACAACTATATTTTTATAATAAATGTGATTCAAATTCTATTATATAGATAGGTTGCGAGTAAAACAGTGAGATAATACACCATGAAAATATTAATTAAAAAAAAGAGTGGGTATATTCAGTTCAGTTCCATCGCTCAGTCGTGTCCTACTCTTTGCGACCCCATGAATCACAGCACGCCAGGCCTCCCTGTCCATCACCATCTCTCGGAGTTCACTCAGACTCATGTCCATCGAGTCCGTGATGCCATCCAGCCATCTCATCCTCAGTCGTCCCCTTCTCCTCCTGCCACCAATCGCTCCCAGCATCAGAGTCTTTTCCAATGAGTCAACTCTTCACATGAGGTGGCCAAAGGACTGGAGTTTCAGCTTTAGCATCATTCCTTCCAGAGAAATTCCAGGGTTGATCTCCTTCAAAATGGACTGGTTGGATCTCCTTGCAGTCCAAGGGACTCTCAGGAGTCTTCTCCAACACCACAGTTCAAAAGCATCGATTCTTCGGTGCTCAGCCTTCTTCACAGTCCAACTCTCACATCCATACATGACCACAGGAAAAACCATAGCCTTGACTAGACGGACCTTAGTCGGCAAAGTAATGTCTCTGCTTTTGAATATACTATCTAGGTTGGTCATAACTTTTCTTCCAAGGAGTAAG
>SJYX01015234.1:71979-87837 GCA_006410675.1 Oreotragus oreotragus | reverse complement strand
ACTAGTAAAGTAATGCTCAAAATTCTCCAAGCCAGGCTTCAGCAATACAGGAACCGTGAACTCCCTGATCTTCAAGCTGGTTTCAGAAAAGGCAGAGGAACCAGAGATCAAATTGCCAACAGCCAAATTGCCGCTGGATCATGGGAAAAGCAGGAGAGTTCCAGAAAAACATCTATTTCTGCTTGATTGACTATGCCAAAGCCTTTGACTGTGTGGATCACGCTAAACTATGGAAAATTCTTCAAGAGATGGGAATACCAGACCACATGATCTGCCTTTTGAGAAATCTGTATGCAGGTCAGGAAGCAACAGTTAGAACTGGACATGGAACAACAGACTGGTTCCAAATATGAAAAGGAGTACATCAAGGCTGTACATTGTCATCCTGCTTATTTAACTTCTATGCAGAGTACATCATGAGAAATGCTGGACTGGAAGAAACACAAGCTGGAATCAAGATTTCCAAGAGAAATATCAATCACCTCAGATATGCAGATGACACCACCCTTATGGCAGAAAGTGAAGAGGAGCTAAAAAGCCTCTTGATGAAAGTGAAAGAGGAGACTGAAAAAGTTGGCTGAAAGCTCAACACTCAGAAAATGAAGATCATGGCATCTGGTCCCATCACTTCATGGGAAATAGATGTGGAAACAGTGTCAGACTTTATTTTTTGGGGGGCTCCAAAATCACTGCAGATAGTGACTGCAGCCATGAAATTAAAAGATGCTTACTCCTTGGAAGAAAAGTTATGACCAACCTGGATAGTATATTCAAAAGCAGAGACATTACTTTGCTGACTAAGGTCTGTCTAGTCAAGGCTATGGTTTTTCCTGTGGTCATGTATGGATGTGAGTTGGACTGTGAAGAAGGCTGAGCGCCAAAGAATTTATGCTTTTGAACTGTGGTGTTGGAGAAGACTCTTGAGAGTCCCTTGGACTGCAAAAAGATCCAACCAGTCCATTCTGAAGGAGATCAACCCTGGGATTTCTTTGGAAGAAATGATGCTAAAGCTGAAACTCCAGTACTTTGGCCAGCTCATGAGAAGAGTTGACTCATTGGAAAAGACTCTGATGCTGGGAGCGATTGGGGGCAGGAGGAGAAGGGGACGACCGAGGATGAGATGGCTGGGTGGCATCATGAACTCGATGGACGTGAGTCTGAGTGAACTCCAGGAGATGGTGATGAACAGGGAGGCCTGGCATGCTGCAATTCATGGGGTTGCAAAGAGTCGGAAACGACTGAGCAACTGAACTGAACTGAAACTGAACTTCAGGAATTCATGTTGGGAAAGGACAGTCCCATGTAATCAATTACGTTAGAACTCCCTCCACCATACACAAAAACAAACTCAAAATGGCTTAAAGACTTAAATATAGCACATGACTCTATAAAACTTCTAAGAGTGCTAGCTAGGAGAGAACATAAGCAAAATGATCTCTGAAATAATTTGTATCAAGGTTTACTTAAGTCAATCAAGGCAATGGAAATAAAAGCAAAAGTAAACAAATGGTACCTAATCAAAATCATAAGCTTTTGCACATCAAAGCAAACCATAAACAAAACCAAAAGACAACCTACAGAGAGGAATAAAATATTTGCAAATATTGTAACTGGCAAGGATTTAATTTCCAAAATATACAGCTCATACAACTCTCAAAAATGATATGAAGACCTACATAGACATTTTTCCAAAGAAGACTACATACAAAAAGCAAATGCAAAGATCCTTAACACCACTAATTATTAATGAAAAAAATAAAAAATAGAATGAGGAATTTCTTCAGACTGTGTATCATTAAAAAATCTACAAATATTAAATGTTAGAGAGGGCATGGAGAAAAACGAATCCTTTCATACTGTGGCTGAGAATATAAATTGTTGCAACCACCATGGAAAGCAGTAGGAAGGCTCCATATGAAGTAAAAATAGAGTTTCAATTACAGCTGTGTAGTCACTATGTTGTCCAACTAGTTTGACCGCGTGGACTACAGCACACCAGGCTTCACTGTCTTTCACTATCAGAGTTTACTCAAATTCTCGTCCATTGAATCAGTGATGTCCATAGCATCAATGATGCTATTTGTTGCTCCCTTCTCCTTTGTCTTCAATTTTTTCCAGCATCAGGTTATTTCCAATGAGTTGGCTCTTTGCATCAGGTGGCCAAAGTATTGCAGCTTCAGCATCAGTCCTTCCAAGTATATTCAGGGTTGATTTCCTTCAGGATTGACTGGTTTGATCTCCTTGCAGTCCAAGGGACTCTCAAAAGTCTTCTCCAGCACCATAGTTTGAAATCATCAATTCTATGATGCTCAGTCTATGTTACCATCCAGCTGTCACATCCATACATGACTACTGGAAAAACCATAGCTTTGACTATACAGACCTTTTTCAGCAAAGTGATATCTCTGCTTTTTTAGTATGTTGTTTATTATCCAGCCATCCTACTATTGTGCATATGCACCCCAATGTTCACTGAAGCATTATTTATAATAGCCAAGACCTGAAAACAACCTAAATGTCCACCAACAGATGAAATGATAAAGAATTTGTGGTACATATACACATTGTAATGATAGTCTACCATTAAAAGAGAATGAAAAAATGCCATTTGCAGCAACATGGATGGACTTGTGGATTATCATCTAGGTGAAATAGGTGAAATAGAAAGAGACAAATATCATATGATATGATTTGCATGTGAAATCTAAAATATGATATTGATGATCTTATTCATAAGGCAGAAATAGACTAACAGACATAAAAACAAACTTACAGTTACCAAAGATAAATGAATGATGGGGGGTGGGCATATGTGGTGGGAAATAGGTTTGTGATTACTAGATATAAACTTCTATATATAACACAGATAAACAGCAATGTCCTACTTGTAGCATAGGAACTATATTCAATACTTTATAATAAACTATAATAAAAAATAAAACCTCTGGTAAAATTGGAAAAATTAAAAGAAATGATATGTTATTAACCTCCAGATTGACATTGGGATATCTGAAAACTTTACACTCATGACTCACCAACTTAAAATAAATGTAGTAATTCCTTAAAAAACAGAAATATCCCAAACTCAACAAAGATAAAGTATATGACCTAAATAATTCATCCCTCTAAATCTTCCCTTAGCCTAGTTAAGATTTACTCATCTGTTAGATCAATTGAAAACATGATTTATTGACAAAAAACCTTTCCTATGATCCCCAAATAAATTAGTTCCTATAGTGATTATTTTTCAATCTGTTTCTACTTGTGAACATCAATTTCTATTCCCTCTAGTATCAGTTCTTCACTTTTCTAGTATTTACTTGATTTCAATCCATGTGGTTTCAGTAGAACTGACTCCACAGCTACAAGATATTCATGCCATAGGTCTGGTCAATCAGAAAATCATTGTTTTCAAAGACAAAAATCGATGGACATGCAGCTGAGGCAATGCCAGTTGTTCCATAGACACACTTTCTTACCTTTATTTTGAACCATTGAAAATAAAAACACTATTGCCATGAATTTGATGCCAGTAGGATATAAACTAGATTTTCTAGAGGTCTTTATCCTACCACCATGGACACTGAATATGATAAGAAAGCCCACAAAAAATCAACTATGAGTGCTCAGTCATGTCCCACTCTTTGAAATTCCATGGACTGCAGCCCATCAGGCTCCTCTGTCCATAGGATTTTTCATGCAAGAATACTGGAATGGGTTGCCATTTCCTCCTCCAGGGGATCTTCCCAACCCAGGAACTGAACCCACATCTCCTGTGTCTCATGCACTCCAGGCAGATTCTTTACTGCTGAGCCACCTGGGAAGTCCACAAAGCTCGCAAAGAGAGGAACAAAATTTAATGGTAGAGAGTGAGTTCTGATAACATTGCTTAGTGTTGGTAAAGGCTTATTTTTTTTCAACACGAGCTAATCATTTTCTTTTTGTCTTAAGCAATTTGGAGCTGGTTTTGTGGCACTTCCAAATTAACATAGGGCCTCTATTAATTTCTCCCCCAAAATTTTGATTTTATACCATTACAACTGTATTTGTATCTTGTACTAAAGAAGCATAGGCATCAATGAGGGAACGTTCATGCTTCTTTTGTTGATTGTATCATAGCTTTTAGTATATGTCCATTAAGCATGTTTAGTGAATTAGTAGTTATTCAAGTTTCTGTTGAGTTCTTTACTTGTTTTCATATCCAAAATTATCTTGTTCATTTGCCTTATGTTTTTTCATCATAGATATTTAAATAATATTTGATAATTTTAAATAATATTTGATAATATTTGATATTTTTATTACTACTATACTTAAGTATTTTATTTTATTTTGGTTTCTATTACAAATCAGATCATCCACACTCCATAAGTCTCTAATTTGTCACTTTTATACCAAGGAAAACTCTTGATTTGGGGTTATTCATTTCACATCTATAGATTGCTGTTAACTCCCATGTCAACTAAAATATAGTTCCTTATTCTTGGTTTTACATGAGGAAATGTGTCTGCAAATAAGGATACTTTTATTTCTTCGTATATTTTACTGCTTTAACAGAATAGAATCTTCATCTTCCATATTAATTTGTCACATGTCTTATTTATTTATTTTACTTTCTTGTGTCTAGGTTTTCTTTATTTAACCTTTTATTTTGAAATAATTAAACTTAAAAATTAGAAAAAAAAATAGTACACAGAATTTCCAGGCATCCTTCATCCAAGTTCCTTTAATTGTTGATATCTTATATAGTCATAATATTGTTATCAGAATCAGAAAATAAACATTAATACATCACTATTACTAACTACAGATTATAATCAAATGTTAACCAGAGAATGTGCTCTGTTTTTGTTCTCTGGGTTGACATGCTAACAGAAAAACTTTGCGGTGAATGTCATGCATAACAGTTTAGACATATTACCGAATTGCTTTTCCAAAAAGTTGAACCAGTTTGAAGTAGCCCTGAAGGAAGGTTCCATACAGCAAATTCACAATATCATAGTTATTCATCACTGTAATTCATAAGATAAAATTTATCTCATGTTTTTGCTCATATGTTGGTTATTGATTACTAGTGAGCATGGAAATTGTTTCATCCTCCTAATTTTTATTGTCTAATTATGTAGGGAAATCTTTCTAATCATTTGTACACATTTGATATATAAACTATTGATCTCTCTCAACATATAAACATATTGTTACACATACTGTTTCTGTTGAACTATTTTTGTCTACTTCTTGTGTTTTTATTAATTGTAAGTAATGTCAAACACTATATATTATGAAAGTGTAATTTTAGAGTCAAGATATTTTTCGTAACTCAGATAGCTTCCACTGAAGGAGTTTATTGTTTATCAGTAATTCTATTTTGGTTTTGTATAAAGATTTATTAACCCTTCTAGTATGACTTTTGGGCTTTATTATGCTAAATAATGTGTATCTTGCTTACCCTATATTCTATTAAGCTAGATTTGAGAGACACAGGCAGGCAAATTGGACTTCTCGTGTCTAGAAATTTTTTCCAAGGACTGACTGCTGTGGTGTTGGAGAAGACTCTTGAGAGTCCCTTGGACTGCAAGGAGATCCAACCAGTCCATTCTGAAGGAGATCAACCCTGGGATTTCTTTGGAAAGAATGATGCTAAAGCTGAAACTCTAGTACTTTGGCCACCTCATGCGAAGGGTTGACTCATTGGAAAAGACTCTGATGCTGGGAGGGATTGGGGGCAGGAGAAGAAGGGGACGACAGAGGATGAGATGGCTGGATGGCATCACTGACTCAATGGACGCGAGTCTGAGTGAACTCCAGGAGCTGGTGATGGACAGGAAGGCCTGGCGTGCTGTGATTCATGGGGTCGCAAAGAGTCGGACACGACTGAGCGACTGAACTGATCTAAAGGGAGGAGGAGATATACTTTTTTTTTTTTTGAAGTAAAATATAATGGATTTGCAATGTTGTATTAGTTTCTGGTGCACAACATAGTGATTTGGTCACTTTTATATACCTTATATGTATATATCTATATCTTTATCTATCTATATCCATTTTCTTTTCCACTCTGGTTTATTACAGAATCTGCTAATTCCAGAGCCCTAATTTGTCCTCACTACCCCCTTTTCCCTTTGGTAACGGCATGTTTGTTTTCTATGTCAGTGAATCTGTTTCTGATTTGTAAATAGTTCATTTGTATCACATTTTAACTTTTACAAATAAGTAGAAGTATAACTGTACTGTTTTCCACAGTGGCTGCACCAAGTTATATTCTCACAGTGCAGGAGGGTTCCATTTTCTCCACCCTCTCTCAGCACATTTGTTATTTTCAGACTTTTTAATGATGGCACATTTGGGTTTTTTATCTTGGTGTACATGAGTTCTGAGAAATCTCATATCTTAAATTTAATTACTGACTTTTAAATTTTATAAACTGCCATCATGAACAGTTCTTCTCTGCTTCTTTGAAACAAATTATTGACTAGAAACTTCTTAACATGTAATAGTAGTTTCCTTTTAGAGAAATTAAACAATTTTATAAATGATAGCTTATGGTGAACGATGTCAGATTCATGATATTGGAAGCAGAAGATTTAGCTTTGGAACTAGGGTCCAGGCCTGGTCACTCGAGAGTTTTTGTGTAGCAGACTTTTATTAAAGTATGAAAAGGGACAGAGGAAGTTTCTGACACAGACATCAGAAGAAGAATGGAGAGTGCGCCCTTTGCTCGTCTTAGCAAGGGAATTATATACTTTTAAAACTGGTTATTACAGTCAATTAAAAGAATGTCTCAAGGTGTAAAGGTCTTACTATACCCACTCCCACACTTACATTTTAAGATGGTAGGATTATAACTAAAATTAGAAAGATCTTACCAGATCCACTCTCATAATACACATTTTAAGATAACAGGGTTAGTCAGATGGTATTAAAGAAGGAGAAACTGTCCTCAGGCCGGATATATTGTTGTCATATAATCCTTAGTACAGCATTGAAAGTGAGTTGAAAAAAGGAAAGGAAAAAAAAAAAGTTTTATGTGACTAAGACTAAGGAATGTAGGGGGGGGAAAAAAAGTGTGTCCTTTCCTCCTCCTTGAGAATTTTAAAACCCTATCTCTTCCTTGAGTGCCCCAGACCACTTTCTCCTCCTCAGGGACCCTGGACTTCTTATCGACTGCTGTCAACTCTATCTGTATGGTTTCTCTGTATAAGTTTAGTGGTCTCATTTAAGCTTCAACTCTCTATGATTTATTATGAGTCACTAAGTTGATTGTTTCCAATCTGTTGACTAAGCACATCAATTTAGAAAGATAATCAACCAGAACTCCTTAGGGCTCTAGTACAGACATGACAGGACCTGTGCTTTAGTTGTTGTTAAGTATTTTTTGAGATATGCTTCCTGAAACTATTACTGATTCTCACTCACAAATGCATGACTTCAGTATATTTGCATTGTTCTAGATTGTATTGTTCTCATTAAAATAATTTTGGAAATCAATTTTTAATTATATTCATTAAATATATATTAAGTAATAATATTTATTTATAGCACAAACAAGAGCATTATTAACTTCAGCAAATTAATATTTCAAACTATCTTAAGTGAAATTTATTAATGAAATAATTATAAATTGCCATAAAGTTATATAAGAAATAATGAAAATGGTACCATATATACTTTTTATAATTTCTCACAGTATCATTTGCAAAACTATTGTACAATATCATGACCTTTATTTTGACATTGACATAATTCACTGACGTTATTCAGGTTTACTCAGCTTTACTTGTAATAATTTGTGTATGTATGCATGTGTGTGCATATTTTATTCTATATAATTATTAGCATATGTATAGACTAGAAGCTGACTGTGGCTCAGATCATCAACTCCATATTACCAAATTCAGAATTAAATTGAACAAAGTAGGGAAAACCAACAGACCATTCAGGTATGATCTAAATCAAATCCCTTCTCATTGTATAGTGGGCATGACAAATACATTAAATGTATTAGTTCTGATAGATAGAATGCCTGAAGAACTATAGACTGAGGTTTGTGACAGTAATCAAGACCATCCCCAAGAAAAAATAATGTAAAAAGGCAAAATGATTGTCTGAGGAGGCCTTACAAATAGCTGAGAAAAGAAGAGAAGCAAAAGACAAAGGTGAAAAAGAAAGATTTACCCATTTGAATGCTGAGTTCCAAAAAATAGCAAGGAGAGATAAGAAAGCCCTCCTCAGCGATCAGTGCAAAAAAATAGAGGAAAACAACAGAACGGGAAAGAGTAGAGATCTCTCCAAGAAAATTAGAGATACCAAGGGAATATTTCATGTAAAGATGGGCACAACAAAGGACAGAAATGGTATGGATCTAACAGAAGCAGAAGATATTAAGAAGAAGTGGCAAGAATACACAGAAAAACTAAACAAAAAAATATCTTCATGACCCAGACAATCACGATAGTGTGCTTTCTCACCTAGAGCCAGACATCCTGGAATGCAAAGTCAAGTGGGCCTTAGGGAAGCATCACAATGAACAATGCTAGTAGAGGTGATGGAATTCCAGTTGAGTTATTTCAAACCCTAACAGACGATATGGTTAAAGTGCTGTATTCAATATGCCCGCAAATTTGGAAAAGTCAGCACTGGCCACAGGACTGGAAAAGGTCAATTTTCATTCCAACCCCAAACAAAGTCAATGCCAAAGAATGTTCAAACTACCACACAATTGCATTCATCTCATATGTTAGTAAAGTAACGCTCAAAATTCTCCAAGTCAGGCTTCAGCAGTACGTGAACCATGAACTTCCATATGTTCAAGCTGGATTTAAGAAAGGGAGAAGAAAAAAAAAAAAAAAGGGAGAAAAATAAGAGATCAAATTGCCAACATCTGCTGGATCATCAGAATAGCAAGAGCGTTCCACAAAAAATATCTACTTCTGCTTTATTGACTATGCCAAAGCCTTTGACTGTGTTGCTCACAACAAACTGGAAAATCCTTAACGAGATTGGAATACCTGACCACCTGACCTTCCTCCTGAGAAATCTGTATGCAGGTCAAGAAGCAACAGTTAGAATGGGGCATGTAACAAAAGACTGGTTCCAAATCAGGAAAGGAGTACGTCAAGGTTGTATATTGTCACCCTGCTTATTTAAATTATATGCAGATTTCAGTTCAGTTCAGTTCAGTTGCTCAGTCATGTCTGACTCTTTGTGACCCCATGAATTGTAACACACCATGCCTCCCTGTCCATCACCAACTCCCGGTGTTCACTCACACTCACATCCATAAAGTCGGTGATGCCATCCAGCCATCTCATCCTCTGTCGTCCCCTTCTCCTCCTGCCCCAGTCCCTCCCAGCATCAGAGTCTTTTCCAATGAGTCAGCTCTTAACATCAAGTAGCCAAAGTATTGGAGTTTCAGCTTCAGCATCAGTCCTTCCAAAGAAATCCCAGGGCTGATCTCTTTCAGAATGGACTGGTTGTATCTCCTTGCAGTCCAAGGGACTTCCAAGGGTCTTCTCCAACACCACAGTTCAAAAGCATCAATTCTTCGGTGCTCAGCTTTCTTCACAGTCCAACTCTCACATCTTTACATGACCACTGGAAGAACCATAGCCTTGATAGATGTACCTTTGTTGGCAAAGTAATGTCTCTGCTTTTCAACATGCTACCTAGGTTGGTCATAACTTTTCTTCCAAGGAGTAAGCGTCTTTTAATTTCATGGCTGCAGTCATCATCTACAGTGATTTTGGAGCCCCCAAAAATCAAATTTGAGACTATTTCCACTGTTTCCCCATCTGTTTCCCATGAAATGATGGGGCCAGATGCCATGATCTTCATTTATTGAATGTTGAGCTTTAAGCCAACTTTTTCACTCTCCACTTTCATCTTCATCAAGAGGCTTTTTAGTTCCTCTTCACTTTCTGCCATAAGGGNCCCAAAAATCAAATCTGAGACTATTTCCACTGTTTCCCCATCTGTTTCCCATGAAATGATGGGGCCAGATGCCATGATCTTCATTTATTGAATGTTGAGCTTTAAGCCAACTTTTTCACTCTCCACTTTCATTTTCATCAAGAGGCTTTTTAGTTCCTCTTCACTTTCTGCCATAAGGGTGGTGTCATCTTCATATCTGAGGTTATTGAGATTTCTCCTTGCAATCTTGATTCCAGCTTGTGCTTCTTCCAGCCCAGCGTTTCTCATGATGTACTCTGCATAGAAGTTAAATAAGCAGGGTGACAATATATAGCCTTGACGTACTCCTTTTCCTATTTCGAACCAGTCTGTTATTCCATGTCCAGTTCTACTTGTTGCTTCCTAACCTGCTTATAGGTTTTTCAAGAGGCAAGTCAGGTGGTCTGGTATTCCCATCTCTTTCAGAATTGTCCACAGTTTATTGTGATCTACATAGTCAAAGGATTTGGCATAGTCAATAAAGCACATCATGCAAAATGCCAGGCTGGGTAAAGCACAAGCTGGAATCAAGATTTTGGGGAGAAATATCAATAACCTCAGATATGCAGATGACACCACCCTTATGACAGAAAGTGAAGAAGAGCTAAGAACCTCTTGGTGAAAGTAAGAGAGGAGAGTGAAAAAATTGGCTTAAAACTCAATATTCAGATAAGTAAGACCATAGCATCTAGTCTGATCACTTCATAGCAAAGAAGTGGCAAAACAATGGAAACAGTGAGAGACTTCAGTATTTTGAGCTCCAAAGTCATTGCAGATGATGATTGCAAGTCATGATATTAAAAGACGCTTGCTCCTTAAAAGAAAAGTTTTGACCCACTTAGACAGAATATTCAAAAGCAGAGACATTATTACTTTGCCAACAAAAGTCCATCTATCAAAGCTCTGGATTCCCAGTAGTCATGTACAGATGAGAGAGTTGGACTATAAAGAAAGCTGAGTGCAGAAGAATTGATGCTTTTGAACTGTGATGTTGAATAAGACTCTTGAGAGTCCTTGGACTGCAAGGAGACAAACCAGTCAATCATAAAGGAAATCAGTCCTGAATATTCATTGGAAGGGCTGATGCTGAAGCTGAAACGCCAATACTTTGGTTGCCTGATGAGAAGAACTGACTCATTTGATAAGACTCTGATGCTGGGAAAGTTTGAAGGCAGGAAGCGAAGGGGACGACAGTCAATGAGATGCTTGGATGGCATCACTGACTCAGTGGACACGAGGTCGAATAAGATCCAGGAATTGGTGATGAACAGGGAGGCCTGGCTTGCTGAATTTCATCTGTCACAAAGAGTTGGAAACGACTGAGTGGCTGAACTGAACTGATTATTTTTATGTGTCCACTGTAAGTGAAAACACTACAATCTCATCACTCTAAGAATCCCTTGCATTGCTCTTTTATAACAGCTACACTTGTTTTTGTCTCACCCTCTTACTCTCATCTGTAATGCCTGACATTCACTACATTCTCCACTAGTTAAATTCTATTATCCCAAAACTGTAATATAAATGGAGCTCTATGGTAGGTAACCTTTTGAGGCTGGAGTATTTTTACTATTCACAATTCTCTGGAGATGCATCCAAGTTGTTGAATGTATCAATAATACTTTCGGTTTTATAGCTCAGTAGTTTCTGTGATTTGGATGTAACACTCTTTGTTTAATCACTAGTCTGTAAAGGACATCTGGCTCTTTTCAGTTTCTGACTGATAAATTTCAAGATTTGTATGGAAATACAAAAAACCTCGAATAGCCAAAGCAATTTTGAGAAAGAAGAATGGAACTGGAGGAATCAACTTACCTGACTCCAGGCTCTACTACAAAACCACAGTCATCAAGACAGTATTGTACTGGTACAAAGATAGAAATATAGATCAATAGAACAAAATTGAAAGCCCAGAGATAAATCTACACACATATAGACACCATATCTTTGACAAAGGAGACAAAAATATACAATGGATTAAAGACAATCTCTTTAACAAGTGGTGCTGGGAAAACTGGTCAACCACTTGTAAAAGAATGAAACCAGATCACTTTCTAACACCACACACACAAATAAACTCAAAATGGATTAAAGATCTAAACATAAGACCAGAAACAATAAAACTCCTAGAGGAGAACATAGGCAAAACACTCTCCGACATAAATCACAGCAAGATCCTTTATGATCCACCTCCCAGAATACTGGAAATAAAGCAAAAATTAACAAATGGGACATAATTAAAATTAAAAGCTTCTGCACAACAAAGGAAACTATAAGCAAGGTGAAAAGACAGCCTTCTGAATGGGAGAAAACAATAGCAAATGAAGCAACTGACAAACAACTAATCTCAAAAATATATAAGCAACTTATGCAGCTCAATTCCAGAAAAATAAACTACCCCATCAATAAATGGGCCAAAGAACTAAATAGACATTTCTCCAAAGAAGACATACAAATGGCCAACAAACACATGAAAAGACGCTCAACATCACTCATTATTAGAGAAATGCAAATCAAGACCACAATGAGGTATCACTTCACACCAGTCAGAATGGCTGTGATCCAAAAGTCTACAAGCAATAAATGCTGGAGAGGGTGTGGAGAAAAGGGAACCCTCTTACACTGTTGGTGGGAATGCAAACTAGTACAGCCACTATGGAGAACAGTGTGGAGATTCCTTAAGAAATTGCAAATAGAACTGCCTTATGACCCAGCAATCCCACTGCTGGGCATACACACCGAGGAAACCAGAATAGAAAGAGACACATGTACCCCAATGTTCATTGCAGCACTGTTTATAATAGCCAGGACATGGAAACAACCTAGATGTCCATCAGCGGATGAATGGATAAGAAAGCTGTGGTATATATACACAATGGAGTATTACTCAGCCATTAAAAAGAATACATTTGAATCAGTTCTAATAAGATGGATGAAACTGGAACCAATTATACAGAGTGAAGTAAGCCAGAAAGAAAAACACCAATACAGTATACTAACACATATATATGGAATTTAGAAAGATGGTAATGAGGACCCTGTATGCAAGACAGCAAAAGAGACACAGATGTATAGAATGGACTTTTGGACTCTGAGGGAGAGGGAGAGCGTGGGATGATTTAGGAGAATGGCATTGAAACATGTATACTATCATGTGAGAAACGAAGCACCAGTCTATATTCAATGCAGGATACAGGATTCTTGGGGCTGGTGCATGGGGATGATCCAGAGAGATGATATGGGGTGGGAGGGGGGTTCAGGATTGGGAGGTCGTGTACACCCATGGCAGATTCATGTCAATGTATGGCAAAACCAATACAGTATTGTAAAGTAAAATAAAATAAAAATATAATTTTTAAAAAAAGTAGGCAGAAGACCTAAACAGACATTTCTCTAAAGAAAACATACAGATGACTGAAAATGTGCTCAAAATCACACATTATTAGAGAAATTCAAAGCTGGCGTAAAACTCAACATTCAGAAAAACTAAGATCATGGCATCTGGTCCCATCACTTTATGGAAAATTGAAGGGGAAAAGGGGGAAAGAGTAATAGATTTTATTTTCTTGGGCTCCAAAATCACTGTGGACAGTGACTGCATCCATGAAATTAAAAGATGCTTGCTCCTTGAAAGGAAAGCTATGACAGACCTAGACAGCATATCAAAAGCAAAGACATCAGTTCAGTTCAGTTCAGTCGCTCAGTCGTGTCCGACTCTTTGCGACCCCGTGAATCGCAGCACGCCAGGCCTCCCTGTCCATCACCNTGGGCATACACACCGAGGAAACCAGAATAGAAAGAGACACATGTACCCCAATGTTCATTGCAGCACTGTTTATAATAGCCAGGACATGGAAACAACCTAGATGTCCATCAGCAGATGAATGGATAAGAAAGCTGTGGTATATATACACAATGGAGTATTACTCAGCCATTAAAAAGAATACATTTGAATCAGTTCTAATGAGATGGATGAAACTAGAGCTGATTATACAGAGTAAAGTAAGACAGAAAGAAAAATACCAATACAGTATACTAACACATATCTATGGAATTTAGAAAGACGGTAATAATGACCCTGTATGCGAGATAGCAAAAAAGACACAGATGTGTAGAGGGGACTTTTGGACTCTGAGGGAGAGGGAGAGGCTGGGATGTTTTGGGAGAATGACATTGAAACATGTATACTATCATGTAAGAAACAAATCACCAGTTTTTGTTTGATGCAGGATGCAGGGTGTTTGAGGCTGGTGCAAGAGGATGATCCGGAGAGATGATGTGGGGTGAGAAGTGGGAGGTGGGAGGGGGGTTCATGTTTGGGAGCTCATGTAGACCCGTGGTGGATTCATGTCAATGTATGCCAAAACCAATACAGTATTGTAAAGTAAAATAAAGTTAAAAAAAAAAAAAAAAAAAAAGATTATTGCAACTTAAAGAAAACCAGATAACTCAAGTTAGCTCTTTTCTATATATGGGAAGTTCTTTTCAAGAGTCTGGGCTCACTGAACTCATTCCTGTGATACTCACCTCAGCTCTCTGGAGCCAGCATCTTGCACTTCTTCANAAAATATATTAAAAAAAAAAAAAAAAAAAAAAAAAAAAAAAAAAAAAACTGCTATGGACATTTATGTACAGATTTCTGTGTTGTATATAAGTTTTCATTTATCTTGGATAAATACTCAAAAGCACAGTTTTTAGGTTATATGACAGTTGCACATTTTGTTTTATTAGAGATGAAAGATTTCCAAAGTGACTGTATTGTTCTAATTTTCCATTTGCAACATATAATGATCCATAGAAATTTTTAATTGGTCCCAAATTCAATTCTGTTTTTTTTTAAAGAAAATATCCCTTTCTTTGTATTGTTCTTACTACTAATTAATATTATCATTTTATGCTTCTTTTATAATCCAATTATTAAAATAATATATGCAAGGCTTCTTCTGAAAGTAGTTGAATGAAAAATGATTAGTAGGAAAGTACAGAACTGTATAAAGAAGTAGGTACTGGAATTTTTCTAAAGCCATGTGTGCTGAGGTGTCCCCCTATACTACATGGTGACTCCCTTATGCACAGCCCGCCACATGAACAACTTTAAATTTGCCCCAAAACAGAAACAAAATTGCAAATTACTGCATATTATCATTACTTTCAAAGAATCAAAAGAGCTACTATTAAAGGGATGGTCAAGGTTCTGCTAAAAAGCTTACATAAAAGGAAAAAGGAGCTATGACTGCAGTTAAAATCAATAAGACTAGATGATAGGGTCCTGGCTTCTAGTTCCACAGCTGCCACTGACTGTTGTGTGAGCTTACATTGTCCACTCACTCTGGTTTGTCCCTCAGAAAACTCTGAGCCACTTGTATAATATCACATATTTTTTCCTGGAAATTAAAGTGAATTGAAGAATTTTCTCATTTATAGGCATGCTATGCAAAATAAATATATTTAAAAATTGAAACAATTGGTAGTCTTTCTTTTGGGGTTATAGAATAAATTCTCTGTGAGAATTTACTATAACATATTACACAGGCTGGTTTATACACTGTATTCAAATTCTAGAAGCCCATTTTTTTTTTTTTTCATATCTCATCTCTAGTAAAAAAATGAAGGGAAAGAGGCAAAGCGCAAATTATTACCAGGTAATTTTTGGTTAAATTCTCTAGTAACCTATGGAAATCTTACCTGTGTCCTAAGAAGTGTTCAGTTAGTAAATAGCAAGGATACATATGTTGTAATCGTGACTTATAGTTCTGATCATTGAAAATTAGTAGAAATATAAATCAGTTCAGTTCAGTCACTCAGTTGTGTCCGACTCTTTGCGACCCCATGAATCGCAGCACGCCAGGCCTTCCTGTTGATCACCATCTTCGGAGTTCACTCAGACTCACGTCCATCGAGTCCGTGATG
>SJYX01015234.1:55376-70627 GCA_006410675.1 Oreotragus oreotragus | reverse complement strand
GTGTCCGACTCTTTGCGACCCCATGAATCGCAGCACGCCAGGCCTTCCTGTTGATCACCATCTTCGGAGTTCACTCAGACTCACGTCCATCGAGTCCGTGATGCCATCCAGTCATCTCATCCTCGGTCGTCCCCTTCTCCTCCTGCCCCCAATCCCTCCCAGCATCAAAGTCTTTTCCAATGAGTCAACTCTTTGCATGAGGTGGCCAAAGTACTGGAGTTTCAGCTTTGCATCATTCCTTCCAAAGAAATCCCAGGGTTGATCTCCTTCAGAATGGACTGGTTGGATCTCCTTGCAGTCCAAGGGACTCTCAAGAGTCTTCTCCAACACCACAGTTCAAAAGCATTGCTTCTTCGGTGCTCAGCTTTCTTCACAGTCCAACTCTCACATCCATACATGACCACAGGAAAAACCATAGCCTTGACTAAACGGACCTTTTTTGGCAAAGTAATGTCTCTGCTTTTGAATATACTATCTAGGTTGGTCATAACTTTTCTTCCAAGGAGTAAGCGTCTTCTAATTTCATGGCTGCTAATAAATTATTATGCAGTTTCTAAGAAAAAAACTAAAATGTTCACTTAGATTCAAAGTTTTCCATATATTAAACATATCTTGGGCTTCCCTGGTGGCTCAGGTGGTAAAAACTCTGTCTATAGTGCAAGAGACTAATGTTTGATCCCTGGGTTGGGAAGGTCCTCTGGAGAAGGGAATGACAACTCACTCCAGTGTTCTTGCCTGGAGGGCTCCATGGACGGAGGAGCCTGGACTGCTGTAGTCCATGCGGTCTCAAAGAGTTGGACACAACTGAACGACTAACACTTTTACTTTCACAAACATATCTTAATGTTGCAAAATATGTGGTAAAATGTTTCACTTGGACACATTCATTAAATTTATTTGTCTCATCAAACTTTCAAAAAAGAAACAGAGTAGATGGTGAGTCACTATATAATTTTTTTTAGTTTTTTAAACTAAATTTATTTATTTTAATTGGAGGTTAATTCTATAATATTGTATTGGTTTTCACATACATCACCATGTGTTTGCCACAGGTATTCTCGTGTTCCCTGTCATGAACCGCCTCCCTACTCCCTCCCCGTACCATCCCTCTGGGTCATCCCAGTGCACCAGCCCAAAGCATCCAGTATCATGCATTGAATCTGGGCTGGAAGAGACACGTGTACCCCAGTGTTCATCATTATATAAACTTTAACATGGGTTACCTTTTCCAAATAGACTTATATCATCATTTTAGACAATTGTTTTAAATATGCTATTGAAACTTCTATTTTCAGTGTGGAAGAAAAATCAGCACACAAATCCTTCCTTGGAGTTCTAGCCTTCCTTACTTGGTAACGTTTCAAGGTTATCCTATCTTGTCAACAACTGATTATTGACACCTAATACATACAAAAGGAAAGCTTTGAAATCACATTTAGGTGACCTAATCTATTTTTTTTTTTTAAGCATGAAATCAAGAGTCTTAATCCCATTAGTGATGGCTGACCATTCTGTTTCAATTCCAGGGCTGTTTAGTGAAACTAATGAACTGTCTTGTTGCTCCAAAACAGAGCCTTTGTCTCACAGGCCAGTTGTGAATTATGAGTACATTTCCTTTTATTGCCTATAAATCTTTTCTGTTCTTAAAACACCTAAATTCACAGTAGCTTAAAACACCTAAATTCACATTGCTGACTGTGCAGCAGTGCTCTGGATGTTTGGGATTAATAGCCAAGTCAAGTACATACCCTATATTTTAACATTCATTTTCTGTGTAGTCTGACCTTAATTACAGTAAATCAGAACTTATCTGGTGACAAGCTTGATAAATGTCAGCATCTTTTTTTTTTTTTTTTTTGTATGTGTGTCATAATAATTTTCCCACTGCATCATGAAATAGTGTTTTAGAGAAAAATTGACCTAGAGTTAAATACTATAACATCAGGTTTGAAAGGTAATATTGGTTTTGACTGCATGACTGAAAGTGAATAATAAAGTCAGTGCCAAAGGACTGATGTGGAGAAGTTGATATGACCAATGGAAGTTAGAGTAAAACTGATTACAAATGGAAAATCTCAGGGAGGTGTACAAAAAAAAGAAGGTGATTATAACAGAGAGATTGGTGAAATGCCTACAAAAGAAACAAAGGAAGGGAAAATAATTAAGTTAAAGGCCAGCAGAACTTACTTCCTATAACTGAAAGAAAGGTGACTGAGGTAGAAACAAATGGAAATGAAAGAGGTAGAGATGGTAAGAACCTTTCATAAGGCAGCTATTTAAATATAAATCAGAAACAAGATGAGTGACAAGAGGAGGCAAATATTAAATGAAGCTTGGTGAAGGGGAAAAAAAAAAAAAGGTTTAGAAGCCAGTTCTAAAGATTCAAGGGAAAGCTGAGAAAGATGCTACAGAAGATGGTAACTAGCTCATGCTTAATATTGCTAAATTATGGAATGAACATAAGTGCATTGTGATGGCATGTATACAGTACTGATATGTGTATTTTGCTAAGTTCATTCGCTGTCTTTGATAAATCCTTGAAAGTAGAGGACGAGCTGTGACAAGGATACCTGGTATGAACCCTACCCCTTCTAATGCAAATGTATCCTATGATACTCCTAGAAAGGAGAAAACCAGGCTAAGATAATGCAGAGGTAGTGTAAAACTGTAGTTTCAATAAAGCATTAGTCCTAAGATTTCCTTAAAATACAATAATATTTGTAACAGTGGCCATTTAATATAGCAATAATAATGATAACAGTAGTCTCTATTTTGTGAAGAACATTTGCTATATGCCAGGGATTCTAATATGTGTTCTGCTTATTTTATCCATTTAAATCTTCTTACCAATCTTATGAGCTGAGCATTAGTTTCCCAGTTCACTTATGAGGACTTGGGAGCTCAGAGAGATTAAGAAACCTGTCCAAGGTTACTGTCAGTAATTAGAAGAATTGTGACTCTAATCAGATATGCTTTAGTCCCAAGGCCCAGGTGCACAATATGGCAAAACAGATTTATTTCACTGGGTTAAGGAATATCTTACCTTTGGTTCTTTTGTTATAAAAAATAGTCTAGGACATGGGTTAATGTTAAAATTCAACAGCTCAATAGTTTAAGTGAATGCCTCATTTATTTTTAATTTAGAAGACATGGGCCCCAAACAGTGTGAAAGCACAAGATATTTGCAAAGAGACAATGTGCTTAAATGTTTGCTGAGAGACAGGAAAGATATTAGGGGCATGAAAGGAAATTTTCTCCTTTATTCCACTTTTGTTTACCTTTGTTCTTGACTGGAAGATTTTAAGATTAATTCATTTGAATAAGATGTGCAGTTTCATGAGGGGGTTAAAGATCTCCACTAGCGTCTCAGGCATGAAATGTCTCTAAAAATATAACAATAGTTCTTTTGTTTGATATATTTCTAACAACAACAAAAATAACAATAGTCTTATTTTCAGTTGACCATTTGTTACATATGAGAGGTTGTAATATGTACTTTTCTTATTTTATTCATTCAAATCCTTCCTGCAATCCTATAATAAAAACTGACAGAACTTACCAGGAAGTGTGAATCCTTAGACACTAAGGGATCAGTGTCACAGTGATAGCTTTAATCCAAATAAATTTAGGGACTTCAAGAGAGTAAAATTAATAGGAAATAATGTGTGATAATAAAAGCCTTGAGTGAAAAAGCAGGACTGAATTAAGTCCATGGGTTAAACCTAGATAAGTATAAAGTCCTGTTCATATGTGAGAAATTGTTTCCTATATTTTTAAAGTAAGCTTTTATAGTTTTAATTCAAATAACTATATGCAAATATGTCATATTAAAACCTAAAAGCACTTATCAACAGGCTATAAGAGTTCCCTTTTCTCCATACCCTCATAAGCACTTACTATTTCTTACCTTTTTGATGCCTGCTATCCAAAATCACTGCAGATGGTGACTGCAGCCATGAAAATAAAAAACACTTACTCATTGGAAGGAAAGTTAGGACCAACCTAGATAGCATGTTGAAAAGCAAAGACATTACTTTGCCAACAAAGGTCCATCTACTCAAGGCTATGGTTTCTCCAGTGGTCATGTATGGATGTGAGAGTTGGACTGTGAAGAAAGTTGAGCACCAAAGAATTGATGCTTTTGAACTGTGGTGTTGAAGAAGACTCTTGAGAGTCCCTTGGATTGTAAGGAGATCCAACCAGTCCATTCTGGAGGAGATCAGCTCTGGGATTTCTTTGGAAGGAATGATACTGAAGCTGAAACTCCAGTACTTTGCCAACTCATGTGAAGAGTTAACTCATTGGAAAAGACTCTGATGCTGGGAGGGATTGGGTGCAGGAAGAGAAGGGGAAGACAGAGAATGAGATGGCTGAATGGCATCACTGACTCTATGGACATGAGTTTGAGTGAACTCTAGGTGTTGGTGAAGGACAGGGAGACTTAGCGTGCTGTGATTCATGGGGTCACAAAGAGTCTGACATGGCTGAGCGACTGAATGGAACTGAACTGATCCTAGAAGTTTGCATTTCCCTAATTATTAATGATCTTTAGCAGATTCTTATATACTTTTTTCACTCAGGCATATTTATAAAAGTGTCCATTAAGCTTCTTTGTTGTTTATTGTAGGTTGGGTTATCTGCATGTGTCTGTGTGTGTATTGTATGAGTTTCTTATATTTTTGATTATTAACCCCTGATAGGTAATGATTTACAAATATTTTCTCCCATTTTGTGTTGAAGGGAATACAAAGTGGTACAGCCACTATGGAACACAGGATGAAGTTTCCTTAAAATATTGAAAGTAGAATCATTGCATAATTCAGCAATCCCACTTCTGGGTTTGTATCCAAAGGAAATGACAATAATATCTTGAAGAGATATTTTCACTCCCATATTCATTGCAGCATTATACACTATAACCAAGATATGGGAAAAGCCTAAGTCTCCATCTGTGGATAAATAGATAAAGAAAATATGGTATGTGAAATATCACTGAACCATATAAAGAAGGAAATTCTGCTGAGACAACATGGATGAACCTGGAAGAAGATGTTGGTCAAAGGGTACAGACTTTCACTTACATGAAGATAAACTCTGGGTTCTAATGTACAAGGTTATTAATACTATCCTATATAATTAAAATTGGGTATGGGAGTAGATTTTAAGTATTCACAGTGCACACACACACACACCTATGTAGATAGTAACTACATAAAGTGAAGAGATGGGAAAAAAGTTAAAGCACAAGAACCTGGAATTGAAACAGCTAATCCAAGGAGTAGTTGCTTTAATGGAAAACCAGGTAACCAGAAAAAAAATCATAAATTCATTTATCTGTGAGTAAGGGAGTTGGTCACATAGTTAATATAACATTACTGAGATCCTACAATAATCTGATTTTTCCACAGCTTGTTGTGATCCACACAGTCAGACTTTACTGTAGTCAATGAAGCAGAAGTAGATGTTTTTTAGAAGTCTTTTGCTTTTTCTAAGATCTAACAAATATTGGCAATTTGACCTGTTTCCTTTGCCTTTTTTAAATGCAGCTTGTCCATCTGAAAGTTTTTGGTTTGTGTACTTCCAAAACCTAGCTTGAAGGGTTTTGAGCATTACCTTGCTAACATGTTAAATAAGTGCAATTGTAAAGCAGTAGTCTGAACATTCTTTGGCATTGTGTTACTTTGGCATTGGAATGAAAACTGATATTTTCCAGTCTCATGGCCATTGCCGAGTTTTCTAAATTTGCTGGCATATGCTATACTTTTAACAGCATCATCCTTCAGGATTTGAAATAACTCAGCTGGAATTCTATCACCTCCACTAGCTTTGTTTGTATCAGTGCTTCTTAAAGTCCACTTGACTTTACAGTCCAGAATATCTGGTTCTAGGTGAATGACCACACCACCATGGTTATCTGGGGGCATCAAGACCAGTTTTCCATAGTTCTGTTGGTTCAAAATTGAGAAAGGGTTATGTCAAGGTTGTATATTGTCACCCTTCTTATTTAAACTAATATGCAAAGTAATTCAAGTGAAATGCTGGGCCAGGTGGCTCACAAACTGGAATCTAGATTGCTGGGAGAAATATCACCAACCTCAGGTATGCAGATGATGCCATTATAATGGCAGAAATTGAAAATGGACTAAAAAGCCTCTTGATCAGGGGGAAGAGGAGAATGAAAAAGCTGTCTTAAAACTCAACATTCAAAAAAAAAAAAAAAATAACTAAGATCATGATACCCAATCTCATTACTTCATGGTAAATAGATAGGGGAAAAACAGTGACAGATTCTATTTTCTTGGGCTCCAAAATCACTTCAGACGGTGATTGCACTCACAAAATTAAAAGACTCTTGCTCCTTGGAAGAAAAACTATGACAAACTAAAAAGCAGNTCTTGATCAGGGGGAAGAGGAGAATGAAAAAGCTGTCTTAAAACTCAACATTCAAAAAAAAAAAAAAAACTAACTAAGATCATGATACCCAATCTCATTACTTCATGGTAAATAGATAGGGGAAAAACAGTGACAGATTCTATTTTCTTGGGCTCCAAAATCACTTCAGACGGTGATTGCACTCACAAAATTAAAAGACTCTTGCTCCTTGGAAGAAAAACTATGACAAACTAAAAAGCAGAGACATTACTTTGCCACCACATGTCTATATAGTAAAGAAACTAAAAAATTTAAAAAAAAAAAAACACATTTTTTTTCATTAGTCATGTACAGATATGAGAGTTGGACCATGAAGAAAGTTGAGCAGCAAATAACTGAGGCTTTCAAATTGCAATGCTGGATAAGACTCTTGAGAGTCCTTTAAACAGCAAGGAGATCAAACCAGTTAATCCAACAGGAAATCAACCTTGAATATTCACTGAAATGATAGACGATGAAGCTAGCTCCAGTACTTTGGTCACCTGATGTAAAGAGCCAACTCATTTGACAAGACCTTGATGTATAAGGGGGTAACAGTGAATAAGATGATTGGATGGCATCACCCAACTCAACAGACATGAATTTGAGCAAACTCCAGAAGATAGTGAAGGACAAGGAAGCCTGGAATGTTGCAGTTCCTAGGGTCACAAAGAGTCAGACACAACTTAGAGATTAAACAACAATCATAACTTTGAAGAAAGAGATACATGTCATGGTTCCTTTCCAATAGGGTCAGTGGTCTAGTGGTGGCTGAGGTTATGTACAGTGATGATTTAAGCATAAAATGGCAATAGTTAAGGTAATTGTGGAGCACAAGAATTGCTATTAACCTGGACTGAGAGGAAAGATTTCCTGGAGGAAGCATGATGCCAGAACAGAATATTGAACTGAAAGATTTAGCTGGTAAAGAAATCTAAGGTCTTTATCTCTAGCAATATAGTAAATGACATCACCGTTCAAATGAAAGAATGAAAATACTCAATGTAATATTTAAAACAACTTTTTAAATATATTTCTGATCTGACATTGAAAGAAAATAGTCTTTCTTTATGGAGCTCATGAAATAAAAGTGAAATTATCACTGTTAGTAGTGTATATAAGGAGAAGGCAATGGCAACCGACTCCAGTACTCTTGTCTGGAGAATCCCATGGATGGAGGAACCTGGTAGGCTTCAGTCCATAAGGTCACTAAGAGTTGGACATGACTGAGTGACTTAGCAGCAGCAGTAGCAGTGTATATAAAAACCATCTTCTAATAAAAGTATTGTGTCACACTCTGGAGATCTTCAGGGAATAGTAGGTTAAACTTACTCTCTGCTATAGATGGAGCATCTTAGGAAACATATATATATCTTTTTTTTTTTTTTAAGTTGGGATTTTAAGGGACCAGTTTCAGTGTAAAACTTCATGCTAAATAAATTCCCTACCCAGAGGGAATAGTAAACAAACCTGATTAGAGTTTGATATTCAGTGGATGGGGACGAAATAATATTTCCTAATAATTTTTCTATGAGCAATTTAACCTTTGATTTATGTCTGAAATCATAGTAAATGGGTGGTCTGAAAAATATCAAGCAGGTAATTGAATTTAAAAAGGTCCATATTTACTAGGCTCTCAAATCAACTCATAGCACCAACAAAACCTGAAAATATCCCATAGATGCAATTCTAATGAGAATATGCTGCTCACAATAAAAGGTCACATAGTATATACTGAAATAATGCCCCTGGGATGAGATCCATAAACGTTTCAGAAAATATGTTGAGTTACACATACATTTCAACTGGAATTACCCGTGCAAATAATACAAGATACATTAAATATATTTCAGGAAATGAAGAGCATAATAGAAAATAAAAGCAAAGAGGGAAAAAAAAAAAGAATAATATGTGTGTCTGCTTAGTCACTGAGTTGTGTCCGACTCCTTGTGATCCATGAACTGTACCCTGCCAGGCTCCTCCGCCCATGGTATTTTCATGGCAAGAATATTGGAGTAGGTTGCCATTTCCTTCTCCAGGGAATCTTCTCAACCCAGGGATTGAACCTGCATCTCTTGTGTCTCCTTCATTGGCAGGCAGATTCTTTACAACTGTACCACTTGGGAAGTCGAAAAGAAACATAGAGTTAAATGAAACAAAGAAAGACTTGTATAAATATTACAGATACATGTATGTGCATAATATATTATTCATCTAATTGAATCTTAAAACTCAATGGATGGAGTAAATTCCAAAATTTACTAGAGAAATGTAAGACAGGAAACACATTTTAAAACTTACCCATAGAGCAGAGACATGGAGATACAACAGTGCTTAAAAAAGATGAGAGAGTGTGCAGTTACACCATATAGCTTTTCAGAGCCCAGGGATAAAACAAGAAAAAGAATGAGGAGAAACAACATTTAAGTGAAACAGTAAAAACTCTAGGAAGTGCCACAAATCTCAAAAGATTATTGAAAACTGAAGATAAATCCAATCTGGACCTTTAGTGTTGAAACTGTACAGCAAGAACAAAAACTAGCTTGAGACTAAACAGAAACTGCTTCCAAAACACCATAATCAACATTGATGGTTGCTCCTGAATAGTGTCAATGAAAACCAGAAGACAGTGGGATATCTTCCAAACTCTGAGACAGATGAGCGTTCAAAAATCAGTCTTGAGAGAAGCTGTCTTTTGGGAATAAGGGTAAAATACTGACCCTATAAAGAAAAAACCTGAGAGATCTTAGAAACAGCTGACACTCACAAGATAACATACCAAGTCAAGAACTGAGCAAGAGATAATCACACAGGGAGGATCTGTGGTTGATGTCAGAATACTGACAAAACTATTGGCTAATGTGTGGATAGGGCTTCCCTGGTGGCTCAGAGGTTAAAGCATCTGCCTGGAATGCTGGAGACCCAGGTTCGATTCCTGGGTCGGGAAGATCCCCTGGAGAAGGAAATGGCAACCCACTCCAGTACTCTTGCCTGGAGAATCCCATGGAGGGAGGAGCCTGGTAGGCTACAGTCGCAAAGGGTCGGACATGACTGAGCAACTTCACTCAATGTGTGGATAAATTTAAACAAACATGTGAAGCAATAATAATGCATATATTTGTAAGAAGAAAACTAATAAAAAACTGAATACTAAACCAAATAGATTATGAATAGGAAATAGGATGAGCTTCGTTGAAAACTGGAAAACTATTTGTCACTTTCTTAAAAAGTTAAACATGCATCTATCCTGTGACTCAGTAATTCCACAACTAGTTATTTATCCAAAACAAATGGAAACTGTGCCAACACAACCCCAAATAGGCTTGAACAAAAGTATTCAGAACAGTTTTACTCACAATAACTGAAACCTGGAAATAGTTCAGATAGCCATGAATAGGAGAATGCATTTAATAACACAAAACCCAAAATAAAAAAATTCATATAAAGGAATGCTGCATATCAATTTAAAGTAATAAACATCTGATATACACAAGATAGATGACTGAAAAAAGCCCAGTACAAAAGAGAGTATATCATGCTGCTGCTAAGTTGCTTCAGTCGCGTCCGACCCTGTGCGACCCCATAGACGGCAGCTCACCAGGCTCTGCCGTCCCTGGGATTCTCCAGGCAAGAACACTGGAGTGGGTTGCCATTTCCTTCTCCAATGCATGAAAGTGGAAAGTGAAAGTGAAGTCGCTCAGTCGTGTCCGACTCCTAGCGACCCCATGGACTACAGCCTACCAGGCTCCTCCGTCCATGGGATTTTCCAGGCAAGAGTACTGGAGTGGGGTGCCATTGCCTTCTCCAGAGTATATCATACATTTCAATTTGTATGAAGTTGTCTAACAAATAAAACTAATCTATGCTATCTGTAATAAAAATCAGATACACGGTTGTTTCAAGGGGGTGGCAGTAGTTTGACTGACAAGGTGAACCAAGGGGCAATGAATCTACATATTGAGTTAGTATAGATTGTACAGGTGCATTTTCAATAGCGTTAAATTGTACACAAAAGATCTGAGCTACTCAATGCATATAAAATATACATCAATAAAAAGAGACATGTGCATGCTAAGTAGCTTCAGTCATGTCTGACTGTTTACGTTCCTTGGACTATTTAGTCTGCTCTGTCCATGGAATTCTCCAGGCAAGAATCCTGGAATGGGTTGCTGTGACTGCCTTCACAGGATCTTCCCAACCCAGGGATCAAACCTTCAGTTCTTATGTCTTCTGCATTGGCAGATGTGTTCTTTACCATGAGTGCCGCCTGGAATTCTCAACAAGTAGAGAGAAAATAGAATAAAAAAAAATTTTTTTTGAATAATTGCAAAAGAAGGCAAAACAGGGAAATAAATGAAACTGATAATGAGGGAAAGTATGTAATAGGAAGATAAATTGTTAATCACAATTACAATGTATTGACAAAAGTATCAAAACACAAAAGAGAGATCTTCATCTACATGGTGTTATATGGTGTTTATTGATATATATGGTAGCTATAGAAAAATATAAAATTTGAAATTTAAAGGATGGAAAAAGATACACTAGAAAAAAAGGTGATTTGAAGATGGTATGAATGCATTGTTGAATGACAAAATAGACAATAAGGCAAACATGATACCAGAAATAAAATAATATTCCATAAAGTGATATAAAAGAGAAATTGAACAAATGTCCATAAAAATTCTAAATTAAATGAATAAGAATAATTTCAATTCTTAATATTTTAATTACTTTTAGAATATTTACATATTCATAAAGTGGTTTGGTTAGACAGGGGTAGTATATTCACCTGTGTACTGACTAGAAGTGTTGTAATTTACGAGCGGAACGAGAGCTACTTACTGAGTTGGAGTACATGACTCTGTTAGAGTACACTTCTTTTCCCAGTTAAGAAAAGGGAAGATTTATCTCAGGTTAACCAACTGGTACTGGTGACCTTTAATCATGTAAGTTTTATAGGTGTCAGAAAGGCAGTAAATTCATTCCTGCACATTTAATTTATGGTGAGAATTTAAGGTAAAATAATTCAAAATTATCTAGTTATGCAGGTCTGCTGTAAAAGACAGGATGAGACTGAAATTCCAATATCATTAGCCTTCCATATAGAAGTATATTTGGGACTGTGAAGTGAGGTGAATTAAGAGACAGTCATGTGGCACTAGTGGTAAAAAACCCGCCTGCCTATTCAAGAGACCCAAGAAACAGGGGTTTGATCACTGGGTTGAGAAGATCCCATGGAGACAGTCACAGTAACCCACTCAAATATTTTTGCCTGGAGAATCTCATAGAGGAAATAGCCAGTGGGCTTTAGTCCATAGGGTCGCACAGAGTCAGACACAATTGAAGTGACTTAGCACACACAACACGTGACAAATAATTACTGCCAATACAACAATTACACAAAATAAAAGTAGTATTATGCTTTAGTGTGATAGGTTGTAAGAAGTATTTCCAGAAGTAGAAAGAAAATGCATTTAAAATTGCTCTCTGAATTTTATTGCAAAAATAAAATTATTTACAAACAGTTTCTATATCTAAATAAGTTTTAGTTATATTATTTTCTTTCATAAAGCTCTGTAATTATCTTTTGCTAGAATTTTTGGCTTGTCACTTCTCTGGATTATTTGTGTTTATTTTTTAAACATCCATGCCATATTACCACTAAAACTTTTGAGGCAAGTCAATCCTCAGTTTTATCCTAAATCTTATACAGATAAACAGATTTCAATTTAATGTTTTCAAATTTACAGAAAAAATGCCATTTCTTATCCAGTTAAAATTAGGGCTTAGTGTTGCTCCTTAATATTTGATTAAAAAGACAAGAGCAAGATGATTTGGCTGTAAGGTGAACTTTGATTAGACCGTATAATTGTCTTTATAGGCTTGTTATTGTTTCTAACACCCCTGTGATTGTGTTTTTATCCATGCACTGTGTTTATACATGATCACCTCTGTCCTTGCCATTTAACTCAAGACTATAACCAAAGGA
Source organism: Oreotragus oreotragus (assembly GCA_006410675.1). Classification (NCBI taxonomy): domain Eukaryota; kingdom Metazoa; phylum Chordata; class Mammalia; order Artiodactyla; family Bovidae; genus Oreotragus; species Oreotragus oreotragus. The sequence goes on along the minus strand of SJYX01015234.1, from coordinate 58,224 downwards.
CTTCTCAGATCTTTAGTAGGTGTGGTATCCATTCCACATTTTCTAGTTAGAAACATGGATAGTGTAAAACTTTTAGTTTTGGGGAGAAAACATCTTCTTTATACTGTATTATAATTATAATATATAACAAAAATGAGATTGTCCAGAATTCAATATTTTAGTAAGTGGGCAGAAGGGAATACTGGTCCTCATAGTAAGTAATTTGCAGATCTTTTCTCAAAATAAGTTTTCTTTTAAAATAAATTACAAAATTTACCTCAGAGTGTGGCAGTGTGTAGAAGTAGCAATTAATGTTAGAAACATAAGAAGCTAAAATGCCACTTTTCCAAAGCTTTTTTAGTATAAAGGATCATGTAACAGCTAAAGAATTTCTGTAGAAAACTCCATTTGTTTGTGATTCCTCCTTCTTTTTGGATCCATTTATTTGTTAAAAAAAAAAATTACAACTCGGATACCAACAAAAACTTCTTTATTTGCATTAATGAGTGAAATATTAAACTCTTAGAGAATGCTATCCAAAATAAAGTGTTAGGCTTAATTTTAATGCTTCCCTGAAGACATCATAATTATAGTAACACTAGTAGTATCCATTACCTCAAATTTAGTAATATATAAATCCAGGTTTGAAAATAATATTAGATATTTCTAGGCTTAGAATAATTTTGTATATACCTCTATCTTCTCTAAGTAATTTTAAAACATATGTCTATATTTTGAATTTCTTTCACACTTTCTCCTTTAAAAATCTGGCTTGGTAATAAGGTAAAAATAATATTTTTAATTCACTTATTTATTTTAATTGGAAGATAATTACTTTACAAGATGTGGTGTTTTTTGCCATACAGTGACATGGATCAGCCATGGAGGCACATATGTCCCTCCATTCTGAACCCTCTTCCCACCTCCCTCCCCACCCCATCCCTCTGGGTTGCCTCAGAACACTGGCTTTGAGTGTTCTGCTTCATGCATTGGACTTTCACTGTCATCTATTTTACACATGGTAATACATGTTTCAGTGTTATTCTCTCAAATCATCCCACTCTTGCCATTCTTACATAAACTTTCAATATGCTTTAAAAGTTTACATTTTTAATATAGATCCTTTATGGAGGATCTCAAAAACTAAAGCCTTTCCTGTGAAAGACTCTAGTGCTGCGTGGTGATCCCAGGCACACTCCAGAACAATAGATTGTGCCCCTAGGGAATACCAAAGGAGAGCAAGCCAGTTGCTGTTTATGGCCCTCCCTCCCTGGAGGCAGAGTCAGGTGTATAACAGCCAGATCAAGAAGGCAAGGAGTTACTGCAATCTCAGCCCCAGAGACTGCATCTTCCAACAAGTTGAGCAAGTTGCCAGTTGCTAAACATCCCTTACTGGGATCCTGGAGAGTTCACATCTACCAGGAATGTCACAGCCTGAGATCAGCTCCCAGAGGAGACACACAGCACACCTGGGACTGTGCCCTTGTGGCATACCCAGGAAACCAAGTGGTCAAGACTGGGGAGGTGTATAAGATTCATGGCCCATCTGGGACAATTCACTCACCAAAAAACCAGTGCTCTAAACATTTTGGAACTGGGAAAGGCAGAAAATGCACAGCCCATCTGGTTCTGTGCCCTTGTGGAGCACCCAAGAACCTGAGCAGCTTAGACCTGGGAAGTGCACGAAATGCAGGTCCCACTTGGGACAGTACCCTTACAGAGCACCCTGCAGCCTGAGCAGTGTGGATCCAGGAAGTACATGCCACCACGGGTTGTGGCAAATCCAGTGTTGTCCATCCACTGTGAGCACTTCCAATATCTGCCAATGATATTTGTTTACAGTGTCCCTCTCTCTCCACAGCACAACTGAACAAGTGAGCCTAAATAAGTGTCCACCTTCATCTCTTCGTGTCAGGGCAGAAATTAGACACTGAAGAGACTTACAAACAGAGGAAGCCAAAATAAACAAAAAAGGGGGAACCATCCCAGAAGCAACAGGTCCAGCAAATTAAAACCCTACAGTTAATGCTAAGACTGTGCATTTGAAGGTGTACCAATAGACCTTGAGAACAAGTACAAGCTGGAACAAGCAACTATCTGACACTGAACTGACCCCACACTAACCACAGCTGCTCAAGAGAAACTCCTAGATATATTTTTACTATTATCATTTTTAAATTAAAAAAAAAGTTAGTTCAATATTACTCATTTAGCTTTCATTTTTATAGCCTACTATTATCTTTCAATAAAAGCTTATTTTAAAAAAGCAAATTCCATATATATGTATATGTATATAATCTTTGTTTTGTACTTTTTATATTGTATTTTTGAGAATCTAGACTCTATTCTAGATTTTAATCTAATTTTTTGATATTTGTTATCAATTTTGTTCCTTTAAGAACCTAATCTTCAATATCCATTTTCACTTAGGGATTTGATTACTGGCTTAATTGCTTTCTCCCTTTTTCCCCTTTTGACTCTGCCTTTTCTAGACCAGGGCAAATATATCTCCTTCCTCCCTATTCTCTTCTCTATATAACTCTGAATTTCTCTGGGTGTTGCTCACTGTAGAGAGTTGCTTCATCATTAGTGTAGCACAGCATATTCTGTGCTTTATGGATGGAGGAGTCTTGAGGCTAGTGCAAGAGAAGGACTGAAACCCAGAGGACAGAGGCTTCAGTTCAGTTCAGTTCAGTCACTCAGTCGTGTCCGACTCTTTGTGACCCCACGAATCGCAGCACGCCAGGCCTCCCTATCCATCACCATCTCCCAGAGTTCACTCAGACTCACGTCCATCGAGTCCGTGATACCATCCAGCCATCTCATCCTCGGTCGTCCCCTTCTCCTCCTGCCCCCAATCCCTCCAAGC
>SJYX01015234.1:15024-50701 GCA_006410675.1 Oreotragus oreotragus | reverse complement strand
TTGACCATCTGGTGATGTCCATGTGTAGAGTCTTCTCTTGTGTTGCTGGAAGAGGGTGTTTGCTATGAGCAGTGCATTTTCTTGGCAAAACTCTATTAGTCTTTGCCCTGCTTCATTCCGCATTCCAGGGCCAAATTTTCCTGTTACTCCTGGTGTTTCTTGACTTCCTACTTTAGCATTCCAGCCCCCTATAATGAAAAGGACATCTTTTTTGGGTGTTAGTTCTACAAGGTCTTGTAGGTCTTCATAAAACCGTTCAACTTCAGCTTCTTCAGCATTACTGGTTGGGGCATAGACTTGGATAACTGTGATATTGAATGGTTTGCCTTCATCAGAGAACTCCTGACTCCAGGGAACATTAACAGACAAGAGTTCACCCAAAAGTCTCCATACCTACACTGGAACCAAGCTCCACCCAAGACCAACAAGTTCCAGTGCAAGACACACAATGCTAATCCTCCAGAAAAACAGGAACACAACCCAGAACATAAAAAGATAGGCTGCCCAAGTCCATGCTAATGCCATAGACACCCCAAAACTCACTACTAGACACTTTGTTGCACTCCAGAAAGAAAATATTCATCTCCACACAAACACAAGTTCCCTCAACTAGGAAACCATGACAAGCCACCAGTCCGAGAAAACCTACAGGGAACAGACTCCACAATAAAGAGGAACCACTAACATCCAGCCTACAGAAAGAGCACCCCAAACACAGCAATCTAAACAAAATGAAAAGTCAGATAAATATTCAGCAGGTGAAGGAACATGATAACAATCCACCAAACCAAAAAAAAAAAAAGTAGAAGGAGATAGGGAGTCTATCTGAAAAAGAATTCAGAATAATGATAGTAAAGTTGATCCAAAATCTTGAAAACAAAATGGAGTTACAGATAAATCGGTTAGGGACAAGGATAGAGAAGATGAAAGAAATGTTTAACAAGGACCTAGAAGAAATAAAGAGGAGTCAATCAATAATGAAAAATGCAATAACTGAGATTAAAAGCAGTCTAAAGGGACCCAACAGTAGAATAACTGAGACAGAAGAGAGGATAAGTGAGGTGCAAGATAGAATGGTGGAAATAAATGAAGCAGAGAGGGAAATAAAAATGATTTAAAGAAATGAGGACAACCTCAGAGACCTCTTGGACAATGTTAAATGCCCCAACATTCGAATCCTAAGTGTCCCAGGAAATACGAAAAGAAAGGGCATGAAAAAATACTTGTGGAGTTAATAGTCAAAATCTTCCATAAAATCGGAAAGGAAATAGAAACTGAATTCCAAGAAACCCAGAGAGTCCCAAACAGGATAAAACCAAGGCAAAATACCCCAAGATACATATTAATCAAACTAACAAAAGTTAAACACAGAAAGCAGTAAGGGAAAAGAAAAAAAATGACACACAAAGGAATCCTCATAAAAATACCAGCTGATCTTTCAAAAAAACTCTTTAGGCCAGAAAGTTCTAACAGGACATACTTAAAGTCAGGAAAGAGTAAAACCCACAACCAAGATTACCCAGCAAGGATCTCCTTCAGATATGAAGGATAAATCAAAAGATTTACAGAGAAGCAAAAGCTGAGAGACTTCAGCACCACCAAGCCAGCTCTTCAACAGATGCAAAAGGATCTTCTTTAGACAAAACCAAGTAGAGGTTTATAAAAACAAAGTGAAAGCAACAAAGTAAATGGTAATGGGATCATAGCTGTCAACAATTACCTTAAATGTAAATGGGATAAGTGCTCCAACCAAAAGATAAAAGCTAGAAGAATAGATACAAAAAGACCTCTATATATGTTGTCTACAAGAAACTCACCTTAAACTTATGGATAAATACAGACTGAAAGAGGGGCTGGAAAAAGATATCTCATTCTAATGGAGACCAAAAGAAAGCTGAAGTAGCAGTAGTCATATCAAATAAAATAGACTTTGAAATAAAGACTGTGATAAGAGACAAAGAAGGACACTACATAATAATCAAAGGATCAATCCAAGAAGATATAACAATTACAAATACATATGCACCCAACATAGGTGCACCTCAGTACCTAAGGCAAATGCTAACAAGTATGAAAGGGGAAGTTAAAAGTAACACAACAGTGGGGAATTTTAATACCCAACTCACATCTATGGCTAGATCAAACAAAAAATTAGCAAGGAAGCACAAGCTTTAAATGATACAATGGGCCAGTTAGACCTAAAGGATATCTATAGGGCATTTCACCCAAAAACAATGGATTTCACCTTTTTCACAAGTGCACATGGAATATTCTCAAGGATAGATCACATTCTGGGCCATAAAACTAGACTTGGTAAATTAAAAAAAAAGAAAGACAGAAAGAATTTCAAACATTTTTTCTGATCCCAATGCAATGAGATTAGATGTCCACTATATAAAAGGAAGGAGAAGGAAATGGCAACCCACTACAGTACTCTTGCCTGGAAAATCCCATGGATGGAGGATCCTGGTGGGCTACAGTCAATTGGGTCACAAAGAGTTGAACATGACTGAGTAACTTCGCTTTCAAAGAAAAAAAAAAAAAAAAAGGCAATAAAAACACAATCATATAGAGGCTAAACAACACGTTCTCGAATAACCAACAGATCACAGTTTAAATCAAAAAGGAAATCAAGATATGCATGGAAATAAATGAAAATGAAAATAAGACAACCCAAAATTTATGGGATTCAGAAAAAGCAGTGTTTAGAGGGAGATTTATAGCAATATAAGCCTACCTCAAGAAACAAGAGACACATCAGATAACCAACCTAAATTTACAACTAAAACAACTGGAAAAAAAACACACACACACACACACACACAGAGAAACCACAAAGTTACTGGAAGGAAAGAAATCATAAAAATCAGAACAGAAATAAAACAAAAAAGAAGGAGACAATAGAAAAGAACAACAAACGTAAAACCTGGTTTTTTGAGAAGATGAATAAAAAGACAAACCATTAGCCAGTTTCATCAAGAAAAAAAAAAAGGAGAAGGATCAAATCAATAAAATTTGGAATGAAAATAGAGAAATCAAGACAGACAACACAGAAATACAAAAGATCATCAGAGAGCAATTATATGACAATAAAATGGAAAACTTGTAAGAAATGGACAAATACCTAGAAAACTGTAACTTTCCAAAACTAAACCAGGAATAGAAAATCTTAACAGACCCATCGCAAGCACAGAAATAGAAACTATAATAAAAAATCTTCCAACAAACAAAAGTGCAGGAAGAGATGGCTTCACAGGTAAATTCTGCCAAAAATTTCGAGAAGAGCTAACACCTATCCTACTCAAAATCTTCTGGAAAATTCCAGAGGAAGGAAAACTCCCAAACTCATTCTACAAGGCCATCATTACCCTGATACGAAACCAGACAGAAATGCAACAAAAAAGAAAATTACAGGCCAATATAATTGATGAACATAGATGCAAAAATCCTCAACAAAATTCTAGCAAATAGAATCTGACAACATACTAATATGATCATACACCATGATCGATTGAGATTTTTTCCAAGAATACAAGGATTCTTCAATATTTTCCAGACCAGAATACTGTAGTGGGTAGCTGATTCCTTCTCCAGGGGATCTTCCTAACTCAGAGATAGAAGCCAGTTCTCTCACATTATAGGCAGATTCTTTACCAGCTGAGCCATAGCGATAAAGCCCATACCCAACAATAAACTCAAAGTGAATTAAAAATCTAAATGTAATACGATAAATTACAAAAATCTTAGATGAAAACACAGGCAGAACACTCTCTGACATAAATCACATCACTATCCTTTTGAACTGTGGTGTTGGAGAAGACTCTTGAGAGTCCCTTGGACTGCGAAGATATACAACAAGTCCATTATGAAGGAGATAAGCCCTGGGATTTCTTTGGAAGCAACGATGCTAAAGCTGAAACCCCAGTACTTTGGCCACCTCATGCAAAGAGTTGACTCATTGGAAAAGTCTCTGGTGCTGGGAGGGACTGCGGGCAGGAGGAGAAGGGGATGACAGAGGATGAGATGGCTGGATGGCATCACTGACTCAATGGACAGGAGTCTGAGTGAACTCCGGGAGTTGGTGATGGACAGGGAGGCCTGGTGTGCTGCAGTTCATGGGGTTGTAAAGAGTCTGACATGACTGAGCAACTGAACTGAACTGAATTGACTGATGCTTTATGACCCACCCTCCCAGAGTAATGGAAATAAAAGCAAAATAAACAAATGAGTCCTAATTAAAAGCTTTTTGCACAATGAAGGAAGCTATAAGCAAGGCTAAAAGGCAGCCTTCAGAATAGGAGAAAATAACAGCAAGTGAAGCAACTGACAAAGAATTATTCTCCAAAATATTACAAGCAGTTCATGCAACTCAATACCAGAAAAATGAACAACCCAATCAAACAGTGGGCAAAAGAACTAAACAGACATTTTTCCAAAGAGGATATATGGATGGCTAATCAACACATGAGAAGATGCTCAACATTATTCATTATTAGAGAAATGCAAATCAAAACCACAATGAGGCATCATCTCATGCTAGTCAGAATGGCCATCATCAAAAAGTCTATAAAATATAAATGCTTGAGAGAGTGTAGAGAAAAGTGAACCTCTTACATCGCTGGTGGAAATGCAAACTATTACAACCACTATAGAGAGCAGTGTGGAGATTCCTTAAAAAACTGAAAATAGAACTGCCATATGACTCTAATTCCACTGGTGGGCATACACACTGAGGAAATCAGAACTCAAAGAGATACATGTACCACAATATTCATTGCAACACTGTTTACAATAGCTAGGACATGGAAACAACCTAGATGTCCATTGGCAGACATATGGATAAGGAATTTGCAGTACAAATACACAACGGACGGAGAAGGCACTGGCACCCCACTCCAGTACTCTTGCCTGGACAATCCCATGGATGGAGGAGCCTGGTAGGCTCTAGTCTATGGAGTCGCAAAGATTCGGACATGATTGAGCAAATTTTTTTTTGTATTTATTTATTTTTTTACACGAACTCCCAAACATGAAATTTCTATTTGAATGGAATAGTTTTTATCTTCCCTCACTTTCAATATGTGTATGTCTTGAATCTCAAGTGAAATTCTTATCAGTTCAGTTCAGTTCAATAGCTCATTTGTGTCCAACTGTGCAACTCCATTTACTGAAGCATGCCAGGTTTCCATGTCCATCACCAACTCCTGGAGTTTTCTCAAACTCATGTCCATTGAGTCAGTGATGTCATCCAGCCATCTCATCCTCTGTCATCCTCTTCTCCTCCTGCCTTCAATTTTTCCCAACATCAGGGTCTTTTCTAATGAGTCAGTTCTTCACATCAGGAGGTCAATATTACAACTTCATCATCCATCCTTCCAATGAATATTCAGGATTGATTTCCTCTAGGATTGACTGGTTTGATCTCATTGCTGTCCAAGAGTGTTCTCCAACATGACAGTCCAAATCATCAGTTCTTTGGCACTCAGCTTTCTTTATGGTCCAACTCTCACATCCATACATGACTACTGGAAACAATGTAGTTTTGACTAGACAGATCATTGTTAGCCAATTAATGTCTCTGCTTTTTAATATGCNGTTCTCCAACATGACAGTCCAAATCATCAGTTCTTTGGCACTCAGCTTTCTTTATGGTCCAACTCTCACATCCATACATGACTACTGGAAACAATGTAGTTTTGACTAGACAGATCATTGTTAGCCAATTAATGTCTCTGCTTTTTAATATGCGGACTAGGTTTTTCACAGCTTTTCTTTGAAGGAGCAAGCATCTTTTAATTTCATGGCTGCAGTCACCATAGTCAGTGATTTTGGAGACCAAGTAAACAAGTTCTATCACTGTTTTAAATGTTTCCCCATCTATTTACCATGAAGTGATGGGACCGGATGCCATGATCTCAGCTTTTTGAATGTTGAGTTTTCAACTAGCTTTTTCACTCTCCTCCTTCACTTTCATCAAGAGGCTTTTTAGTTCCTCTTGGCTTTCTGCCATAAGGGTTGGGCTATCTGTGTATCTGGGATTATTGATATTTCTCCCTGCAATCTTGATTCCAACTTGTGCTTCATCCAACCCAGCATTTGTGTGATATACTCTGCATATAAGTTAAATAAGCAGGGTGACTTTCCTAATTTGGAACCATTTCATTTGTCCATTCCCGTTTCTTAATATTGCTTCTTGACCTGCATACGGATTTCTCAGGAGGCAGGTAAGGTGGTCTGGTATTCCCATATCTTTAAAGATTTCCCACAGTTTGTTGTGATCCACACTGTAAGAGACTATAGCATAGTCAGTGAAGCAGAAGTAGAAGTTGCTGGAACTCCCTTGCTTTTTCTATGATCCAATGGATGGTGACAATTTGATCCCTACAAGAGACTGAATCAGACTTGCCTAGGACTACACTAAGCTCAAACAGCTGTGACCAGCACACTAAGCACAGCCGAGAGGAGCTACCCCATGTCCGAGGTCAGGGGCAGAAGCCAGGAGGACCCCATGCCCCAAGGGCAGCAGCCAAGAGGAGTTACCCCACGTCCAAGGTCAGGGGCAGCAGCTGAGAGTGCCAGGCTGTGATGGCACAGGAACAGCTGAGAGGAGCCACCCAGCGACCAAGGCCAGGGGCGGCGGCCAGGAGGAGCAACCCCATGCCCGAGGCCAGAGACGGTGACCAGGAAGAATAACCCCACGTCCAAAGAGTGGTGGCTGCATGGGCTCAGAAAAGCCTAGAGGAACCAACACATGTTGAAGGTGAGGAAGGACAGCAATGAGGAGATACCTCCCCCCCCCCATTTAATGTAGGGAGCAGAGGCTGTGCTTTGCTGGAGCAGGTGTAGAGATACCTCAAGCCCAAGGTAAGAGAAAAACAAGTAAGATGGTAGGTGTTGCAAGAGGGCATCAGAGGGCAACCACTGAAACAATACTCACAGAAAACTAGTCAATCTAATCATGCTAGGACCACAGCTTTGTCTAACTCAATGAAACTAAGCCATGCCCACGGGGCAACCCAAGACAGGCGGGTCATGGTGGAGAGATCTGACAGAATGTGGTCCACTGGAGAAGGGAATGGAGATGTGTATAAGAGACAGGGCATACACACTGAGGAAATCAGAACTCAAAGAGATACATGTACCACAATATTCATTGCAACACTGTTTACAATAGCTAGGACATGGAAACAACCTAGATGTCCATTGGCAGGCATATGGATAAGGAATTTGCAGTACAAATACACAACGGACGGAGAAGGCACTGGCACCCCACTCCAGTACTCTTGCCTGGACAATCCCATGGATGGAGGAGCCTGGTAGGCTCTAGTCTATGGAGTCGCAAAGATTCGGACATGATTGAGCAACTTCACTTTCACTTTTCACTTTCATGCATTGGAGAAGGAAATGGCAACCCACTCTAGTATTCCTGCCTAGAGAATCCCAGGGATGGAGGAGCCTGCTAGGCTCCATCTATGGGGTCACACAGAGTCAGACATGACTGAAGTGACTTATCAGCAGCAGCAGCAGCATACACAATGGAATATTACCCAACTATTAAAACACACACACATTGGGCTTCCCTGGTGGCTCAGATGGTAAAGCATCTGCCTGCAATGCAGGAGACCTGGGTTCGATCCCTGGGTCAGGAAGATCCCCTGGAGAAGGAAATGGTAACCCACTCCAGTACTCTTGTCTGGAAAATTCCATGGGTGAAGGAGCCTGGTAGGCTACAGTCAATGGGATGGCAAAGAGTCAGACATGACTGAGCAACTTCACTGGTTCACTGATTAATGAGGTGGGAAAAAACTGGAGCCTTTTTACAGAGTGAAGTAAGTCAGAAAAAGAACCACCAATGCAGTATATTAACACATATATTTGAAATTTAGAACAACGGTAGCGATGATCCTATATGCAAGGCAGCAAAACAGACACAGATGTAAATAATAAACTTTTGGACTATGTGAGAGAACGGGAAGGCAAGATGATTTGATAGAATAGCATTGAAACATGTATATTCAGTTCAATTCAGTTCAGTCACTAAATCATGTCCAACTCTTTCGATTCTATGGACTACAGCACACCAGGCTTCCCTGTTCATCACCAACTCCCAAGATTACACAAACACATATCCATTGAGTTGGGGAGGCCATGCAACCATGTCATCCTCTGTTTTCCCCTTCTCCTGCCTTCAACCTTTTGCAGCATTAGGGTCCTTTCAAATCAGTGAGTTCTTCTCATCCAGTGGCCAAATTATTGAAGCTTCAGCTTCAGTTTCAGTGCTTCCAATAAATATTCAGGACTGATTTCCTTTAGGACTGAGTGGTTTGATCGCTTTGCAGTCCAAAAGACTCTCAAAAGCTTTCTCCAACACCACAGTTCAAAAGTATCAATTCTTCAGCATTCAGCTAAAAAACTGATGGTTCAACTCTAACATCAATACTTCAGTTCAATTGAGTTCAGTCTCTCAGTCGTATTCGACCCTCTGCAACCCCATGAACTGCAGTATACCAGGCTTCCCTGTCCATCACCAACTCCTTTTTAATAAGCTGTCTAGGTGGGTTATAGCTTTTCTTCCAAGGAGCAAGCATCTTTTAATTTTATGGCTGCAGTCACCATCTGCAGTGATTTTTGAGCTCCCCCAAAATGAAGTCTGTCACTGTTTTCATTGTTTAACCATCTATTTCCAATGAAGTGATGGGATTAGATCACTGGATGGCATCACCGACTCAATGGACGTGAGTTTGAGTAAGCTCTGGAAATTGGTGATGGACAAGGACTGTCTCTTATACACATCTAGATGTGTATAAGAGACAGCCAGATGGTCAATACNAAGTTGGCGTCAAGCTCAACATTCAGAAAACAAAAATCATGGCATCTAGTCCTGTCACTTCATGGGAAATAGATGGGGAAACAGTGAAAACAGTGTCAGATTTTTTTTTTTTTTGACTCCAAAACCACTGCAAATGGTGATTGCAGCCATGAAATTAAAAGATGCTTACCCCTTGGAAGAAAAGTTATGATCAACCTAGATCTCATATTGAAAAGCAGACATTACTTTGCCAACAAAGGTCCGTTCAGTCAAGGCTATGGTTTTTCCAGTGGTCATGTATGGATACGAGAGTTGGACTGTGAAGAAAGCTGAGTGTCAAAGAACTGATCCTTTTGAACTGTGGTGTTGGAGAAGAGTCTTGAGATCCCTTGGGCTGCAGAGAGATCTAACCAGTCCATTCTAAAGGAGATCAGCCCTGGTGTTCTTTGGAAGGAATGATGCTAAAGCTGAAACTCCAGTACTTTGGCCACATCATGGGAAAAGTTGACTCTTTGGAAAGACTCTGATGCTGGGAGGGATTGGGGGCAGGAGGAAAAGTGGATGACAGAGAATGAGGTGGCTGGATGGCATCATTCACTTGATGAAGTGAACTCAGGGAGATGGTGATGGACAGGGAGGCCTGACGTGATGCAATTCATGGGATTGCAAAGAGTCGGATGTGACTGAGTGACTGAACTGAACTGAACTGCATTTCTTACTCTTTTGTTGACTATGATGGCTACTCCACTTCTAAGGGAATCTTGCCCACAGTAGTAGATATAATGGTCATCTGAGTTAAGTTCTCCTATTCCAGTCCATTTAGTTTGCTGATTCCTAAAATGTCGATGTTCACTCTTACTATGTCCTGTTTGACCTCTTCCAATTTTCCTTGATTAATTGATCTAACATTCCAGGTTCCTATGCAATATTTTTCATTACAGCATTGGATTTTACTTTCATCCTCAGTCACATACACAACTGTTTTGCTTTTTTGCTTTGCCTCTTTCTCTTCATTCTTCCTTGAGTTATTTCTCCACTGTTTTGCAGTAGCAAATTGGGCACCTACCAACCTGGGGAATTCGTCTTTCAGTGTCATATACTTTTGCCTTTTGCACTGTTTATGAGGTAATCAAAGCAAGAATACTGAAATAGTTTGCCACTCCCTTCTCCAGTGTACCACGTTTTGTCAAAAATTTCCTCCATGACCCGTCCATCTTGGGTAGCTTTACATAGCATGGCTCATAGTTATATTGAGTTAGACAAGGCTGTGGTCCATGTGATCATCTTGTTTCATTTTCTGTAATTGTGGGTTTTCATTCTGTCTGCCCTCTGATGGGGCAGGATTAGAGGCTTATAGAAACTTCTTGATGGAAGAGACCGACTAAGGGGGAAACTAAGTTTTGTTCTGATGGGTGGGACCATTAAAGTAAATTTTTAATTCAGTTTTCTGTTGATGGGAGGGGTTGTGTTCCCTCCCTATTGTTTGACCTGAGGCCATGGTGAAAGTAATGAAGATAATGGCGACCTCCTTCAAAAGATCCCATGTAAGCACTGCTGCACTCAGTGTCTCTGACCCTGAGGAGCACTGACTGCTGATCCATGCCTCCAGCAAACACTCCTGGAATCTCACAGGCAAGTCTGGGTCAGTCTCTTGTATGGTCACTGATCCTTTCTCCTGGGTTCTGGTAGGCACAAGGTATTGCTTATGCCCTCCAAGAGTCGGTTCCCCTACTCCTGTGCAAGTTCTGGTGGCTCTATGGTGGGGTTAATGTCAATCTACTCCAAGAGGGCTTATGCCATAGCCAGGTCTGCTGCATCCAGAGCCCCTATCCCTGCTTCATGTCACTGGGTATGTGTATGATGACTGATACCTCCACAGGAGACACTCAAAGTCAAAGGCACATCTGTCTCAGTCTCTGTGGGGTTTCCTGGTGCACACAAGGTTTTGTTTGAACCTTCCAATCATCTCTTGTGGGTACAGGGTTTGATTCTATTTGCAGTTTTTCCAGCCTACAATCTTGTTGGGGTTTCTTCTTTGCCCTTGGACATGGGGTATTTTTTTTTTTTCTTGGTGGGATTCTACTTTCTACTGTTGATGGTTGTTTAGCCATGAGTTGTAATTTTGGAGTTCTCACAGAAGAAGATGAGTGCTCATACTTCTACTCCACCATCTTGCAATTTAGGACATCATTTAAGTTGATTTAGAAAATCATATGAAAATGAAAAAGACCTAGATGAGCCAAAACAACGTTGAAAAAGCACACAGTTGTATATCTAACTCTACTTATTTTCAACACATAGTACAACATGCAGTTATCAAGACTGCATAGTGCTGGTACAGCAGCCAATAGATTAACAGATGGCAAAGTCCAGAAAGAGATCAATATCTTATGAACAACTCTTTTTCAACAGTTTAGCTGGAATGGTATAGTGTTTTCAACAAACTGTGCTTCATCAATTGGATAGTGGCAGAACAAATCAAAATAAAATAATTTCCATCTATATTTTTAACCACATTAAAAAAAATTGGATCACAAGCCAGAATTAAAACATAGAACTCAGAAATGTCCATAAGAAAATTGGAAAAAAAAGTTTGTGTTCTTGGGATCAGTTCAATTCAGTTCAATTATGTTGCTCCGTTGTGACCAACTGTTTGCAAACGTGTGGATTACAGCACACCAGACTTCCCTGTCCGTCACCAAACTTGCTCAAACTCATGTCCATTGAATTGGTGATGTCATCCAACCATCTGATCCTCTGTTGTCCCCTTCTCCTCCCTCCTTCAGTCTTTCCCAGCATCAGAGTATTTTCCAGTGAGTCAGTTCTTCATATCAGGTGGCCAAAGTATTGGAGTTTCTTCTTCATCATCAGTCCTTCCAATGAGTATTCAGGACTAATTTCCTCTAGGATTGACTGGTTTCATCCCTTGTGGTCCAAATGACCTTCAAGAGTCTTCTCCAACACCATAGTTCAAAAGCACCAATTCTTTGGCTATTTTGGGATAGAAAACATTTATCAGATATAACAATAAAAATAAGAAAGACAAAATAACAAAGTGATAAATTAAATCACACAAAATTAAAAAGTTATTCTCTTCAAAAGTTAGTGTTAAGAGATTTGAAAGATAAGTCTAGGAGAAAATAATTTTTCTTTCAGTTCGTTCAGTTCAGTAGCTCAGTCGTGTCCGTCTCTTTGTGACCCCATGAATTGCAGCACTCCAGCCCTCCCTGTCCATCACCAACTCCCGGAATTCACTCAGACTCACGTTCATCAAGTCAGTGATGCCATCCAGCCATCTCATCCTCTGTCGTCCCCTTCTCATCCTGCCCCCAATTCCTCCCAGCATCAGAGTCTTTTCCAATGAGTCAACTCTTCGCATGAGGTGGCCAAAGTACTGGAGTTTCAGCTTTCGCATCATTCCTTCCAAAGAAACCCCAGGGCTGATCTTCAGAAGGGACTGGTTGGATCTCCTTGCAGTCCAAGGGACTCTCAAGAGTCTTCTCCAACACCACATTTCAAAAGCATCAATTCTTTGGCACTCAACTTTCTTCACAGTCCAACTCTCACATCCATACATGACTACTGGAAAAACCATAGCCTTCACTAGACGGACCTTAGTCAGCAAAGTAATGTCTCTGCTTTTGAATATGCTATCTAGGTTGGTCATAACTTTTCTTCCAAGGAGTAAACATCTTATAATTTCATGGCTGCAATCACCATCTGCAGTGATTTTGGAGCCCCCCAAAATAAAATCTGACACAGTTTCCACTGTTTCCCCATCTATTTCTCATGAAGTGATGGGACTGGATACCATGATCTTCGTTTTCTGAATGTTGAGCTTTAAGCCAACATTTTCACTCTCCTCTTTCACTTTCATCAAGAGGCTTTTTAGTTCCTCTTCACTTTCTGCCATAAAGGTGATGTTGTCTACATATCTGAGGTTATTGATATTTCTCCCGTCAATCTTGATTCCAGCTTGTGTTTCTTCCAGTCCAGCATATCTCATGATATATTCTGCATATAAATTAAATAAGCAGAGTGACAATATACAGCCTTGACGTACTCCTTTTCCTATTTGAAACCAGTCTGTTGTTCCATGTCCAGTTCTAACTATTGCTTCCTGGCCTGCATACAGATTTCTCAAGAGGTAGGTCAGGTGGTCTGGCATTCCCATCTCTTGAAGAATTTTCCACAGTTTATTGTGATCCACACAGTCAAAGGCTTTGGCATAGTCAATAAAACAGAAATAGATGTTTTTCTGGAACTCTTGCTTTTTCCATGATCCAGCAGGTGTTTAGGGAAATATAAAGTAAATCATGATGAGACACCACTGCACAACTTTTGAAAAGGCTAAAATTTTAAAAATATATATACAAAACACAAAATACTGAAAAAGATGTGGAAGAACTGGAACTTTTATACAATATTGTTGGATATGTTAAATGGTACCATTTTCGAACAGAGTTTGGAAATATCTTAAGCAATTAAACGTGCACTTACATCAACAAACCAAATCACTTAATAGCAATCAGCCTCAAGATCACATAGATTTTTCACTTAGCAGACAAAGATTTTAAAACAGCTAGTTCAAGGGACTGGCAGAAACCATATCGATAAAATATGATTCTAATCAATGAACAATCAATTTTAAAAAGATATTTAGAATATCCAAGTTAATATGAAAATGTCCCTAGGATAACTCAAAAGTAGTTTGAAGATGGCAATAATAATTGTCTGTGAATAGGAAGGCAAATAAATATAAATAATTCAGTCTGAGGAACAGATACAATTGGATTAAGATAGCAACAATTTAGAAAACTATTGGAAACTATTAAATAAATGAATGTTAGTGTAATTAGATATCCAGAGGGAGAAATGAATGATGATATAGAAGAATAATTGGAGAAATAAAACCTGATAGTTTTAAATCAGTCCAGGTTCGATGCATGATACAGGGCGCTTGGGGCTGGTGCACTGGGATGACCCAGAGGGATGGTATGGAGAGCAAGGTGGGAGGAGGGTTCAGGATGGGGAACACGTGTACATCCGTGGTGGATTTATATTGATGTATGGCAAAACCAATACAATATTGTAAAGTAAATAAATAAATAGTAATTAAAAAAATCTTAATTGATTCAAGAAAGTTGTAAAGCCCAAGTAGGATGAATACCAAAAAAACCTCACTTATAGACATATAAGTGTGAACATTTTCCTATTTATTTTCCCAGTAGAATGGATGGATGAGTTGGACTAAAAAGAAAGCTGAGTGCAGAAGAATTGATGCTTTTGAACTGTGGTGTTGGAGAAGACTCTTGAGAGTCCTTTGGACTGCAAGGAGATCCAACCAGTCCATCCTAAAGGAGCTCATTTGAAGGACTGATACTGAAGCTGAAACTCCAATACTTTGGCCACCTGACATGAAGAGCTGAGTCATTTGAAAAGACCCTAATTCTGGGAAAGATTGAAGGCAGGAGGAGAAGGGGATGACAGAGGATGAGATGGTTGGATGGCATCACCAACTCAATGGAGGTGAGTTTGAGTAAACTCCAGGAGTTGTGATGGACAGGGCGACATGACATGATTGAGTGACTGAACTGAACTGAATTGTGAACCTTCTGAAAACTTTTGAGAAATAAATGAAAATGCCAAAATATTATTTTAAATGATAATATCCCTCATAAAAAAAGATTTTAGAAAAATGAAAGCTGGAGGACATGATCACTAGTAAATATTATAAAATGTACTGAAAATATCAGGTAAGTCTAACCACTGAATTAGGTCATTTAATATCTCTGTTGGCTTATTGATTTTCTGTCGGGCATTTCTGTCCATTGATATTGGTGGGTCTTAGAGTTTCTTACTTTATTGTATTTTTATCAGTTTTTTCCTTTATATCTGTAAGCTTTTTTTTTTTTTTTTTTTCTGTATTAAGGTGCTCCTGTACTGGATGCATATATTTTAACAACACTCTTCTTTACTTGACACTTTTATCATTATATAGTGTATTTTATCTTTTTATGGCTTTAGTTTCAAAGACTATTTTATTTGATATGGGTATTTTGTTACCCACCTTTTTTTTTTTTTTTTTAGTTGTGTCAACTCAAACATAGTCTATAAAATCTATATATTTTTCCTTCTCTTCCCCACATTTTATGGTTCTGATGTCCTATATCACATCTTCATGTTTAACTTTTTGATGTTCATTGTAGCCACTTCCATAATTTTTTTTTTAAGTCTGTACTGACTTAAGTCACCTATAATCTTTTCACATATGTGATTGTCTTATTTTCATTTTCCCTTTCCTATATATTTTTACTTCTTTTCTATTTAAATAAGGTCTTTCTATATTTCTTTCAGGATAGGTTTGGTACTCCAATTTCTCTATTTCCCTGAATATTCTAAATAATAATATTGCTGAACAGAGTATCCTAGATTGTAGGGTTTTCCTTTTCAAGACTTTGAATATGTTGTGCCATTCCTTGTAGCCTGGAAAGTTTCTGTAGAGGATGCCTTTGTAATTAATTCCTTATTATTTCACTTGCTGACTTAGAATCCTTGTTTATTGTTGTTTAATTGCTAAGTCATGTCTGACTCTTCTGAGATCCCATGAACTGTAGCCTTCCTGGTTTCTCTCTCCATGGGATTTTCCAGCAACAAGACTGGAGTGGGTTTCCATTTCTTTCTCCAGGGTATCTTTCTGACTCAGGGATTGAACCCAGTATCTCCTGCATTGTGGATTCTTTACCACTGAGGCAACAGTGAATATCATTAACTTTTGTCATTTTATTTTATTTTATTTATTTATTTATTTTTTTAATTTTTAAAGTGAAAACGTTTATTTCTGTCATCACTTCTCTGGTGGCACTTATCTATGAGGAATATTTCCTTAAGTTCCTGATTATAACTGTCTTTGTTTGATTTTTGTACTTGAAGAAAAAAAAAAATCATTGTCGTTCACTCGCTAAGTCCTCTCCAACTTTTTGTAACCTTATGAACTGCAGCACCCCAGGATCTTCCATCCCCCATTGTCTCCTGAATCAGGTGATGATAACTAACCATCTCATCCTCAGGTATCCCCTTCTCCTTTTGTCTTCACATTATCAGGGTCTTTTCCAAGTCAGCTCTTGGCATCAGGTGGCCAAAGTATGGGAGATTCAGCTTCAGCATCAATCCTTCCAGTGAATATTCAGGGTTGATTTCCTGTAGCATTGACTGGCTTGATCTCCTTGCTGTCCAAGGGACACTCAAGAGTTTTCTCAAACACCACAATTCGAAACCATAAGCTTTTCAGTGCTCAGCCTTCTTTATACTCCAACTCTCACACCCATATATTACTGGAAAAACTATGGCTTTAACTGTATGGACCTTTGTCAACAAACTTATGTCTCTGCTTTTTAATATGCTGTCTATGTTTCTTATAGCTTTTCTTCCAAGGAAGAAGTGTCCTTTAATTTCACGCCTGCAGTCACTATCTGCGGTGATTTTGGAGCATCATCAGTCAGACAGTTCAGTTGCTTAGTCATATTCAACTCTTTGAGACCCCATGGACTGCAATACGCCAGGCTTCCCTGTCTATAACCAACTCCGGAAACCTACTCAAACTCATGTCCACCGCATTGGTATTGCCATCCAAGTATCTCATCCTCTGCCATCCCCTTCTCCTCTCACCTTCAATTCCAGCACCAGGGTCTTTTCCAGTGAGTTGGTTCTTCATATCAGGTGGCCAAAATATTGCAGTTTCAGTTTCAGGATAGGTCCTTCCAATGAAAATTTAGGAATGATTTCCTTTAGGATTGACTGGCTAGGTCTCCTTGCAGTGAAAGGGAGTCAAGAGTCTTCTCCAACACCACAATTCAAAAGCATCAATTATTCAGTGCTCAGCTTTCTTTTTATTTTAGTCACTATCTGCGGTGATTTTGGAGCATCATCAGTCAGACAGTTCAGTTGCTTAGTCATATTCAACTCATTGAGACCCCATGGACTGCAATACGCCAGGCTTCCCTGTCCATAACCAACTCCTGAAACCTACTCAAACTCATGTCCACCACATTGGTATTGCCATCCAAGTATCTCATCCTCTGCTGTCCCCTTCTCCTCTCACCTTCAATCCCAGCACCAGGGTCTTTTCCAGTGAGTTGGTTCTTCATATCAGGTGGCCAAAATATTGCAGTTTCAGCTTCAGGATAGGTCCTTCCAATGAAAATTCAGGAATGATTTCCTTTAGGATTGACTGGCTAGATCTCCTTGCAGTGAAAGGGAGTCAAGAGTCTTCTCCAACATCACAATTCAAAAGCATCAATTATTCGGTGCTCAGCTTTCTTTATAGTACAACTCTGACATCCATATGTGACTACTGGAAAAACCATAGTCTTGACTAGATGGACCTTTGTGGTAAAGCCATGTCTTTCCTTTTTAATACTCTGCCAAGGTTGGTCTTAGCTTTTCTTCCAAGGAGTAAGCATCTTTTAATTTCATGGCTGCAGTCATCATCTGCAGTGATTTTGGAACCCCCCAAAATAAAATATCTCAATGTTTCTATTGTTTCCCCATCTATTTGCCATGAAGTGATGGGACCAGATGCCATGATCTTAGTTCTCTGAATGTTGAGTTTTAAGCCAACATTTTCATTCTCCTCTTTCATTTTCATCAAGAGGCTCTTTAGTTCTTCATCACTCTGCCATAAGGGTGGTGTCATCTGCACATCTGAGGTTATTGATATTTCTCCTGGCAATCGTGATTCCAGCTTGCACTTCATCCAGCCTGGCATTTCACATGATGTACTCTGCATATAAGTTAAATAAGCAGAGTGAAAATATACAGCCTTGACATACTCATTTCCCAATTTGGAACCAGTCTGTTGTTCAATGTCCAGATGTAACTGTTGCTTCTTGACCTGCATATGGATTTCTCAGGAGGCACGTCAGGTGGTCTGGTATTCCCATCTTTTTAAGAATTTTCCACAGTGCAATGTGATTCACACAGTCAAAGGTTTTGGCAAAATCAATAAAGCAGAAAAATGTTTTTTCTTCAATTCTCTTGCTTTTTTGATGATCCAGCAGATGTTGGCAATTTGATCTGTGGTTCCTCTGCGTTTTCTAAATCCATCTTGAACATCTGGAAGTTCATGGCTGACATACTGTTGAAGCCTGACTTGGAGAATTTTGACCATTTCTTTGCTAGTGTGTGAGATGAGTGCGATTGTGTGGTAGTTTGAACATTATTTGGCATTGCCTTTCTTTGTAGTGATGCTTCCTAAGGTCCACTTGATTTCCCATTCCAGGATGTCTGGCTCTGGGTGAGGGATCACACTATCGTGGTTATCTGGGTCATGAAGATCTTTTTTGTATAGTTCTTCTGTGTATTTTTGCACCACTTCTTAATATCTTCTGCTTCTGTTAGGTCCATAACATTTCTGTCCTTTATCATGTTCACCTTTCCAAGAAATGTTTCCTTGGTATTTCTAATTTTCTTGAAAAGAACTTTAGCCTTTCCAGTTCTATTGTTTTCCTCTATTTCTTTGCACTGATCACTGAGGAAGTCTTTTTTGTCTCTCCTTACTATTCTCTGGAATTCTGCATTCAAATGGGTATATCTTTCTTTTTCTCCTTTGCTTTTTGCTTCTCTTCTTTTCACAGCTATTTGTAAGGCCTCCTCAGACAACCATTTTGCCTTTTTTGCATTTCTTTTTCTTGGGGATGGTCTTGGTCACTGCCTCCTGTACGATGTCACAAACCTCCATCCACAGTTCTTTAGGCACTCTATCAGATCTAATCCCTTGAATCTTTTTGTCACTTCCACTGTATAATCATAAGGGATTTGATTTAGGTTATTCCTGAATGTCTAGTGGTTTTCCCTACTTTCTTCAACTTAAGTCTGAATTTGGCAATAAGGAGTTCATGATCTGAGCCACAGTCAGCTCCTGGTCTTGTTTTTGCTGACTGTATAGAGCTTCTCCATCTTTGGCTGCAAAGAATATAATCAATCTGATTTCTGTGTTGACCATCTGGTTTTGTCCATGTGTACAGTCTCTTGTGTTGTTGGAAGAGGGTATTTGCTACGATCAGTGCATTCTCTTGGCAAAACTCTGTTAGCCTTTGACCTCCTTCGTTTTGTACTTCAAGGCCAAATTTGCCTGTTACTCCAGGTAGCTGTTGACTTCCTACTTTTGCATTCCAGTCAACTATAATGAAGAGGACATCTTTTGGGGATTTTAGTTCTAGAAGGCCTTGTAGGTCTTTATAGAAAAGTTCAACTTCAGCTTCCTCAGCACAACTGGTAAGGGCATAGACTTGGATTACTGTGATATTGAATGGCTTGCCTTTGAAATGAACAGAGGCCATTTTGGTTTTTTTGAGACTGCATCCAACAGTGCATTTTGGACCCTTTTGTTAACTATGATGACTACTCCATTTCTTCTAAGGGATTCTTGCCCCTAGTAGTAGATTTAATGGTCATCTGAGTTAAATTCACCCATTGTAGGCCATTTTAGTTCACTGATTCCTAAAATATCGATGTTCACTCTTGCCATCTCCTGTCTGACCACTTCCAATGTGCCTTGATTCATGGACCTAACATTTCAGGTTCCTATGCAATATCATTCTTTACAGCATTGGGCTTTATTTNTTTTTTTTTTGTATTTATTTATTTTTTTACACGAACTCCCAAACATGAACCCCCCTCCCACCTCCCACCCAACATCATCCCTCCAGATCATCCCCATACACCAGCCCCAAGCATCCTGCATCCTGCATTGAACATAGACTGGCAATTCATTTCTTACATGATAGTATACATGTCATTTTAATTATAAGTTTGATGTAGGTATATTTAGGTTCATCTTGTTTGGGACACTTTATGCTTCCTGTTACCATATATCTGTTTCTTTCTCTAGGTTTGGAAAGTTTTTAAGCCATAATTTCTTCAGATATAATGAATCTGAAGTCCTGGTTTATCTCTCTTCTCCTTCTGGGATTCACTATTATGTGTAGATTGGCATGCTGTATTATCCCATAAATCTTATATATGTTGCCTTTTATATTTTGTTTTGTTTAATCTGTCTAATGTTCTGATTGGATGATCAGTTATTCATATTTCTTACTATTTAGTTTTCTATTTGATTCCTTTAGCTTGGTTTTCTTCTCAGAAAATAAGTTCGCCAGTTTTAATTGGCTTATCTTAATTATTTCTAGTTTCTGATCTGCACATCTAATAACAGCCTTTCTTAATTCTTTTAGCGTTTTTATTACCACCGTTTTGAACTTGTGGTCTGGTAGACTGAAAATATCTGTTTCTTTGTTCTTTCAGGAGATTTAACTTTCAATTTCAATTGGGAATAATTCCTTTCCTTTTAATTGTATTTGTATTCCTTTGACTTTATAAATTTAGGGAAAATAATTATGTAATGTGATACTGAAGGGCTATTTTTATGTGGGAGTGTCCATGTGTAGCTTACATACGTCTAATATTTTTGGTGGAAGGGATGTTTTCATATGCATGCCTGTCGTGTCTTTCCTCAGGGTGACTATTATCCCCTTGATGGAGAATGTTATTAGCATTATTCTAACCAGGACCTACTCTTTGCTTTGTAGTCATCTCAGCTCTGTCAAGGGATCTACTCCTCAGTTGTCGGAGAAAGCACTTAAATCCAGTTCTAAGGTATTGTGTGTGGTAGGCAAGACTGGAGTGTTTCCTTTGGGAAAGGAGCTACTGTATATTTCTCCCAAGAAATTGTCCACCAATACATGCACTCTATGATGTCACATGTCATCTGGTGTGTGTGCTCACAAAATAAGCTCTTACTGTCATTGCCTTTGACCCTGCTTCCATTGTCCTTTGCCCTGGTAATTGGCTTAGATTTCAAGCCCCAATTCCTTCTGTGTTCACCAACAAAACCTGATGTGGATGTGTCACTAATATGCCCCAGGCACTGCTGAAAGTCATATGCTGCACCTGCTATGAGCACAGAGAGAATGGCATGCTTTGGTGGAAGCTGCACTCCCTCAACACACACACACTTTATGTCTTAATAATGGGGCTTATACATAGGACTTGGGCTCCACACACCCTCAGTTTTGGCCCCAACCACATTTCAGGCCCTTTTGAATGTCTCCACATCACCAAACCAAGTTCTCTTCCTGGGTCTATCTGCTTAAGTCTGTTTCAGCACCTAACCGCTGTTCACACCAGCAGATGCCTTTTTTTGGGCTGAGAAGTGTAACATGTGGGCAGAGACTTTCTGTGCTGGTCTTTCTCTGTCCTGCCTGCTGCATGCCAGCCGCCATACTCTTCTCTGAGTATTTGTGTCTCCCTATCTGTTATTACTTATCTTCTAGTCAATGAAGGAGGTTCCCATGGTGAGAGAACATTTCTCATTTCACAGCTTCCTCCCAAGGGCACAAGTCTAACCCAATTCATTTTTTGCCTTTTTATACTAGTCAGTAATATGATGATATTTCATGTAGCTTTAGTTGTATGAGGTCTTCTGCAACTTTTCAGTAAGTATTTTGCAAGAGGTTTTCCATGTGTAGTTATATTATTATGTACATATTGGAGGAAGTTATCTTCATGTCTTTCTATTTTGAAACCTTGATTGCTTCACTCTTTTCCTGTTTTGTTAGACTTTATGTTATTTTTCTCTGCTCTAATACTTATATTACTATTATTATTTACTCTACATTTCTAGCTTTGATTTTAGCACAATATTCTCTATTTCCTAAAGATTTAGGTTTAGATTATTGATTTGAGATCTAACATTTTTAATATAGGTATTTACACGTATAAGTTTCCCTCTAAGATTTGATTCAGTTCAGTTCAACTCAGTTCAGTCGCTCAGTCTTGTCCAGCTCTTTGTGACCCCATGGACTACAGCACAACTGTCCATTGCCAACTCCCGCAGTTTACTTAAACTCGTGTTCATTGAATCAGTAATCTCATCCTCTGTTTTCCCCTTCTCTTCCTGCTTTCAATCTTTCCCAGAATCAGGGTCTTTTCAAATGAGTCAATTGTAGGCATCAGGTGGCCAAAGTATTGAAGTTTAAGCTTCAGTGTCAGTCTTTTCAATGAATATTCAGGACTGATCTCCTTTACGATGGACTGGTTGGATCTCCTTGCAGTCCAAAGGAGTCTCAAGAGTCTTCTCAAACATCACAGTTTAAGAGCATCCATTTTTCAGTCCTCAACTTTCTTTACAGTCTAACTATCACATCCATTCATGACTATTGGAAAAACCACAGCTTCAACTAGATGGACCTTTGTTGGCAAAGTAATGACACTGCGTTTTAATATGCTGTCTATGTTGGTCATAGCTTTTCATAGAAGGAACAATCATCTTTTAATTTCATGGCTGCAGTCATCATCTGATTTTTAAGCCCCAAAATAAAATGTCTGTCACTATTTCCCCATCTATTTGGCATGAAGTGATGGGACTGGAAGCCATGATCTTAGTTTTGTGAATGTTAGGCCTTAAGTCAAATTTTTCATTCTCTGCTTTCAGTTTCATCAAGAGGCTCTGTAGTTCTTCACTTTCTGCCATAAAGGTGGTGTCATCTGCATATCTGAGGTTATTGATATTTCTCCCAGCAATC
This sequence comes from Oreotragus oreotragus, assembly GCA_006410675.1. Taxonomy (NCBI): domain Eukaryota; kingdom Metazoa; phylum Chordata; class Mammalia; order Artiodactyla; family Bovidae; genus Oreotragus; species Oreotragus oreotragus. Next base: position 28,309 of record SJYX01015234.1, on the reverse strand, counting down.
TTGATTCCAGCTTATGCTTCTCCCAGCCCAGCGGTTCTCATGATATACTCTGCATAGAAGTTAAATAAGCAGGGTGACAATATACAGCCTTGATGTACTCTTTTTCCTATCTGGAACCAGTGTGTTGTTCCATGTCCAGTTTTAACTGTTGCTTCCTGACCTACATATAGGTTTTTCCTGAGGCAGATCAGGTGGTCTGCTAGTCTCATCTCTTTCATAATTTTCCACAGTTTATTGTGATCCACATAGTCAAAGGCTTTGGCACAGTCAATAAAGCAGAAGTGGATTTTTTTTTTTTCTGGAACTCTCTTGCTTTTTTGATGATCCAGCGAATGTTGGTAATTTGATCTCTGGTTTCTCTGCCTTTTTTAAAACCAGCTTGAACATCTGGAAGTTCACAGTTCACATATCACTGAAGCCTGGCTTGGAGAATTTTGAGCATTACTTTACTAGCATGTGAGATTATTGCAATTGTGCAGTAGGTTGAGCATTCTTTCACCTTGCTTCTACATAGAAAATCCTAAAGGCAACACCAGAAAATTACCAGAGCTAAGCAATGAATGTAGTAAAGTTGAAGGATACAAAATTAATACATATTAATCCCTTGCACTCCTGTACACTAACAATGAGGATAACAGAAAGAGAAATTCAGGAAACAATCCCATTCACCATTGCAACGAAAAGAATAAAATACTTAAGTATAAATTTACTTAAGGAAACATAAGACCTATATATAGAAAACTATAAAACACTGATGAAATAAATCAAAGATGACAGAAATAGATGGAGAAATATATCATGTTCATGGATTGGAAGAATCAATATAGTGAAAATGAGTATACTACCCAAAGCAATCTATAGATTCAATGCAATCCCTATCAAGCTACCAACAATATTTTTTCACAAAACTGGAACAAATAATTTCACAATTTGAATGGAAACACAGAAAACTCCAAGAGCCAAAGCAATCTTAAGAAAGAAGAAGAATGGAACGGGAGGAATCAACCTGCCTGACTTCAGACTATAGTACAAAGCTGCAGTGATCACAACAGTATGGTACTGGCACAAAGATAGAAATATAGATCAATGGAACAAAACGGAAAACCCAGATATAAATTCACACACCTATGGAAACCTTATTTTTGACAAAGAAGGCAAAAATATACAATGGAGAAAAGACAACCTCTTTAACAAGTGGTGCTGGGAAAACTGGTCAATCACCTGTAAAATAATGAAACTAGAACTTCTTAATGCCATACATAAATATAAATAAACTAAAAAATGGATTAAAGATCTAAAATAAGGCCAGAATCTGTAAAATTCCTAGAGGAAAACATAGGCAGAACACTCTCTGACATAAACCACAGCAAGATCCTCTATGACCCACCTCCCANAAATAATGAAACTAGAACTTCTTAATGCCATACATAAATATAAATAAACTAAAAAATGGATTAAAGATCTAAAATAAGGCCAGAATCTGTAAAATTCCTAGAGGAAAACATAGGCAGAACACTCTCTGACATAAACCACAGCAAGATCCTCTATGACCCACCTCCCAGAATAATAGAAGTAAAGGCAAAAATAAACAAATTGGACCTAAATAAAGTTAAAAGCTTTTGTGAAATGAGGGAAACTGTAAGCTGAGAAAACATCCTTCTGAGTGGTAGAAAACAATAGCAAACAAAGCAACTAAGAATTAATCTCAAAAATATACAAGCAATTCATGCAGCACAGTACCAGAAAAATCAACGATCCAATCAAAAACTGTGTCAAAGAACTATACAGACGTTTCCTTAAAGAAGACATACATATGACTACCAAACACATGAAAAGATGTTAAACATCACACATTATCAGAGAAATGCAAATCAAAACCACTCTGAGGTACCATCTTACACTGGTCAGAATGACTGCTTTCAAAAAGTCAACAAACAATAAATGCTGGAGAGGGTGTGGAGAAAAAGGAACTCACTTACACTGATATTTGGAATGTGAACTGTTAAAGCCACTATGGAGAACAGTGTGGAGATACCTTAAAAAACTGGAAATATAACTGCCATACGACCCAGCAATGCCACTGCTGGACATACATACGGAGGAACCAAGAATTGAAAGAGACATGTGTACCCTAATATTCATTACAGCACAGTTTACAATAGCTAAGAAGACATGGAAGCAACCTAGATGTCCATTGCCAGATGAATGGATAAGAAAGTTGTGGTATATGTACACAATGGAATATCACTCAGCTATTAAAAATAATGCATTTGAGTCTGTTCTAATGACGTGGATGAAACTGGGGCCTATTATACAGAGTGAAGTAAGTCAGAAAGAAAAATGCCAATAGAGTATATTCAGTTCAGTTTAGTCACTCAGTCATACCAAACTCTATGCGACCCCATGAATCGTAGCATGCCAGGTCTCCCTGCCCATCACCATCTCCCAGAGTTCACTCAAACTCACGTCCATTGAGTCAGTGATGCCATCCAGCCATCTCATCCTCTGTTGTCCCCTTCTCCATCTGCCCCCAATCCCTCCCAGCATCAGAGTCTTCCAATGAGTCAACTCTTCACATGGGGTGGCCAAAGTACTGGAGTTTCAGCTTTAGCATCATTCCTTCCAAAGAACACCCAGGACTGATCTCCTTTAGAATGGACTGGTTGGATCTCCTTGCAGTCCAAGGGACTCTCAAGAGTCTTCTCCAACACCACAGTTCAAAAGCATCAATTACTCGACACTCAGCTTTCTTCACAGTCCAACTCTCACATCCATACATGACCATTGGAAAAAACATAGCCTTGACTTAATGGACCTTTGTTGGCAAAGTAATGTCTCTGCTTTTGAATATGCTATCTAGGTTGGTCATAACTTTTCTTCCAAGGAGTAACCGTCTTTTAATTTCAAGGCTGCAATCATCATCTGCAGTGATTTTGGAGCCCANAGCTTTAGCATCATTCCTTCCAAAGAACACCCAGGACTGATCTCCTTTAGAATGGACTGGTTGGATCTCCTTGCAGTCCAAGGGACTCTCAAGAGTCTTCTCCAACACCACAGTTCAAAAGCATCAATTACTCGACACTCAGCTTTCTTCACAGTCCAACTCTCACATCCATACATGACCATTGGAAAAAACATAGCCTTGACTTAATGGACCTTTGTTGGCAAAGTAATGTCTCTGCTTTTGAATATGCTATCTAGGTTGGTCATAACTTTTCTTCCAAGGAGTAACCGTCTTTTAATTTCAAGGCTGCAATCATCATCTGCAGTGATTTTGGAGCCCAAAAAGATAAAGTCTGACACTGTTTCCCCATCTATTTGCCATGAAGTGATGGGACCAGATGCTATGATCTTCGTTTTCTGAATGTTGAGCTTTAAGCCAACTTTTTCACTCTTCACTTTCACTTTCCTCAAGAGGCTCTTTAGTTCCTCTTCACTTTATGCCATAAGGGTGGTGTCATCTGCATATCTGAGGTTATTGATATTTCTCCCAGCAATCTTGATTCCAGCTTGTGCTTCTTCCAGCCCAGCAGTTCTCATGATGTACTCTGCATAGAAGTTAAATAAGCAGGGTGACAATATACAGCCTTGATGTACTTGTTCCTTTCTGGAACCAGTGTGTTGTTCCATGTCCAGTTTTAACTGTTGCTTCCTGACCTGCATACAGATTTCTCCAGCTGCAGATCAGGTGGTCTGGTACTCCCATCTCCTTCAGAATTTTCCACAGTTTATTGTGATCCACACAGTCGGCATAGTCAATAAAGCAGAAATATATATATATATTTTTTCTGGAACTCTCTTGCTTTTTCCATGATTCAACATACATGGAATTTAGAAAGATGGCAATGTTGACCATTATGAGACAGCAAAAGAAACACAGATAAAAAAAACAGATTTTTTGGACTCTGTGGGAGAAGGCAAGGGTGGGATGATTTGAGAAATAACATTGAAACATGTATATTACCATATGTAAAATAAGTGTAAAGTTCAAGTTCAGTGCATGAAACAGAGCACTCAAAGCTAGTGCACTGGGACATCCCAGATGGATGGATGGGGAGGTAGGTGGAAGGGGAGTTTGGCTCTGGAGAACACATGTAAATCTGTAGCTGATTCATGTCAATCTATGGCAAAAACTATAACAATATTGTAATGCAGTTAGTCTCTAATTAAAATTAATTAATTAATAAGAAATAAATAAAACCAAAGATGTCATAAAAATTATGGTTCAGTATCCCTGATGAACATTGTTGTTGTTGTTCAGTCACTTAATCATGTCCAACTCTTTGTGAACCCATGGACTTCAGCATGCCAGGCTTCTCTGTTCTTTACAATCTTGCAGAGTTTGCTCAAACTCATGCCTATTGAATTGGTGATGCCATTCAACAATCTCATCCTCTGATATCCCCTTCTCCTCTTGCCCTCAATTTTTTCCAGCATCAGGGTATTTTCCAATGAGTCAGCTCTTTGCATCAGGTGGCCAAAGTATTGGAGTTTCAGCTTCAACATTGGTCCTTCCAATGAATATTCAGCATTGATTGCCTTTAGGATTGACTGGTTTGATATTGCTGATAAACTTCTGGGCTAAAATTGCAATATGGGCAAACTGAATTCAACAATATATTAAAGGATCATATACCAGGATCAAATGGAATTTATCCCATGAATGCAAGAAATTTTTTCAACATCTGCAAATCAATCATGGGATATGATACATTAGTAGACTAAAGAACAGAAACAATATGATCACCTCACTAGATGTAGAAAAAAGTTTTTGACAAAATTTAGCATCAAGTTATGATAAAAATTCTCCAGAAATTTGGAATTGAGGGAACATACATATCCCAGCATAATAAAGAACATATATGACAAGCCCACTCAATGGGAAAAAGCAGAAATTATTCCTCTAAGACCAGAAATGGATCCCTATTTTTCTCATTTCCATTCAAAATAGTATTGGAAGTTCTAATTATAGCATTCATACAAAAAAAAAGGAAAAAAAAAACATATAGTATGGAAAGGAAGAATTAAAATTATTACTATTCACAGATGACACAATACTACATGTAAAAAACCCTAAAGATGCCACCAAAAAAATCCAAGAGTTCATGAGTGAATTTGAAAATGTCTCTGAAACAAGTTGACACACAGAACTCGGTTGGTTTTCTCTATTCATAATGAACTCTCAGAAAGATAAGTTAAGGAAAATTTCACATTTACCAGTGCACCATAAAGAATAAAATACCTAGGAATAACAGAGGTAAAAGTGCTGCATTTAGAAAACTGTGACACAGATGAAAGAAGTTGAAGACAACAAAATGGAAGATAGAAATACATATTGTGTTCATGGATTGAAAGAATTAATATTGTTAAAATGGTCAAATACTCTAAGGAATCTACAGATTCAATAACAATATGTTTCAAAATACCAATAGTATTTTTCACAGAACTAAACCAAATAATTTTAAATTATATGTGCAAAGAAAAAAAAAAAAAACTCTGAAGGACAAAACAATCTTAAGAAAGAAGAACAGAGATGGAGGAATCATGTTCCCTGATTTCAAACTATAATACAAAGATATAATAATCAAAATTATATTATACTGGCACCATAACAAATATTTAGATCAATGGAACAAGATAAAGAGCACAGAAATAACTCCATCAATCCATAGTCAATTAATCTATGACAAAGTAGGGAAGAATACACAGTGGAGAAAAGGCATTCTCTTCAAAAACTGGTGTCAGAAATGTGGAGAAAACAGCTCATGTTGAATAATGAAATTAGAATATTCTCTGGAAGATCCTCTGGAGAAGGATATGGCAACCCAATACAGTACTCTTGCCTGGAAAATCCCATGGATAGAGGAGCCTGGTAGGCTACAGTCCATGGGGTCACAAAGAGTTGGACACGACTGAGCAACTTGACTAATGACCATATAGAAAAATAAGTTCTAAATGGTTAAAAACCTAAATTTAAGACAAGAAAACATAATATGTCTAGAGGAAAACATAAAACTACATATGATCTAGCAATTTCAAAAGATACATGTACCACAATATTTGTAGCAGCATGATTTGCAACTGCTAAGATATAAAAGTAGTCTGAGTGTCAAAGAGGCAAAAACAAAGCAGATAAGGAGAAGGAATGGGGGAGGGCTAAGATAGGGATAGCATTTTAAGAGGTATGAACTATTGTGTGTAAAATAAATAAGACTGAGGATACATTGTACAACACAGGAGATATAGCCATTGTTTTATAATAACCATAAATGGCATAAAACCTTTAAAAATTCTGAATCATTACGCTATACACCTACAGCTTTTATAATATTTTATATCAACTATACTTCAATAAAGACATCTCTAAAAAGTATGTGCTTAGGGAAGTCATTTGATTTCCCTCTCATTTTTTTCTATCCATTTTAGTCTGTTTTCCTGATTATAAAAATCTCTACGTAGTTTACAAGCATTCAGTTATTACTGATAGAGCTTAACATTTATCAAATACTTTCTAAGCTACTAACACTGTGTCATCAAATGTCTTGAATTTATCTCCTCAAATCTATACTAAGTATAGAAATTTAGGAAGAAGAAATAGTGCCACATGACCGAAGATTCTTACTTAGTCTATTAAAAGATATTATTCAAAAGCAGAGGCAAGGCATTCTGCCTGGAAAATCCCATGGATAGAGGAGCCTGGTAGGCTACAGTCCATGGGGTCACAAAGAGTTGGACACGACTGAGCAACTTGACTAATGACCATATAGAAAAATAAGTTCTAAATGGTTAAAAACCTAAATTTAAGACAAGAAAACATAATATGTCTAGAGGAAAACATAAAACTACATATGATCTAGCAATTTCAAAAGATACATGTACCACAATATTTGTAGCAGCATGATTTGCAACTGCTAAGATATAAAAGTAGTCTGAGTGTCAAAGAGGCAAAAACAAAGCAGATAAGGAGAAGGAATGGGGGAGGGCTAAGATAGGGATAGCATTTTAAGAGGTATGAACTATTGTGTGTAAAATAAATAAGACTGAGGATACATTGTACAACACAGGAGATATAGCCATTGTTTTATAATAACCATAAATGGCATAAAACCTTTAAAAATTCTGAATCATTACGCTATACACCTACAGCTTTTATAATATTTTATATCAACTATACTTCAATAAAGACATCTCTAAAAAGTATGTGCTTAGGGAAGTCATTTGATTTCCCTCTCATTTTTTTCTATCCATTTTAGTCTGTTTTCCTGATTATAAAAATCTCTACGTAGTTTACAAGCATTCAGTTATTACTGATAGAGCTTAACATTTATCAAATACTTTCTAAGCTACTAACACTGTGTCATCAAATGTCTTGAATTTATCTCCTCAAATCTATACTAAGTATAGAAATTTAGGAAGAAGAAATAGTGCCACATGACCGAAGATTCTTACTTAGTCTATTAAAAGATATTATTCAAAAGCAGAGGCAAGGCATTCAGCATGATACAAATTTGAGCCACACAGAGTTTAAGATGTTGGTGGACATCAGTTGAAGATATCAAATTTGACTGAGGAGCACTTGGGATTGTGGACTTAAGTCATTTGTGTGTATTAGTTGCTCACTTGTGTCCCCATGCACTGTACACAACCCCATGAACTGTAGGCAACACCTTGATCTGTAGACAACCAGGTTCCTTTGTCCATGGAGTTCTCCAGCCAATAAAACTGGAGTGGATTGCCATTCCCTCCTCCAGGGGATTTTCCTGACTCAGGGATAGAACCCAGGTCTTCCACATTACAGCCAGATTCTTTACCATCTGAGCTACCAGGGAAGCCCTAAGTCATTTGAATGAAAGCCAATTGCAAAACATTAACCACATTAGTCTCAGATATCTTGAAACCTGAACATGAGCTCAGTAGGGCTATTAAATAAGAAAGGAAACAGAAGAAGTTGTTCAGAACATTAGTGGAGCACAATCTTAAAGAGTTGACTCCTAATAGTTTTATTCTTATGGAAAGCTTATGTGGCTTTAGTTAACATACCTAAGTTTAGTCTTGACCTGGTAGTAAATAGGGTTGGGGGAGTGTATATTTTGTTGTGAAACTGGCAAAAGGAGGAGTATAGAAAGCAAAGCTGCAAGAATTGTGTTAATCACAGTAATTAACCTAGGTTTACACAAAGTAAATTTTCAGTCTCAATTTCAAGAATTTACTGACATTTTCTTGTGTTTAAGTGCAAAGTAAATAATACAGGGTGTGACTTCACAAACCTCATTTACCTTAACAAAAAGTAAATTAGTTTAGTGATGAGAAGAAAAGTTAATTATCAAATGTTTTTTGCTAAGCCTGTTTATTTAAACTTTTTATTATATTTTTATTTGACCTAATAAGACACAAATTACTTCATGGTAAATGTCATTTTAATCATGCTTTTTAATCATTTGAAACTTAGTATAAATAAATGTGTCTGATATTTTCTTGGAAGGGAAAAAAGAAATCTTCATGAAAGCAGGAGCACTTTTAAAGAAATAGTATTTTTATCACTAACAGGATAAATATCAGAAGTACAGTCTTATACATGATTAAAGTGGTACCAAACCATTTTGATCCAGTTTCTTTGATTTTACTTGTATCCTAGACAATGAAAATCTATAATTTCAAGTTTTATTTTCAGCCTTGTCTTTTCAACATTGCTTATTTCAGACCTCTATTCTCAAGTTAAACTACTTTTATGATTTTATTGCTAAAGGTGGGTAATGGTGATTTTGATTTTGATTATAACATCTGGTTTTACTGATGCACAGAGTTCTTCATTATCTATTTATCCTAAATCCCCACCAGCTATGTTGTTGTGTGATGGAATGCTCTAATATGTGTGGCCAGTGATTCTGTGCAGCACATTTCTCCAGTCTAATTTAACTTTGCCTTAGATATTCATTACAATCAGATGATTTTTTAATATAAATTTATTTTAATTGGAGGTTAATTACTTTACAGTATTTATTGGTTTTGCCATACATCAACATGAATCTGCCACAAGTATACACGTGTTCCCCATCCTGAACCCTCCCTCCCCGTACCATCCCTCTGGGTCGTCTCAGTGCACCAGCCCCAAGCATCCAGTATCATGCATCGAACCTAGACTGGAGATCCGTTTCATATATGATATTATACATGTTTCAATACCATTCTCCCAAATGACCCCACCCTCTCCCTCTCCCATAGAATCCAAAAGACTGTTCTATATATCTGTGTCTCTTTTGCTGTCTCGCATACAGGGTTATCATTACCATCTTTCTAAATTCCATATATATGTGTTAGTATACTGTATTGGTGTTTTTCTTTCTGGCTTACTTCACTCTGTATAATAGGCTCCAGTTTCATCCACCTCATTAGAACTGATTCAAATGTATTCTTTTTAATGGCTGAGTAATACTCCATAGTGTATATGTACCACAGCTTTCTTATCCATTCATCTGCTGATAGACATCTAGGTTGCTTTCATGTCCTGGCTATTATAAACAGTGCTGCAGATGTTTTCTTATGGACATTTTGAATTTTATTGAGCAGAACTTGCTTCCTTTATTCCACAGACTTAAATTTTCCAATTTCAACCTATCTTGGAAGGGTTTCCTTATGCCACACTTTCACTTAGATATTCACAGTGTAACCCTGCTCCTTTCTTTCATCTAAGGAAAACAAAAACATGCCTAACATTTTCTGGGACTTATACTTTATTATTCTTCCCTTTTTCAGTTTTGTGTATATCTTCATTTGTGTCAGTCCCAGTTATCATTCAAGAAAAATCTGATATGGCATTATTATTTTACTCAATTTGAAACAAATCCTTATTAAAAAATACATATGTCAGCTTCTAGTTTGCAAAATTGGAAACTAGACTTATTCTGATTGTTCTACATAATTCTGAACACCAAAGAATTGATGTCTTTTGTCTTTGGTTCTGGAGAAGACTCTTGAGAGTCTCTTGACAAGTACAGAGATCAAACTAGTCAGTTCTAAAGGAAATCAACACATCAATGAAGGACTGATGCTGAAACTGAAGTTCTAATACTTTGGCCACCTGATACAAACAGCCAACTCATTGGAAAGACCCTGGTGCTGGGAAAGATTGAAGGCAGTAGGAGAAGAGGACATCAGAGGATGAGGTGACTGAATGACATCACCAACTCAATGAACATGAGTTTGAGCAAGCTCTGGGAGACTGTGAAGGACAGAAGCCTGGTGTGCTGCAGTCCATGGAGTCACAAAGTCAGACACAATTGAGCAGCTGATTAACACTATATAATTTATACCTCTGAGAACAGAGGGAAATAAAACCTTGAAGTCTACATGACCCTACATTATGCTCGGATGGTGTAAGATGGGTTCTAATAACATCACACGCAGATGCTTGTGTTTCAGTTCAGTTCAGTTCAGTCACTCAGTCGTGTCCATCTCTTTGTGACCCCATGAATCGCACCACGTCGGGCCCCCCTGTCCATCACCAACTTCCAGAGTTCACCCAAACTCATGTCTGTTGAGTCAGTGATGCCATCCAGCCATCTCATCCTCTGTCGTCCCTTTCTCCTCCTGCCCCTAGCCCCTCCCAGCATGAGAGTCTTCTCCAATGAGTCAACACTTCACATGAGGTGGCCAAAGTACTGGAGTTTCAGCTTTAGCATCATTCCTTTCAAAGAACACCCAGGACTGATCTTTAGAATGGACTGGCTGGATCTCCTTGCAATCTAAGGGACTCTCAAGAGTCTTCTCCAACACCACAGTTCAAAAGCATCAATTCTTTGGTGCTCATCTTTCTTCAGAGTCCAACTCTCACATCCATACATGACCACTAGAAAACCCATAGCCTTGACTAGATGGACTTTTGTTGGCAAAGTAATGTCTCTGCTTTTGAATATGTTATCTAGGTTGGGTATAACTTTCCTTCCAAGGAGTAAGCGTCTTTTAATTTCATGGCTGCAATCACCATCTGCAGTGATTTTGGAGCCCCCCAAAATAAAGTCTGACACTGTTTCCACTGCTTCCCCATCTATTTACCATGAAGTGATTAAGAGTGAAACATTGTGGGGAAAAAAAAAAAAAAGAGTGAAACATTGTGGTGAAATCCAAAATCCACTTCTCTCAATTTTAGCAGAACATATATAGTCTTGCAAATACATTTAAAATCGTTTCATTTCAGTTCAGTCACTCAGTCATCTCTGACTTTTTGTGACCGAATGGAATGCAGCATGCCAGGCCTCCCTGTCCACCATCAAGACCCAGAGCTTGCTCAAACTCATGGCCATCGAGTCGGTGATGCCATCCAACCATCTCATTTTCTGTCATTCCCTTCTCTGGCCTCCTTCAATCTTTCCCAGCATCAGGGTCTCTTCCAATGAGTCAGTTCTTTGCATCAGGTGGCCAAGGTATTGGAGTTTTAGCTTTAGCATCAGTCCTTCCAATGAATATTCAGGGCTGATTTCCTTTAGGATGGACTGGTTAGATCTCTTTCCAGTCCAAGGGACTCTCAAGTGGCTTCTCCAATACTGCAGTTCAAAAGCATCAATTCTTCAGCCCTCAGCTTTCTTTATAGTCCAACTCTCACACCCGTACATGAATACTGGAAAAATCATAGCTTTGACTAGATACACTTCTGTGTGCAAAGTAATGTCCCTGCTTTTTAGTATGCTCTCTAGGTTTGTCATAGCTTTCCTTCCAAGGACTAGGTATCTTTAAATTTCATGTCTGTAGTAACCATCTTCAATGATTTTGGAGCCCAAGAAAATAAAGTCTCTCACCATTTCCTTTGTTTCCCCATCTATTTGACATGAAGTGATGGGACCAGATGCCATGGTATCAGTTTTTTGAATGCTGAATTTTAAGCCAAATTTTTCACTCTCCTCTATAGTTCTTCACTTTCTTCTATAAAGATGGTGCCATCTATGTATCTGAAGTTATTGATATTTCTCCCAGCAACCATGATTCCAGCTTTTGCTTTATCTAACCTAGCATTTCTCATGATGTATCTTGCATATAAGTTAAATAAGCAGGATGGCAGTACATGGCCTTAAAAAAAATCCTTCCCCAATTTGGAATCAGTCCGCTGTTCCATGTCTGTTTCTTTTTTTTTTTTTTAATTAAATTTTTATTTTTACATTTTACTTTACAGTACTGTATTGGTTTTAGCATACATTGACATGAATCCATCATGGGTGTACATGAACTCCCAAACATGAACCCCCCACCTTACCTCCCACCCCACATCATCCTGATGGATGAAACTGGAACCAATTATACAGAGTGAAGTAAGCCAGAAAGAAAAACACCAATACAGTATACTAACACATATATATGGAATTTAAAAAGATGGTAATGAGGACCCTGTATGCAAGACAGCAAAAGAGACATGTCTGTTTCTAAATGTTGCTTCTTGACTGCATACAGATTTCCCAGGAGTCAAGTAAGGTGGTCTGATATTCCCATATCTTTTAGAATTTTTCAGTTTGTTGGGATCCACAAAGTCAAAAGCTTTGCACAGTCAATAGAGCAGAAGTAGATGTTTTTCTGGAACTCTCTTGTTTTTTCAGTAATCCAGTGGATGTTGGCAATTTGATCTCTGGTTTCTTTGCCTTTGCTAATTCTGGTTGGAACATCTGGAAATTCTCAGTTCACATATTGTTGAAGGCTCACTTGGAGAATTTTGAGCATTACTTTGCTAGTGTTTGAGATGAGTACAGTTGTCCAGTAGTTTGAACATTCTTTGGCATTAACTTTCTTTTAGGTTGGAATTAAAACGAACATTTCCCCATCCTATGACCACTGCTGAGTTTTCCAAATTTGCTGGCATACTGAGGCCTGGTGTTCCAAAGAGTCGGACACAACTGAGAGACTGAACTGAACTGAACTGAAATTAATGTAGTACTTTAACAGCATCATCTTTTAAGACTTGAAATACCTCAACTGAATTTCTACTAGCTTTGTTCATAGTTATGCTTCCTAAGGCCCACTTGACTTCGCATTCCGGGTTTCTGGCTCTAGGTGAGTGATGCCACTCATAGTAATCTGGGTCATGAGGATCTTTTTTGTATAATTCTTCAATTCTTCTGTGTATTCTTTCTGTGTATTCTCTTCTTAATATCTTCTGTTTCTGTTAGGTCCGTATAATATCTGTCCTTTATATCTTCTGCTTCTGTTGAGTCCATACAATTTCTGTCCTTTATTGTGCCCATCTTTGTATGAAATGTTCCCTTGGTATCTCTTTTTTTTTTCTTTTTTTTTTCTGGGGGGGGGG
>SJYX01015234.1:0-14879 GCA_006410675.1 Oreotragus oreotragus | reverse complement strand
TTTTTTTTTCTGTTGGTGTTGGGGTTATTTTTATTTTATATTTTTTTTCTTTACAGTACTGTATTGGTTTTGCTATACATTGACATAAATCCACCACAGGTGTACATGGGTTCCACTCTAGTCTTTCCATTTCTATTGTTTACTTCTATTTCTTTGTGTTGAATACTGAGGAAGGCTTTCTTATCTCTCCTTGCTTTCTTTGGATACTTTTCCTAAAATGACAATATAATCCTTTTTTAAAAATCATTTTTGAAATACAAATTATATTGAATTTTATTACAAGAGGCAATCTCCAATCTAAATACTTTTATAAATAGAATTCAGTATTTATAAAGTGGTTGACCAAAGTGATATGTCAACTTTAATGGTTAGGATGTTGCATTGTTTTCATTGTTTTTGAGGCTAATAAATTCTGATTTCAACTAGTGCTTATAGAACACCATTTCTATATCTTCACCATCTTGATAGTTCTTTTAATAATACTGTCATTTAAACACACTTCTTAAGTTTTGCTATATTTGATTATACAAGGAAAACAAACAACAACAAAACTACCAAGTTTGAGAAAATAAAAACTATCAGAAAATATACATCTTTATAGTGTTCTCATTGGTAAAAATAAACTTATTATTTTTGGATAATTTTAGATTTTCAAGAAACATGTGAAATAAACAGAAAACTTATTATCCCACATTTAGCTTTCTCTGCTATTAATACTTTAGGGCATATTTATCATAATTAATGAATGAATATTGATACATTATTATTAATTAAAGTCCATATTTTATTCAGATTTCCTAGTTTGGTAGGCAGAACAATGGTCCCCAAGTCGGTATACATGCTAATTCATTCATTCTGTGGCTTTGGTATCAGAAAGAGGATCACAGAATATGAGAAGCTGACAATATCTAAAGTCCTAGAAAAGGTAAGGAAATGAAGTCTCCTTTAGAGCCTCCAGGAAAGAATACAATCTTGCCACTACATTGATTTTAGTTCAATGAACCTAATTTTGAACTTCTGAACTACAGAATCATAAAAAATAAATACATGCTTTTTAAGGCACTGTTTATGCTGTGTATGCATAACCTTGTCAAATATTAGTTGACCATTGGTAGTAAATCTGCACCTTGAATTGCAAGAATTAATATTGTCAAAATGACAAGAATATGTATATCTCTCCATCTGTTTGCATCATCTTTCATTTCTTTCATCAATATCTTGCAGTTTTCTGAGTACAAGTTTTTTGTTTCCTCAAGCAAATTTTCTTATTTTTGCTTATTTTGTTTTTATTATTTTTATATTTTATATTTTTGATGAACTAGTTAATGGATTGTTTCTTTAATTTCTCTTTATGATCTTTCATTGTTAGTGTATAGTAATGCAAGATATTTCCATTTACTAGTTTTGTATTCTGAAACTTTATTAAATTTATTGATGATCTCTAGCAGTTTTCTGGTAAGGTCATTAGAATTGTCTATGAATAGAGTCATGTTATTTGCAAAGAATGAAAGTTTTACTTCTTTTTCCTTTTTACCATGTATCCTTTTTTGACACTTTATTTTTTTAATTGAAGAATAATTGCTTAATAGAATTTTTTTTTTTTTTTTTTCTGTCAAACATCAACAAGCTGTCAGGAGCCACGTTAGTCATTACTGACAAATTGGAGGCACTGCCCCAACTCCCTCTCTTTGTCCTGCAGGCACAGACCTGGGATGAAGGAGTTAGGCCTTGTGATTCTGACTTGTTTTTTCCTCTCCTCGACTGAATTGACTGAAAATAATATTAAGGTGCTTATTGTTCTTGAGAGGAGCATGAGAAGGCACAACATCTTCTGCAGCTGTGCTCAGAGAATAATTCATAAAGTTAATCATTGACATTTGTTTGAGGATTTTTATGAGAGAGTGTTCCAGGGTGAGCACGTAGGCCGCAGCTTGAGGCCATGGGAGGGATTGCTTTCTGAAGCCTATTTGTGAGGAAAGTGTTTATGGAAAAGGTGTTTACTGAATTTAGGGCTTAGAAATAATTAAAAATAGTAGCTAAAGATTTAAGGAATGTTGTAATGTTAGCATATTTTACTATAGCTTATAGAGGTTAGGAATTTGCCTGGAAAATCCCATGGACGCAGGAGCCTGGTAGGCTGCAGTCTGTGGGGTCACAAAGAATCGGACACGACTGAGTGATTTCACTAATAGCTAGAAGCCTTTTTAAGAGAATACTAGGGGCAAACAGGATTTAGAAAGATAAGGAATAAACTGAGGTTTGCGGCATGCAGCCCAGATATAAGCACAAGTTACAGTGTAATTTCTAGTTAAAGTAAACACAATTCTGAGAGAAACGCTAAAGCAGAAACTCTGTTTGAAGGACAACAGTGATTTATGGAGACAATAAATCTGGGTGAGGGGAAATTGAAAATGTCAAACCTCTGACCTAATGTTTTTGTTAAAGTATAAAAAAAATATTAAGCTTGAAATAAAGTTATACAGTTCAAGAAAATTGAGAGGCTGCATTATTTCTTGCCGACACCACCCATCCCCTCAGGTTGATTCCTTGGCTGCTGGAGCTGAACTCCGGCAACAAGCCATAGGTACAACCATGTCTCCTACCTCCCGAACCTCCCTCCTATCACCCTTTCCATCCCACCTTTCTAGATTGTCACAGAGCTATTGTTTGAGTTCTCTGAGTCATACAACAAATTCCATTGCCTATCTATTTTATATGTGTTATTATAAGTTTCCATGTTACTCTCTCCATACATGTCATCCTCTAGCTCCTCTCCTCCCCCCGTGTCCATAGGTCTGTTTTCTATGTCTGTTTCTTCATTGAAAGAAAGTGAAAGTGAAAGTAAAGTCACTCAGTTGTGTCTGACTCTTTGTGACCTCATCGACTGTAGCTTAGCAGGCTTCTCCATCCATGGGATTTTCCAGGCAAGAATACTAGAGTGGGTTGATGCTATGTTCTCCAGGGGCTCTTCCCAACTCAGGGATGGAACCTAGGTCTCCCAGATTGCAAGCAGACCCTTCACCCTCTGAACCACCAGGGAAGCCCAGTTTCTGCATTGCTGCGCTGCAAATAAATTCATCAGTAACATCTTCATAGATTCCATATATATGTGTCAGGATATGATGTTTATATGTCTCTTTCTGACTTCACTCTGTAGACTCTAAGTTCATCCACCTCATTAGAACTGACTCAAATGTGTTCCTTTTTATGTCTGAATAATATTGCATTGCATATATGTACCAGAGATTCTTCATCCATTCGTCAGTTGATGGACATCTAGGTTGCTTCCATGTTTTAGGTATTGTAAATAGCGCTGCAGTGAACATTGGGGTACATGTGTAGTTTTCAATTTTTGTTTCCTCAGGGTATATGCCTAGTAGTGGGATTGCTGGGTCATATGGTGGCTTTATTCCTAGATTTTTTTTAAGTAATCTCTGTAATGGTTGTATCAATTTATATTCCCTCCAGCAATGTAAGAAGAAGGTCCCCTTTTCTCCACACCCTCTCTAGCATTTATTATTTGTAGACTTTTTGACGATGGCCCTTCTGACTGGTATGAGATGGTATCTCATTGCATTTTTAATTTGCATCTCTCTAATAATGAGCGATGTTCAACATCTTTTCATGTGTTTGTTAGCCACATATATGTCTTCTTTGGAGAAATGTCTGTTTAGGTCTTTTCCCCACTTCTTGATTGGTTGTTTGTTTTTTCTGGTATTGAGTTTGTATGAGCTGCTTGTATATTTTGAAAAGTAATTCTTTGTCATTTGTTTATTTTGCTAGTATTTTCTCCCATTCTGAGGGTTGTCTTTTCATCTTGCTTGCAGTTTCCTTCACTGTGCACAAAATTTTATATTAATTAGGTCCAACTTGCTTATTTTTTATTTCCAATACTCTAGGAGGTGGGTCATAGAGGATTTTACTGTGATTTATGTCATTGAGTGTCCTGCTTATGTTTTCCTCTAAGAGTTTTATAGTTTCTGGTCTTACATTTAGGTCTTTAATTCATTTTGAGTTTGTCTTTGTGTATAACATAATAAGCGTTCTCATTTTATTCTTTTGCATGTAGTTGTCCAGTTTTCCCAACACAAATTATTAAAGAGGTTCTCCTTGCCTCATTGTATATTTTTGCCTCCTTTGTCAAAAATAAGTTACCCATAGGTGTGTGGGTTTATCTCTGGGATCTCTATCTTGTTCCATTGGACTATATTTCTGTTTTTGTGCCAGTTCTATGCTGTCTTGATGACTGTAGTTTTGTGGTATAGTCTGAAGTCAGGAAGATTGATTTTTCCAGCTCCATTCTTCTTTCTCAAGACTGCTTTAGTTATTCAGGGTATTTTGTGTTTTATTATGAATTGTGACATTCTTTGTTCCAGTTCTGTGAAAAATGCCATTGGTAATTTATGGGTATCACATTGAATCTGTATATTGCTTTTGGTAGTATACTTATTTTCACAATATTGATTCTTCCTATCCAGGAACATGGAATATCTCTCCATCCTGTTGTGTCATCTTTGATTTCTTCCATTAGTATCTTATAATTTTCTGTAAAGACTTATTTTTCTCCATAGGTAAGTTTATTCCTAGATATTTTATACTTTTTGTTGTAATGGTGAATGGAATTGATTCATTAATTCTTCTTTCTGATTTTTCATTGTTAGTATATAGAAATGCAAGTGATTTCTGTGTATTAACCTTGTATCCCCTGTCTTTGCTAAATTTGCTATTTAGCTCTAGCAATTTTATGATAGTTTCTTTTGAGTTTTCTATGTATAGCATCATGTCATCTGCAAAAAGTGAGGGTTTTGCTTCCTCTTTTCTGATCTGGATTTTTTTTAATTCTTCTTCTCTCTGATTGCCATAGCTAGGATTTCCAAAACTGTGTTGAATAACAGAGATGAGATGGTATCTTCGTCTTGTTCCTGATCTTAGAGGGAATGCTTTTGCATTTTCACCACTGAGAATAATGATTGTTGTGGGCTTTTCATATATGACCTTTACTATGTTGAGGTAGGTTCCATCTATGCCATTTTTTAAGAGATTTTAGCATAAATGGATACTGAATTTCATCAAAGGCCTTTTTTTTTCATCGATTGAAATGATCATATGGTTTTTAATCTTTAAATTTATTAATATGGTGGATCATAATGATTGATTTGCATATATTGAAGAATCCTTGCGTCTGTTATAAACCCAAGTTGATCATGGTGTCTGAGATTTTTAATATGTTGTTGAATTCTGTTTGTTAGACTTTTGTTGAGGATTTTTACATCTATGTTCATCAGTGATATTGCCTGTAATTTTTCTTTTTGTATTGTCTTTGCCTGGTTTTGGTATCATGGTGATTGTGGCCTTGCAGAACGAGTTTGCATGTGTTTCTTCCTCTGCAATTTTTTGAAAGAGTTTCAGAAAAAGTAAGCATTATGTCTTCACTAAAATTTGATAGCATTTTCCTGTGAGGCCATCTGGACCAAGGCTTTCGTTTTTTGGGAGATTTTTGATCACAGTTTAGACTTCAGTGTTCGTAACTGGCTTGTTTATAATTTTTCTTTTTTTCCTGGCTCAGTTGAACTTGGGAGGTTGAACTTTTCTAAGAATCTGTCCATTTTTTCTAAGTTGTAGGTTTTCCGTTTCATTAGCATATAATTGCTAAATATTCTCTTATGATCCTTTGTATATCTCTGGTGTCTGTTGTAATCTCTCCTTTTTCATTTTTAATTTTGTTGATTAGATTTTTTTTTGAGTCTGGTTAGTGATTTGTCCATTTTGTTTATCTTCTCAAAGAACTGGATTTTAGTTTTATTAATTTTGCCATTGTTTTCTTCATTTCTTTTTCATTTATTTCTGCTCTGATCTTTATGAAATTTTTCCTTCTGCAGACTTTATTATTTTTTTTAATTTTATTGGTCTTCTTTTCCCAGCTGCTTTAAATGTAGATTTGAATGGGTATTTAATGATTTTCTTGCTTCCTGAGGTAGAATTATGTGACTATAAGCTTCCCTCTCTAAGAGAAACCCATAGGTTTTGAATTGTTGTGTTTTCACTGTCATTTGTTTCCAGGAATCTTTTGATTTCCTTTCTTATTTCTCCAGTAACCTCTTCTTTATTTAGTAATGTATTGTTTAATCTTCATGAATTTGTGTTTTGTGCAGTTTTTTTTTTTTTTTTCCCTGTAGTTGACATCTAGTTTCATAGTGTGGTCAGAGAAGATATTTGATAAAATTTCAATTTTCTTAAATTTACAGAGGCTTGATTTGTGGCCCAAGATGCAGTCTATCCTAGAGACTGTTCCATGTGCACTTGAGAAAAAAGTGTATTCTGGATTTGCATAGAAAGTCCTGAAGATATCAACTAGGTCTATTTGGACTAATGTTTCTTTTAAGGTATGTGTTTCCTTATTGATTCTCTGTTTTGATGCTTTGTCCAATGGTGTGGCTGGGGTGTTAAAGTCTCCTACTATTATTGTTTTATTGTTGACTTTCAATCTTGTGTCCGATAATGTGTGCCTTATGTATTGAGGTGCATGAATATTTACAACTGTTATGTCTTCTTTTTGGATAGATCCTTTGATCATCATGCAGTGTCCTGCTTTTTCTCTTACAATACTCTTTATTATAAAGTTAAAGTCTATTTTGTCTGAAATAAAGATTGCCAATCTCACTTTCTTTTGGTTTCCATTCACATGGGATATATTTTCCATTCTTTTCCTCTCAGTCTGTATTTGTCTCTAGGTCTGAAGTAGGTCTCTTGTAGACAGCATACACATGGGTCTTGTTTTTGTATTCTTTCAGTCAGTCTGTGTCTTTTGGTTGGTGCATTTAATCCATTTACATTTTAGTTAATTATTGATATTTATGTTCCTTTTGGTGTCTTAATTGCTTGGATTTGTTTTTGTAGGTCTTTTCTTTCTCTTGTGTTTACTGACTGTGTGAGTCCCTTTAGTATTTGTTGTAAGGCTGGTTTGGTGGCGCTAAATTCTCTTACTTTGGCTTGTCTGCAGAGCTTTTGATTTCTCCATCAATTTTTAGTGAGATCTTTTCCATGTATAGTAATCTTGGTTGTAGATTTTTTTTCTTTCAGTACATTAAATACATCCTGTTATTCCATTCTGGCCTTTTGTGTTTCTGCTGAAAAATTCACTGGTAATCATATGAGTTTTCCCTTGTATGTTACTTGTTGCTTTTCCCTGGCTGATTTTAATACTTTTCCCTTGTGCTTCTCTGTTAGCTTGATTAATATGGGTCTTGATGTNTTTTTTTTTTTTTTTTCCCTGTAGTTGACATCTAGTTTCATAGTGTGGTCAGAGAAGATATTTGATAAAATTTCAATTTTCTTAAATTTACAGAGGCTTGATTTGTGGCCCAAGATGCAGTCTATCCTAGAGACTGTTCCATGTGCACTTGAGAAAAAAGTGTATTCTGGATTTGCATAGAAAGTCCTGAAGATATCAACTAGGTCTATTTGGACTAATGTTTCTTTTAAGGTATGTGTTTCCTTATTGATTCTCTGTTTTGATGCTTTGTCCAATGGTGTGGCTGGGGTGTTAAAGTCTCCTACTATTATTGTTTTATTGTTGACTTTCAATCTTGTGTCCAATAATGTGTGCCTTATGTATTGAGGTGCATGAATATTTACAACTGTTATGTCTTCTTTTGGGATAGATCCTTTGATCATCATGCAGTGTCCTGCTTTTTCTCTTACAATACTCTTTATTATAAAGTTAAAGTCTATTTTGTCTGAAATAAAGATTGCCAATCTCACTTTCTTTTGGTTTCCATTCACATGGGATATATTTTCCATTCTTTTCCTCTCAGTCTGTATTTGTCTCTAGGTCTGAAGTAGGTCTCTTGTAGACAGCATACACATGGGTCTTGTTTTTGTATTCTTTCAGTCAGTCTGTGTCTTTTGGTTGGTGCATTTAATCCATTTACATTTTAGTTAATTATTGATATATATTATGTTTATGTTTTCAGCATATATTTATTATCATAATTCTGAATTCTCTTTCAAGTAGATTTCTTATTTTCTCTTCTTTTATTTGATATTGTGAGTTTCTACCATGTTCTTTCATTTGTGCTTTATTTATCTGGCTTTTCTTTTTTTTTTCTAACTTGCTTCACTTGAGGTCTCAATTTACCCAAAATTTAGGGTTTTGTTCCGTCTTCATTTTGGCTTTTGCACTTGGAGGGAAAGGTTGGTTGAGTGGTTTGTGTTTGCTTCTTACTAGGGGTGATTTCTTCCTATGTTCTAGTGGAAGCATATCAAGCAGATCAGTCAGGTAATTACAGAAATAATGGGATATATACACACACTTCCACACACAGTTATAACCAAAGTATTCTAAATAACATGGCACAGGAGGGTGACTTTGCAAACAAGGGAAACCAAAAGTCTTATAGACCAATTAAAGGCAGAGCTAGCTGATGGTCAGTCTGAAAAACTGAGCCTGAGCAGAGTGTCAACTGGGAAATATAGCATATAGAGCTCAACAATTTAACTTATTTGGTGAAAAAAAGAGTGAAGGAAAAAAAGTAGACAAGGAAAAGAGAAAAAAAAGGAGAATGGAGAGAACAGAGAAAAGGAAAGGGAGGAAAATAGGTTAAAAAAGAAAGAGAGAAAATAAAAAATAGAAAAGCAAAGATAAATAGATGTATGTGAAAATGATTTATACACATATTCAGGTATAGCTACAGTTGATAAAGAGCAATAAGAAAAGTAATGGAATATATAAAAAACAAATCATATTAATAAGAAACAAAGGGTGAAAAAGAAAAGAAAAAAGCAATCTTAAAGTGATTCTTTCTAACAAGAAAAACAGAGGAAAACTCCACAGCACTGCAAAAGACTAATGTGAAGGTAGAAATATTGTAGGAGGGATAAATAGAAGTAGGTTTTGGGGTGTCTATGGGTTCAATATGTCTTTTGAAAGCCCTTCTAGTTTTGACAGTGTAAGGTACGTCTATTTCCACAGCCCCATTGAAGCTTCCTTCTCAGCTTATCTTCACTGCTGCCAGTGAAGATTCCCTACAAGATTCCCTACTTGTCTTTGGAATCTCTGCTGGTGCTTCTGTTCCTCAGTCCTTCCCTGCAGGCCCAAACTTGCTAGGTACAGGCTTGTGTGGATCTTTTCTTGGCACCACAAACATGCCGTCTGCATTGCAGAGACCTATGTGAGCTTCCCTGAGCCTCCTGAGCTTTTCCTATATATTGCTGCACTTGTATGCATTTGCCTCAGCTCACTGAGCACGCCTTCTGTGTCACAGGGCTTGTGTGCACTTGTTTTGGCTCCCCAGGACTGCCTTCTATGTTGTGGGGCTTGTGTGCATTTGTTTCAGCTCACTGTCCTGTCCGCTATGTCATGGGGCTTGTGTGTTCTTCTTTCGGCTCACCAGGCCCACCTTCTGTGCCCCAAGGTTTGTGTGTGCTGCAGAAGTTTGTATGCCACCCCTTTCTTGGCACCCTGGGCCTGCCCTCTGTGCTGCGGGGCTACTGTGGGCTTCCCTCGGTTCCTTGAGCATGCTCTCTGGTTGAGGACACATCTGTGAGCTATTTATGGGCTTAGAAGTGTAGTTTTCCCTGTTCTATGCACTCTAAGTTCCTACTTTGTCTGGTTTTCTGAGATTTTGTAGCTCCCCTTTGGGCTCACCTGTGAGGGAGCTTCCCAGTGCATGGGAACTCTTAATGCTTCAGGACTTCATCCCTCCCTTGGGATACAAGCTCCTGTCCAGGAGTTCTCCACCTTTTCCCTTTTTATGTCTCCATTCTCTGTCATACCTCATTCCAGGGAGCTTAGACTGCCCCTCCTGGAGGCCTGGAGTCTTCTGCTGTCACCTAGAGGTGCTTTTGTAGGAGTTGTTCCATATATTGAAGAGTTTTTGATGTATTTGTGGGGAAGTGGGCGATCTCCTCATCTTACTCCTCTGCCATCTTCTACTGCTTTTACAATTTGCATTCCTTTTATTTATTTTTCCTCTCTGATCACTGAGGTTAGGACTTCCAAAACTATGTTGAGTAACAGTGGCAAGAGTGGATATTCTTGTCTTGTTTCTGACCTTACAGGAAATGCTTTTATTTTTTTCACCACTGAGATTGATGCTAGCTCTGGGTTTCTCATATATGACCTTATTACGATGAGGTACCTTCCCTCTATGCTGTTTCTGGAGAGGTTTGCTTTTTTAATTTTTTTTTTAAACATAAATGTTGTTGTTGTTCAGTCATTATTTCATGTCCAACTCTGCAATCCCATGACTTGCCACACATCAGTCTCATCTATCCTTCAATATTTCCTGGAATTTGCTCAAATTCATTATCACAAATAGTTGTTGAATTTTGTCAGGTATTTTTTCTGCATGTAGTGAAATAATTGTATCGTTTTTACTTTTCAGTTCCTTAACATTGATCAGTTTGCATATACTGAAGAATCCTTGCATCCCTGAGATAAATCCAACTTAATCATGATGTATGAGTCTTTTAATGTGTTGTTGGATTCAGTTTGCTCATATTTTCTTGATAATTTCTCTGTCTATGTTCATCAGTGATATTGGCCTGCAATTTTCTTTTTTGTGGTATTTTTTTTCTAGTTTTGGTATCAGGGTGATGGCGACATCATAGAATAAGTTTGGGAATGTTCTTCCTTCTGCAATTTTTTGAAGTTTCTGAAGGATAGATATTGACGCTTCTGTAAGTGCTTGATAAAATTCACCTGGGAAGCCATCTAGTCCTGAACTTTTACTTGTTTGAAGTTTTTAAATCACAGTTTCAATTTCAGTTCTTGTGATTGGTTTGCTCATATTTTCTTTCCTCTTGACTTAATCGTAGAAGGCTGTACCTTTCTATGCACTTGTCTATTTCTTCTATGGTGTCCATTTTACTAGCATATAGTTGTCTGTAGCTGTCTCTTATGATACTTTGCATGTTGGTGGTGTCCGTTGTAATTTCTACTTCTTCATTTCTAGTTTTATTGATTTTTTTCTTCTTTACAAGTCTACTTTAAGATTAACCAATTTTGTCTATCTTTTCAAGGACCTGACTTTTAGCTTCATTATTCTTTTCTTCATCTCTCATTTATTTCTGCTCTGATGTTAATGATTTTTTTTTTCCCTACTAAATTTGGATTTGTTTGCCTCTTGAAAAATCTGTATGCAGGTCAGGAAGCAACAGTTAGAACTGGACATGGGAAACAGACTGGTTTCAAATAGGAAAAGGTGTACGTCAAGGCTGTATATTGTCACCCTGCTTATTTAACTTATATGCAGAGTACATCATGAGAAAAGCTGAACTGGAAGAAACACAAGCTGGAATCAAGATTGCCAGGAGAAATATCAATAACCTCAGATATGCAGATGACACCACCCTTACGGGAGAAAGTGAAGAGGAATTGAAAACCCTCTTGATGAAAGTGAAAGTGGAGAGTGAAAAAGTTGGCCTAAAGCTCAACATTCAGAAAACAAAGATCATGGCATCCAGTCCCATCAATTCATGGGAAATAGATGAGGAAAGAGTGAAAACAGTGTCATACTTTATTTTTTGGGGCTCCAAAATCACTGCAGATGGTGACTGCACCCATGGAATTAAAAAACGTTTATTCCTTGGAAGAAAAGTTATGACCAACCTAGAGAGCATATTCAAAAGCAGTGACATTACTTTGTCAACTAAGGTCAGTCTAGTCAAGGCTATGGTTTTTCCTGTAGTCATGTATGGATGTGAGAGTTGGACTGTGAAAAAGGCTGAGCACCAAAGAAATGATGCTTTTGAACTGTGGTGTTGGAGAAGACTCTTGAGAGTCCCTTGGACTGCAAGAAGATCCAACCAGTCCATTCTGATCAACCCTGGGATTTCTTTGGAAAGACTGATGCTAAAGCTGAAACTTCAGTACTTTGGCCACCTCATGCGAAGAGCTGACTCATTGGAGAAGACTCTAATGCTGGGAGGGATTGGGGGCAGGAGGAGAAGGGGACAACAGAGGATGAGATGGCTGGATGGCATCACTGGCTCAATGGACGTGAGTCTGAGTGAACTCCGGGAGTTGGTGATGGACAGGGAGGCCTGGCGTGCTGTGATTCATGGGGTTGCAAAGAGTTGGACGTGACTGAGGGAATGAACTGAACTGAATCTTGTTTCTCTAGTTTTAGCTTTTAGCTGTAAGGTTATTTACGTTGAATTTTTATTTTTTTAATTTTCTGAGTTAAGATGGCATTGCTATAAACTCATGTCTTACAAATTCTTTGGCTTTGTCCTGTGGGTTTTGTATCATTTTGTTTTCATTTTTGTTTATTTTTAATGTATCCATTAATCTTTCCTCTGATTTCTTAGTGAATATTGGTTATTTAGTATCACATTGCTAAGCCTCCCATGTGTGTGTGTTTTATCATTTTTTCCTTGTAGTTTATTTCTAATCTCTCAGTGTTGTGGTCAGAAAGGAAATGGCAGCCCACTCCAGTGTTCTTGCCTGGAGAATCCCAGGGACGAGGGAGCCTGGTGGGCTGCCGTCTATGGGGTCGCACAGAGTCGGACATGACTGAAGAAACTTAGCAGCGGCAGCAGTGGTCAGAAAAGGTGTTTGAAATGATTCAATATTCTTAAAGTTACTTTGGCTTGCTTTGTTGCCCAGCATACCATGTATCCTGGAGAATGTTCTACAGGCACTTAAGAAGAATGTATATTTGCTACTTTTGGATGAAATTCTCTACAAGTATCAATTAAATCTATCTGGTCTAATATGTATTTTAAAGGCTATGTTTCCTTATTTTCTGTCTGGATGATCTATCTATTGATTTGAATAGAGTGTTAAAGTCCCACTAGGAGTAAAACCACTGAGTATGCTTTCTCTGGAGCTGTTCACCTATAGGTGTGCTTTGTTGTGTGAACTCTCAGGTTACACTGTTGACACTGCTGTCAGCTCCACCTGAACTGTGGATTTGCTGGCAATTGAGCCTGGTATCTCTGAGGTATTGCTTTCACTAGGCCACCAGTGTAGACACACTGTACTATAGTCAGGTCCCAGGATGGCAGTAATCATAGATCTGAATCTGCTATGGACACTATGGAGGCAGCTCAGACTCTGGCCTACTACATCCCCATAAGGGCCTTTTTTTTCTGTTTCAAGGTTCATTGAATTTAATTGTCATGTCTCCCAGACTTCCTTTTTCTTTTACAAAGACCAAAACTTCCTTTCAATGTTATCTCTCCGGCCTTCTTCCCAATATTTATCTCACATGACTGACCCCATCTTGACATTGGATTCTTAAAAAACATAATCTAACTCATTTTTCATCCTATCTGACAACCTCCCATCATCTCTAGATAGTCTGCAGTCAATGTTAAACTGATGGGATGGTTCTAACTAATGGAAGTTTCTATGATTGTAAAGTTGCTCAAATTATGCTCCAGATTCCAGCTGAGGTGAATTCCTTGCTTCTCTCCTTCCTCTCTCTTATCATATTTTCAAAATTCTCTTTATTTTAAGATCCTTCCCCCAATAAATTACATGTCCCTGAAGCCCTGGCTCAGATTCTACATCTAAAGAATTAATCTAAGGTACTGCTGCGGTTGCTAAGTCGCTTCAGTCATGTCTGACTCTGTGCGATCCCATAGACGGCAGCCCACCAGATGCCCCTTTCTCTGAGATTCTCCAGTCAAGAACAGTGGAGTCGGTTGCGATTTCCTTCTCCAATACATGAAAGTAAAAAGTGAAAGTGAAGTTGCTCAGTCGTGTCCAACTCTTAACGACTCCATGGACTGCAGCCTATCAGGCTTCTCTGTCCATGGGATTTTCCAGGCAAGAGTACTAGAGTGGGTTGCCATTGCCTTCTCTGAATCTAAGGTGAGCTCCTGTCAGTTTGAGTGAATAAGAGAAATTTATCTTTGCTCTCAATGATTTCAGAGCCCACCATAGAAGAAAATAAAAGAGCTTTAAGTGCTAAGATACTGACAGACATAGATACATTTATGTTGCTTCTAGGTACTTCTTGGTGGAAGTCTTGGAGAAGTTCCAGTATGTCTTTCCAAAATACTGGTGTATAACTTAATTGGGTAAGGATATTTTCCAATTTGCAGCAAGAAATAGAGAATGATAAGTCTTCTCATCATGTATTATTCCAAGTCATTTAATAAGTTGATACATTGATAAATTGCAAGTGAATTTTTTTTTAATTTGGCTACAAGTCCTAATTATGAAACGTCCTAGGATGTAGCATGTCCCCAAATAGAAATAAACTCAAAGAGGGATTTAGTGCTGAGCAGTGGTTCACAAAGACTTTAAAGATTCCTAACCGAACATCTCTTACTCAAAACAATTACCTTTACACTATACCTTTACCTTACTAATTGTATCTCAATAGTATTTTTCAAAGGTCAGTAACTCTGTAGTTTCAGAATTTACTTTATATATGTATCTAGTGCTTTTAGTCAATGAAAATAGCCATTTGTGTCTAATATTTCCAAGTCTACTCTTGTCATCAAAGCAGAAATATCAATTTAAAATATAGACATAACTAAACACTTCATCTTAAATTAATTATTATAGTGATATAATAGCTTCATATTTATCCCAACATTCACATTTTAGAATCTGGTCCCAGTTAGTTATGAATGACATATTGCCCAAATAGTCAAAGTATTTTTTCTGGAATACAAAAACTGCTGACTAAATAAGTTCAGTTCAGTTCAGTCGCTCAGTCGTGTCCGACTCTTTGTGACCCCATGAATCGCAGCACGCCAGGCCTCCCTGTTCATCACCATCTCCCAGAGTTCACTCAGACTCAAGTCCATCGAGTCCGTGATGCCATCCAGCCATCTCATCCTCAGTCGTCCCCTTCTCCTCCTGCCCCTAATCCCTCCCAGCATCAGAGTCTTTTCCAATGAGTCAACTCTTCGCATGA
>SJYX01015233.1:270899-288904 GCA_006410675.1 Oreotragus oreotragus | reverse complement strand
ACTATATCCTCATAAAGAATCATTTTCTCAACCTACCCATGCTGCTGCTGCTGCTAAGTCGCTTCAGTTGTGTCTGACTCTGTACGACCTCATAGACGGCAGCCCACCAGGCTTCCCCGTCCCTGGGATTCTCCAGGCAAGAACACTAGAGTGGGTTGCCATTTCCTTCTCCAATGCATGGAAGTGAAAAGTGAAAGTGAAGTTGCTCAGTCATATCCAACTCTTCACAACCCCATAGACTGCAGCCTACCAGGCTCCTCCGTCCATGGGATTTTCCAGGCAAAAGTACTGGAGTGGGGTGCCACTGCCTTCTCCGATAACTGTGTTCAATTAAAATCTGTAATTGTCTTTAGCAAGTGAAAAAAGGCACAACCTAGATTTACAGCTAATGTTTAAAATAAATGTACAATCCTTGAAAACATTCCATCTGTCATACTAAAAAAGTAAGATCATTTGAAAAATACCAAATATGA
The DNA here is from genome assembly GCA_006410675.1 of Oreotragus oreotragus. Classification (NCBI taxonomy): domain Eukaryota; kingdom Metazoa; phylum Chordata; class Mammalia; order Artiodactyla; family Bovidae; genus Oreotragus; species Oreotragus oreotragus. Next base: position 288,431 of record SJYX01015233.1, on the reverse strand, counting down.
CTTGGGCAAAAACAGTAATTTACTTTAATTAACAAAACAGGTCAAGGAAGTTGACTACAGTCTAGACCTAGCAAAAGGCAAAGATGAGATTTAAAGTCTAATTATATAATTCCAAATCTCATGTAACCTTAATCATTCAGTTAATCAAGAACTTTAAAGCCATTTTAATGTACTATCTAATTTGTAATTCCATAAATATCCATCGCTTCTTAAAATTGAAAACTAAACATAGCAAAAAATCCACTTTGATAATGGCTAAATGTAGTTAATGTAGTTATGATATTAACCAAACACTAAGATAAAATATATCTGCATTTAGAACTTGAAACTATATGTTGATATATTAACAAAACTTAATCAGGCTAATTAAAGCAGCTAAAATAAAAATAAAACTCTACCTCTTTTTCACCCAACTGAATTCAATTCTTTCCTGCCTAAAGCCATCCAACTCAAGCTTCAAGCCAGTCCTTTTCAACCTCCCCCTACTCAACACCTAAGTGAAGCACTGTATGTATCTGTCGTGAGATAAACACATCTGTGGGCTTCCCTGGTGGTGCAGTGGTAAAAAACCTGCCTGCCAAAGCAGATGTGGGTTGCATCCTTGGGTTGGGAAGATACCTGGAGAAGGAAATGACAACCTACTTCAGTACTTTTGCCTGGGAAATCCCATGGGCAGAGGAACATGTTGGGCTATAGTCCATGAGGTCACAGAAGAGTCAGACATGACTTAGCAACTAAACCGCAACAACAAATACATCTGCATCCAGACTCAACTCACCTCTGTATTACCAAATCACCAATTCAGGTCTTTCTAAGAGCTCTAAATTCCTATATTTAAGTGCCTGCTGGAATACTGTATGGTGATAGTCAGGGGCCCACCGCTGAACTTTCTCTATACCAATCCAGCACTTTATCTGGATTTCATATCTCAGTTAAGGATACTACCACATCACCTAAGTCAGAAATCTGGGAGTTACTAATGTGACCATCATTAGTACTGTTCACCAAATATTTCCAAATTTCCTTCTGGCTACATAATAAAATTCTATTTCTTTTTTTCCTTGAAGTTAGGTATAGCTGTGCAATTTGGTCAATTAAATATGAGTAGAACTGAAATGTATTCCTATTCAGGAGCTTTAAGGGTCATTGCTCCATTCTGTCCCTCTGCCACAGAGGGACAACATCAAGGAGATGGGTGGCTGATACATCAGCTTCATTACCAACCCCATCAACTTAGTGTAAGAAATAATCTTCTGTTTTTATTAAACTACTGAGATTTATGGGTTGTTTCCATCCTTGATCCTTCTTCCTTCTTGTTCATCCAATTGGTCTTTATATCCTATGAAAATGGCCTCCCAAATATTTGTCACATTAATTCTTAAAACTCAACATTCCAAAAACTACAATCATGGCTTCCAGTCCCCATCACTTTCTGGCAAATACATAAGGACACAATGGAAACAGTGACAGACTATTTTCTTGGGCTCCAAAGTCACTGTGGACAGTGACTACAGCCATGAAATTAAAAGACACTTGCTTCCTGGAAGAAAAGCTATGACAAACCTAGACAGCATATCAAAAAGCAGAGACATCACTTTGCCGAAAACATCTGTCTAGTCAAAACTATGGGTTTTTCCAGTAGTCATGTATGGATGTGAGAGTTGTATCACAAAGAAGGTTGAAGAATTGATGCTTTTGAACTGTGGCGCTGGAGAAGATGCTTGAGAGTCCCCTAGACAGCAAGGAGGTCAAACCAGTCAATCCTAAAGGAAATTAACTCTGAATATTCTTTAGAAGGACTGATGCTGAAGCTCCAATACTCTGGCCACCTGATGCGAAGAGCCGACTCAATGGAAAAGACCCCGATGCTGGGAAAGACTGAGGGCAGGAGGCAAAGTGGGGCGACAGAGGGTGAAATGGTTGGATGGCATCACAGACTCAACAGACACGAATCTGAGCAAACTCCGGGAGTAGTCAAGGACAGGGAAGCCTGGTGTGCTGCAGTCCATGGGGCTGCAAAGAGTCAAAATTCTTTCAATACTCTCATTATCAATGCCTTCATTCAAGTCCTTATCATTTCTCACTGGGGTTACTGATCAATCACACTGCCTCTAATCTCAACTCTATTTAATAATCTTCCACAAAAGCTGTTAGAATAATCTTTCTAAACCCTAAATTTCTTTATGTCATGCTTAAATTTCCTCAGAGATACCCTTCTTTTCTTGCCTCATCATTTTAAAAATGCAGGCATAAAAATACTTGCTGTCCCCAAGACACATTCTGCACCAACAGAGCTGCCTCTGTGCCTGCTGTTTCACTTGGCTATGATGTGCTCACTCCCCTTCCACTTTTCTTCAAGGCTCAAGTTTCGAAGTCTTCTGGAAAGTCATTTTAAAATATCAAAGTAACTAAGTACCCTCTTACATGTGCTACCAAGACATCCTATATATTTTCAGCAGTTCCCTTATGTGAAACCCCGAACAGACCTAGCAAGCTAAGACACAACTGATCAGTCACATGGCACAACGGCCCACTTCACTGGCTAACCCCAAACCTATAATTTGGGAGGCCTGACCAAATGAACTTGAACAGTCACATTCTCTCTCTTGGGCTGGAAAGTTATTTAGAGTGTGGGTCTGGGCCAGCTGCCAGATGAGTGAGTACAGAACAGGTCTGCAGAGAAACTGAGCAGATACACAGAAACAACCAAGCTGACAATAAATCCTGACAGGAATAAGCAGATAGTTGCCTTGGATGCTGATACCTTTCTGGTTCCCATTCCCAGTTTCCATGAGGCCTAGTCTGTATTTTACTACTTAGGGAAATCATCTTTTTAACAATGTCTCTTCCTGAGCTAGATTAGTAACACCTTCTGTCCTTGGCAGCACCCCCGCCCCCCCAAAAAAAAAAAAACCTATGATTACAAGGAGCTGTGAAGGCCCTAGCAATTGCAACAAGTATAATCTCTTTTAGCACTTGAAGAAACAATAAGCTACCACTGAAACTGTATTTCCTAGATTGACAGATCCTTCTGTAAAAGAATGGAAACCTAAATCATCACTGTTGTAAACTACAAACAATTCCAAAAACCCCCACTTGAAACACATCATTTCAAATTTAGAATACCCACAGGAATAAGAAATGTGGGACTGGTTAATAAACCATATGCTATGGACATTTAAGAAGCCCAAAACCTGGTTAAAAGATGCCAGTCTGTTCTGAACAGCATTACCGTAAAAGAATGGATCCTAGTGCTAAAAGCAATTTTCTTCACCATTTCCAATTACCTTTCTTAAATGGAGTAAAATCAACACAGTATCTACTTTATAAAAATGTAAACATACAAGCTTTTCAGGAGAAGTAGTAACACAACTTCATTTTGAATATTATAAGCTAAAAAGATACAGCGTGTGTACATGCTCAATCATTTGAGTCATGTCTGACTCTGTGACCCTATGGACCATAGCCCACCAGCCTCCTCTGTCCATGGGATTCTCCAAGCAAGAATACTGGAGCGAGTTGCCATGCCCTCCTCCGCGGATCTTCCCAACCCCAGGGAACGACCTGAGTCTTCTCTGTCACCTGCATTGCAGGCAGATTCTTTACCCACTGAGCCACCTGGGAAGCCAAAAATGATACAGTGGCAAGCCTAAATACAGATATCTCAGCAAACAACTTTGTATTTATACTTATAAATGAATATATTTCCAAACAGAGAAGGCAATGGCACCCCACTCCAGTACTCTTGCCTGGAAAATCCCATGGACGGAGGAGCCTGGCAGGCTGCAGTCCATGGGATCACGCAAAGAGTCAGACACAACTGAGTGACTTCACTTTCACACACTGTAGCAGGAAAAGGCAACCCACTCCAGTGTTCTTGCCTGGAGAATCCCAGGGACGGCGGAGCCTGGTAGGCTGCCGTCTATGGGGTCACAGAGTCGGACATGACTGAAGCGACTTAGCAGCAGCAGATTTCCAAATCTTATATTTAGATCTTTCTCTCTAGTATATCTATGCTGTTAAGTAAGGTTTACTTTTTTAAAAATTAAATATGATTATCATTTCAAATGTAATCCTGAACTACAGTTTTAATTTTTAAAAGGTCTAAACATATTTCTCTAAAGAAAGTAACAGTACTCAAATATAGCAGATTTTATACTGACCTCATTTGTTAAATCACGTTTTGTTTTTTTAAATAAAAACCTTCTACAATTACTTTTCAAAAAAAAAAAATCAGAATTTTTCACTGAGAGTTTAACGCAAAAATCACAGAACCAACTTTTTGAGCATCAGTTAAATTTATTGGCCCCTAACTGGTTATCTGGACTTCCCAGGTGGCGCAGTGGTAAAAAATCTGTTTGCCAATGCAGGAGCTGCAGGAGACTCAGGTTCAATCCCTGGGTCAAGAATAGCCCCTGGAATAGGAAATGGCAACACACTCCAGTATTCTTGCCTAGAAAATTTCACGGACAGAGGTGGGGTAACAGTCCATGGGATGGCAAAGATTCAGACACGACTAAGCATGCACACACATAACTGGTTATTTAATTTTTCACTAAACATGGTGATAGCACTGTACAATCTTAAAAAAAAAAAAAAAAAACTCCATGTGTTAACACTATGATTTCCCAACACTTTATTATATTTCTAGGCATCCTCTGAGAATCTATCAAAAAAGATATAATGCAAAGCATGGATAAAGTCTGTAGTTTTATGTATGAAAATACTGATACATAACAATTTCTCAACAGGTCTCCAGTGATACTCTCGGATGGCACAATTCTCCTTTCTATAAGATTTCCTTATGATTTACTGACACCCACTAACTGCCAGAGGCCCTCCAATCACTGTGGACAATCAAAAATACACATTTTCAAATACTTCTAGCTAAAACCCAATGACAGAATTTCAAACACACACATACACACTTGAGACTTTAAATATTATTACAATAAAAAAAACACAGAAATATGAAAAATACTTACTATGGGCTGAGTAAAAAAGTTGTCAGTAACAGTATATATATATTCTTTTGACTACACTAGATTAAGATAAAGGATTCCCCGATAGCTCAGTTGGTAAAGAATCCGCCTGCAATGCAAAAGACCCTGGTTCAATTTCTGGGTCAGGAAGATCTGCTGGAGAAGGCATAGGCTACCCACTCCAGTCTTCTTGGCCTTCCCTGGTGGCTCAGCTGGTAAAGAGTCCACCTGCACTGCAGGAAACCTGGGTTCGACCCCTGGGTTGTGAAGATCGCCTGGCGAAGAGAAAAGCTACCCACTCCAGTATTGTGGCCTGGAGAATTCCATGGACTGGGACATGGAGAAGGCATAGGCTACCCACTCCAGTCTTCTTGGCCTTCCCTGGTGGCTCAGCTGGTAAAGAGTCCACCTGCACTGCAGGAAACCTGGGTTCGACCCCTGGGTTGTGAAGATCGCCTGGCGAAGAGAAAAGCTACCCACTCCAGTATTGTGGCCTGGAGAATTCCATGGACTGGGACTGTATAGTCCATGGGGTCACAAGGTGAAGGTGAAGGTGAAGTCGCTCAGTCGTGTCCGACTCTTTGCGAACCCGTGGACTGTAACCTACTAGGCTTCTCTGTCCATGGGATTCTCCAGGCAAGAATACTGGAGTGGACTGCCATTTCCTTCTCCAGGGGACCCAGGGATCGAACCCAGGTCTCCTGCATTGGAGGCAAACGCTTTAACCTCTGAGCCACCAGGAAGAGTCGGACAAGACTGAGCAACTTTCACTCAACTCAATTCATATTAAGATAAATGCATATAAAAGGGACTGAAGGGAAACACATGGAAATGGAGAAAGGCTTTGATAGGGCCCTAGGGTAACTGGCAGTGTTCCATTGTCTCTATTTTTCATAACGTGACTATACAGGTTATACTTTTAGCTATTTGACAGCTTTTACCTTATCAGTGCTTTTGAAGACCAGAGAAGTACAGAAAACGCACAAGCCAAAAAAAAATCAACACGGGGTTGATGGTAGACATGAGGCTAGGTTACCCTATAGGTAGTATGCACCTGAGGGGGCACAGGAGAACTTCTAGGGCGCAGAGAATCCTATCCACGTGCTGGATGTGTTCACTTTGTGAAAATTCATCAAGCTGTATACCCTTACCCATGCACTTTTCTACACATTATACCTCTATAAAAAGCTTACTGAAAAAAAGACAAAAATTTCTTAGCATTGTAAATAGGTTTTCAAGATGTATGAGATTCATTTGTATTGAAGGTGAAGGTGAAGTCGCTCAGTCGTGTCCGACTCTTTGCGACCCCGCGGACTGTAACCTACTAGGCTTCTCAAATGTGTTTTAGCATAATTTCTCGATATCCTTTGATACTCTCTCACAAGATTTTATTCATTTTAACTTACAGAGATAAACAACAACAAAAAATACACAGAATAGGCATACTATACAAAATTAACCAACTAAATTTCTCAATAGGATGTAGTTACTTTAACTAATGGTTTCTTTCTTAATTAACATGGCAAAACAGTCTAGCTTAATGTGTTTACGTTTATTCTTCTGTTCCCTAGGCCAATTGTGCTTTTAATCTCTCTTTTATCTTGCCAAATTCTATTAATGAGTTTATTTAAATAAATAAAACATTAGGTTAGTAAAAATAGTAACATATATCCACTAATCACAATTATCTAACCATAGTTTAGCTTTCTTCCCACCACATACTAAACTGGTCCTTTCATTAATGCACAGATTTTTTTCAAGGTGAAGGTGAAGTCACTCAGTCGTGTCCGACTCTTTGCGACCCTGTGGACTGTAACCTACTAGGCTTCTCTGTCCACAGGATTCTCCAGGCAAGAATACTGGAGTGGATTGCCATTTCCTTCTCCAGGGGATCTTCCCGACCCAGGGCTCGAACCCGGGTCTCCCACATTGGAGGCAGACGCTTTAACCTCTGAGCCACCAGGGAAGCATTAAATTTTTCTGACAGAATTTTTATGGTACAAAAATAAATTGTGCATATGTGTATGTGTGTGCATGTATAAATGTTGCCAGTTTTGATTGGGTGTTGCAAGTTGAATCCCTTGGGAAGCAGACTCTGAAAGACGGGCATTCAGGAAGTTTATTAGGGGTGCCCATTAGAGCAATTCCTATGCAAGGAAGGGGGAAGGAACAGAACTGGCAGAGAATTACAGTCGAGACTGTGAAGCTGAGATGGCCCTTGAGGGTTGTCCAGTTGAGCCAAGGGACTGGGCCTGATACTCTCACTTGGACAAGTTGTGGGATGATGGCTGACCCAAGAAGTGTGAGACAGGCAAGATAGCTTTCTCCAAGCAAGGGCAATTTCCAGAGAAGGCTAATAGCTGAGGAATATCATCCAGCAGTAGACAAGTAAAGTGAGTCTTAGTTCATAAAAATAAATTATTAAAGGAGAAATTTGAAACAGTGTCTCAGCTTATTTTTATCAATACTTTTTTTCTTATTTATCATCAAATAAAATTTATCTAAACACTTAGTGCCCTCTTCAATGTTTCTCTGAGAGTAGTAAAATAATAATTTATCTTTTCATTTTGGGGGTACTGTCTTTAGATAATATTAATGAGGATTTCATTTAAACACACTGTAAATCTAAATTTAGGCTATTTAAGCGACTTGAAAAAAGAGAAAGAAAAAGACATAAATATATATAATTTCTAAAAATCACCATGTAAGTTTTACCCAATTTTACTTACATTTTCCATCTGGATTTTACACATACATTTTTATTCTAATTAAAACAAAATGCAGAAATAGTCCAGTTACTGTCAGAATTTTATGGTGTACTTTGATAAGGTTCATGTTTTAAGCTATAATATAATCTCAAATGAAACGTGGTTTGTAAAACAATAGTATATTAAATACCAATAAGAAATTTTGATGGCATATTTGTTTAGTAATGAAAAAAATAAGCTGAAATTTTATAGCAATTTAGGAAATAACTTGGTTAATTTTAATTGAGTTTAACACTAATTTGTTTTCTTTGAATCATAACTTTGAAGTCAATTCCCATAGTTTGAGATTACCCTTTAGAACAGTGGTCACCCCATGGAAGAAGGAGAATCTTGAGATTGGGAAGAGCGTCCAGGGCTTCCTGATGCTGTGGGAAGAGTTCTCCACATTGTTGGTACATGGATGTTCTCTCTAACTATTTGTTCAAGTCTAGGCACATTTGTGGCATGTAGACGTGACATAAAAGACAAGTGCTCACTATATCTGGACCTCCTTTCTGGTGGGTGGGAAGGCCTCTCATCCCTCTTAGAATTGAGCATGACAGGGTGACTATTTATGACCAGAGAGCTATGAGCAGCTCAAAGCCCTTAAGGGTAGGTATGAATTCAGCACCTCTCATTTTCTCTGCTGAGTGTTGTGGTAATCTACATGTTGAGACAGCAGCATTTCACAATCAAGTTAGCCTTGATCCCTAAATTACTGTTTGGAAAGTAATTCATTTTTGTCTGTGGTATAGCAGTAAGATAGTGGTCAGTTTCATTCTCTTGCTTATGGCTGCCCAGTTTTCCCAACATCATTTATTAAAGAGACTGTCCTTTCCCCATTGTATATTCTTTCCTCCCATGTATATAAAGGGTTATTTCTGGGCTCTCTACTCTGTTTCATTGATCTGTGTGGTTATCTATTTTTGTGCCATTACCATACTGTTTTGATTACTGTAGCTTTGTAGTATAATTTGAAGTCCAGGTGCATCATGCCTCCAGTTTTGTCCTTCTGTTTCAAAATTGTTTTGGATATTGGAGATCTTTTGTGGATACATTCAAATTTTAGAACTTTTAAAATTTTATTTTTGTGAAAAATGCCATTGAGCCTGTAGGTTGCCTTGGGTAATATGGACATAATAAATATTATTTCATCCAGTCTGAGAGTACAGACTATGTTTCCATTTATTTGTGCTTGCTTCAGTTTCTTTCATCAGTATAATTATCAGTATATAGAGCTTTCTCCTCCTGGGTTCAATTTATTCCTGGGTATTGTTTTTGATCAACTGTAAATGGGAATTTTTCTTACCTTTTGTTCTGGTGGTTCACTTTTAGTGTATAAAAATGCAACTGATTATTGTACGTTGATTTTTTTTGCCCTGAAACTTTACTACTTTTGTTTCTTATTTCTAATAGTCTTTTGGTGGATTCTTATAGAATTCTTCAGGCAAGACTACTGGAAGGGGAAGTCATTCCCTTCTCCAAGGGATCTTTCTTATCCAGAGATCAAACCCAGTTCTTCTGTATTGCAAGGTGATTCTTTACCATCTGAGCCACCAGGGAAGCCCAACATTTTCTATATATAAATAATTTTGTCCACAAATAGTGATACTTTTACTTTTTCCTTTTCAAATTGTAAGACTTTTTTCCTGCCTATTTGCTGTGGCTAGAATTTCCAACACTATGCTGAATAAAAGTAACAAGAATTACTTTTCTTGTTCTGATAATAAAAGAAATAATTCCAGCTTTTCACCACTGAGGATGATATTAGTTGTGGGCTCGCTGTATGTGGCCTTTATTAAATGGAGACACACTCCTTCTTATACCCACTTTATTGAGAGTTTTTAATTACAAAGTTGAATTGTGTTGAAAGCTTTTGGTGCATCTGTTGAGATTATTAAATGATCTTTATCTTTCATTTTGTTTATGTGATTTGTCACATTGATATAAAGATACTGAACCATCCTAGCATCCTTGGGATAAATTTTATTTGATCATAGCATATAATCCTTTTATTGTATCATTGAATTCAGTCAGCTAATTATGTCGAGAATATTTACATCTTGTTTTTATTATAAATACAAGTTTATTACTATAAAATTTTCAAAAATGAAAATTTGAGTAATTTTTGGTGAATTTTATGCAGATACTTTCATTGAGTGACATATATACTAGGGTCTCAGAAGATGACAGTTCTTTAGAATATAGTTCTGATTCTGATGATATGAATATTAGACCAACAAAAAGGCAGAAAACCTTAGTGATTCTGATACAGAAAGTGAAAATGAAACTCTTGGTCCTAAGAACACTATGGGCATATCAGGTGTAATTATTGAACATAATAACCCACAAAGTGTTAGCAAAATAAAAGAATTAGATTTTGGCTGGCCAAAATAAAAATCACTGACCATAGGCTTAGTTTTAGTTTCTGCAAAAATTCCCTGGTCAATAAAGAGTTACATTAAGGTATGGGTATTCTTTTCTTAGACATGATACTATTGCATGCTTTATAGACTATAGTATAACTGCAACTTTGTGTGTACTGGGAAAACAAAAAATGTGTGTTAACTCACTCAACTGACTTTATTTTGATATTTTCTTTATTGCTGTGCTCTAGAACTGAACCTGTAATATCTCTGATAGGCTTGTATCTATTATAGATTTTTTACTTTTCAGTTATTATATAGCTCACGTGTAACAGCTTGTATTTATCTATTTTATCTTGATACCAAGTTAATTTTGAATGTACTTTAACTCTATATTTTTACTCCAACATGTTTCATGTTTTGATGTCACATTTTCATCTTTTTATTTTGTTTATCCATTATATAATTATTATAGTTATAGTTATTTTTTTACTGCTTTTATCTTTTAACCTTCATGCTAGAGTTAATGTGATTGATTCATTACCTTACTGTATATTTACATTGACCAGTGAAATTTTTAACTTTCTGTGTTTTCTTGTTACTACTTAGGACCTTTTCTTTTCAGTTAAAAAAAAAATCTTAATATTTCTGTATGGCTGATTTAGTGGTGACCAACTTCTTTACCTTTTTTTTGCTTGGAAGTTCTTTATCTCTTTTTTATTTCTGAATGTTAACCTTGCCAAGTAGAGTGTTTTTGGTGGGCTTTCTTTTTCTCTATCGCACTTTGAATCTATCCACACCACTCCTTTCTGGCCTGCATTTTTCTGCTGAGAAATTTGCTGCTGTTCTTATGGTGGCTCGCTTGTATGTTACAAGCTGTTTTCTCTTGCTGCTTTTAGATTTTTCTCTTTCTTTCTAACTTTTGCCATTTTAATTACAGTGTCTCTTGGTGTGCATCTCTTTGGCTTCTTGTCTGGAACTTTCCTGGCTTGCTGAGTCTGGATGTCTGTTTCCTTCTCTAGGTTAGGTAAATTTTCAGCCATTATTTCTTCAAAGCAGTTTTCCACCCCATTTTCTTTTTCTGGAATCCCTAAAATGCAAATGTTATTCTGCTTGATGTTGTCCCATAGGTCCCTTAAGCTATCTTAACCTTTAATTTTTTGCTCGATTAGTTGCTCTGTTTGGATGAGTTCCGTTGTCCAGTCTGGGGTCACTGACTTGCTCTTCTGCTTCATCTATTCTGCTGCTGACCCCATCTAGTATAACTTTCAGTATGTTATATCCTTCAGCTCTGTGGCTTCTGTTTGCTGATTTTTTATACTCTCGGTCTCTGTTTAATTTCTTGCTGTGTTCATCCATTCTTCATTCAAGTTCAGTGAACATCTGTATGACTATTATTTTAAACTCATTAGGCAACTTATTTATTTCATAGATGTTTTTATTTTGGGTATGGATTATCTTGGTTTTGTTTCAAGTATACTCTTCTGTCTCCTGATTTTGCTTGGTTCTCTGTTGTTTATTTTTATGTATTACATGAAAGTGCTATCTCTCCTGGCCTTCAGAGAGTGACCTTGTGTAGGGGATGAGCTTTATCAAGTACCCTTTCCCCAGCTCTTGGTTGTCTCTTGAACCTTTATGACTGCCCAACCAGCCTGTTATTTTTTTCTTGATAGGGCCCAGTTTTTGATGGTGTCAAGAACTGTCTTTTTGTTTCATATCCATGGTACCCAGAAAAGCTGTAGTTCTAGCATCCAGAGCCAGATGGTTAAGGGACATCCCCTTTGTGGGCTGCATTTGCTGGCTGACTTGTTGTGGGGGGACATTGCATTGACTCAGGGCCAGGGCACTGGGCAACTGGCTTTAACAGAGCTGTGGGAGTGGCATGAGGGTGGGGCACACCCATTGGCTCTAACAAGCTAGAAAGTGAAGTGAGTGAAGTCGCTCAATCGTGTCCGACTCTTTGCAACCCCATGGACTGTAGCCTACCAGGCTCCTCCGTCCATGGGATTCTCCAGGCAAGAATACTGGAATGGGTTGCCACTTCCTTCTCCAGGGGATCTTCCCGACCCAGGGATCGAACTCAGGTCTCCAGCATTCCAGGCAGATGCTTTAACCTCTGAGCCACCAGGGAAGCTAGAAGGAGAGTATAAAAATGGTGCCTGCTAGTGGCCGTGCTAGCAAAGTATATGGAGAAGACAAAAATGGCACGTGCCATCACCTCCATCCTTCAGAGAGTCCCAACAGGTTTTGATGTTTTAGCATTTGCTCTCAGAGTAGCAAATGAATCTTCTTCACATATGGTTGAGGGTTTTTCCTAAACAGCTGTTTCTGTGCTGAATCCCAGGGTGAATGAGTCAGCATGAAGTCCTTTTAAGAGCAGAATCTCTGTTTCATATTATCCCATGGTTCTTCTGCCAGCAAGCCCTACTGGGTTTTAAAGCCAGTTGTTTTGAGAGCTTGTCTCTGGTGCAAGACCCAGGGACTGGACTCCATGATATGGGGCACAACCCCCTTACTCCTCAGGGAGAAGCTCCATATTCATGAGATCCTTTTTAATTATAGGTTGGGGGTGGGGTTTTGAGTGAGATCACATTTCTTTTTCTCTTAACTATCTGGATGTGGCACCTTTATCCTCTGTGATGAGGAAACTGTTCAGCTAGTTTTCAGCCATTTTAAGATGTAATTGTCCCAAATGTAATCTGTTGCATAGACACAATAGATTTTTGTCTGTGGGACAAGGAAAGTTCAGGATCTTCTTCCACTGCCATCTTGAACTGCCTCCTTTCTAAATCAATCTTTACTTGTGTTTTTTTCAAAGACTTCTCTTGGTTTTACTGATGGGTGCCTGCTCAGTTGTGTCTGATTCTTTGCATCCCCATGGACTGTAACCCACCAGGCTCCTCTGTCCTGGAGTGGGTTGCTATATCTGTCTCTAAGTTTTGCTGATATTTTCTACTAATTCTTTACATCCTTCTACGTTCTTTGGGCTTGCTCTCTTCACATTTTCATGTTCATATTTTTAATCCAGTAATTATATCATAAATATATCTCTTGAAAACTTGAAATTCTAAGCTAACTATATCCAACAAGTTTTGATTCATTGTAATATAATTATTGTTCAATTCTATTTTCTGATTTCCACTATGATTTGACCAAAGTAATATTTACAAATATTATTTAAATGTTCAAATGTATTTGTACATGTTCTTCTAAATTCTAATTCCATGGTGTTTTGGCAAGAGAATTTGGTCTGATCAGGAATTTGGTTTGGGTTTGCTTAGACTTGTTTCATGAGATAGAACATAGGCAATTTTATAACTTTTATGTATGTTTGGGAAAAGTGTACAGTCTATAAATGTGGTCTCAGGTACAAATTCACATCTGTTAGATCGTATTTTTTAGTGTGTCATTTGTGCTGTATGTTTTGTCTTTCAAATAAAACTTTTTACTATACATAAAATATGCATATCTGAGGATATTTTAGGTGCATATACTTACTAATACTTATCTGAGAGAGATGTATTTAATCTGTTACTGGATTTACTGAGTTTTTCATACATTTCTATGTTATCTATTTGTATTTTGAGACTGTCTTGTTAAATACATACAAAGGTTTATTATACCTTCCTAGTAAATTGTTGCTTTTATCTGAGAATGATTTCTTCTAATTGAAAGTGAATTTCATAGTTATTAGATGAGTATATTTCTTTTCTCTTGGTTAATATTTTCCAGTTGTGTGTTTCTCTATCCCTCTCTTACAGTATTACTGAGTTCCTGATACATGTAAATGTATATGAGAGGGATGTTGCAGTTATTCAGTTACTAAGTTGTGTCCGAATCTCTTTGTGACCCCTTGGACAGCAGCATGCCAGGCTCCTCTGTCCTCTACTACCTCCCAGTTTGCTCAGATTCATGTCCATTGAGTTGGTGATGCTATCTAACCATCCCATCCTCTATCACCCCTTCTCCTCTGCCTTCAGTCTTTCTCAGCATCAGGGTCTTTTCCAATGAGTTGACTGTGCATCAGATGGCCAAAGTCTTGGAACTTCAGCAACAATCCTTCCAATGAATATTCAGGGTTGGTTTCCTTTAGTCTTGACTGGTTTGATATCCTTGCAGTCCAAGAGACTCTCAAGACTCTTCTCCAGCACCACATTTGGAAAGCAATAATTCTTTGGGCATCAGCCTTCTTTATGATCCATCTCTCACATCCATACATAACTACTGGAAAATCATATTCTTTAACTATATACAGACCTTTGTCAACAAAGTATTTCTACTTTTTAATACACTGTCTAGGCTTGTCAAAACTTTTCTTCCAAGGAACAAGTGTCTTTGAATTTCATGGCTATAGTCAACATCTACAGTAATTTTGGAGACTAAGAAAATGAAATCTGTCACTGTTTCCTTTTTTTCCATCTGTTTCCCATGAAGTCATGGGAATGGATGCCATGATCTTCATTTTTGAATGTTGAGTTTCAAGCCAGCTTTTTCACTCTCCTCTTTCACCTTCATCAAGAGGTTCTTTAATTGCTCTTCACTTCTTGCCATTAGATTGGTATCATCTGTATATCTGAAGTTGCTGATGTTTATCCTAGCAATATTGATTCCAGCTTGTGATTCATCTACCCTGGCATTTTGCATGATGTACTCTGCATAGAAGTTAAATAAGCAGGGTGACAATATACAGCCTTGACATATTCCTGTCCCAGTTTTGAACCAGTCCATTGTTCCATGTCTGATTATAAGTGTTGCTTCTTGACCTGCACACAGGTTTTTCAGGATACAGGTCTCTTTAAGAATTTTCCAGTTTATTGAGATCCATGCAGTCAAAGGCTTTAGTATAATCAATGAAACAGAAGTTGATTCTTTTCTGGAACTTTCTTGCTTTTTCCATGATCCAGCAAATGTTTGCAATTTGATCTTTGTTCCTCTGCCATTTTGAAACCTAGCTTGTATATCTACAAGTTCTTCATGTACTGCTGAAGTCTAGCTTCAAGGATTTTGAGTATAACCTTGCTAACATGTGAAATGAGTGCTACTGTATGATAGTTTTAACATTCTTCAGCATTTCTTTTCTTTGTGACTGGACTGGAAACTGACTTTTTCCAGTCCTGTGACTGAGTTTGCTGAGTTTTCCAAACTTGCTGACATAGTTTGTGCAGCACTTTAACAGCATCACCTTTTAGGAATTGAAATACCTCAGCTGGAATTCCATCACCTCCACTAGCTGTGTTCATAGTAATGATTCCTAAGGCCCACTTGACTTCATACTCCAGGATGTCAGGCTCGAGGTTAGTGACCACACCACTGTGGTTATCTGGATCATTAAAACCTTTTTTGTGTATTATCGCCACCTCTTCTTAATCTGTTCTGTTTCTGTTAGGTCCATACAATTTCTGACCTTTATTTTCCCATCCTTGCATGAAATATTCCCTTGATAGTTCTGATTTTCTTGAAGAGATCCCTAGTCTTTCTCATTCTGTTGTTCTGCTCTATTTCTATGTGTTGTTCATTTAAGAAGATCCTTTTATCTCTCCTTACTCTTCTGTGAAACTCTACACTCAGTTGGTTATGTCTTTCTCTTTCTCTCTTGCCTTTCACTTCTCTTCTTCTCTCAGCTATTTGTAAGTCTTCCTCAGTCAACCACTTTGTCTTGCGTTTCTTTTTCTTTGGGATGGTTTTGGTCACTGCTTCCTGTACAATGAAATGAAAGTAATGAATATCATCTCTATTTTTTTCCAGCCTCATTTCAGTTGACCCGGCATGGCCAATGGGCCATATTGATCTCTGGTGTGGTGACTGTATCCTATAGATAGAGAATAGATAACTACTATATTTAAAACTCATGAGAGAAATAGCAATTTATTTCTTTAAGCCACTGAGATTATAGAATTATTCTATCACTAGTCTATCTTGAGTAGTCTTATGGCCAGATTATAACTGAATTTCTGTTGTTGTTAATTTGAGAATCTGTCTTTCAATCTTTGGGATGAACCTGATACAGATTTGCCATAATTGCTGCAATATATGGACTGACTTCTGTTACTTTGTGCTTTCTTTTGACTACATGCTTTTCTTGATTTTTTTCCCACCTTTTTACCTTTTGTTGGATTATTAATTTGTTCCTCCCTTTCAAATGCTACTTGTATGGAATTTTCTTTTTCATTTTTTTAAAGTGATTGACCTTAAAATTTTAACATGACATATTGTCTTAATGTTTACATTTAATAAATTTATCCCTACCTTTCAATCAGAATCTGAGTAAACAAGTAAATGCTCTCACTTTCTCTCTTAACTACCTCTATTTTCATTAATATTTGATATTATTTCATTGGAATTTAGAATTTTAGATTAATCTTATTTATCCCCAATATTTTGAAGGTATTTTCTCACTTTCATCTTAAATTTTTACTGAGAAATAACCTTTTATAAGATTTTAATTATTTTTTAAGTAATGGGTTTTTTCTTTTTTTTTTTTTTAATTTTATTTTATTTTACTTTACAGTACTCTACTGGTTTTGGCATACATTGACATGAACCCGCCACAGGTGTACACGAACTCCCAAACATGAACCCCCCTCCCTCCTCCCACCCCACATCATCCCTCTGGATCATCCCCATACACCAGCCCCAAGCATCCTGCATCCTGCATCGAACACAGACTGGAGATTCNATTTTACTTTACAGTACTCTACTGGTTTTGGCATACATTGACATGAACCCGCCACAGGTGTACACGAACTCCCAAACATGAACCCCCCTCCCTCCTCCCACCCCACATCATCCCTCTGGATCATCCCCATACACCAGACCCAAGCATCCTGCATCCTGCATCGAACACAGACTGGAGATTCATTTCTACATGATAGTACACATATTTCAATGCTATTCTCCCAAATCATCCCACCCTCTGGGTATTTTCTTTAAAACCTTATTTTCTTCTAGAACTTTTACCTGTTTTTCAGTATATATATATTTAAAGACATATACAATATATACATATATATATTCATTTTCACCATAAAATGTATCTATGTCTGGATTTTTTTTAATTAGAATCAGGACTCATTTTAGTTATTTAATTCAAGTCTTTCACCTGAAAGCTTCTTAGTTATTATTTCTTGAAATATGTTTATCTCCAATTAACTATATTCTCCGGGGAAGGCAATGGCACCCCACCCCAGTACTCTTGCCTGGAAAATCCAATGGACGGAGTAGCCTGGTGGGCTGCAGTCCATGGGGTCGCTAACAGTCGGACAGACTGAGCGACTTCACTTTCACTTTTCTCTTTCATGCATTGGAGAAGGAAATGGCAACCCACTCCAGTATTCTTGCCTGGAGAATCCCAGGGATGGGGGAGCCTGGTGGGCTGCCATCTATGGGGTCACACAGAGTCGGACACGACTGAAGTGACTTAGCAGCAGCAGCAGCAGC
>SJYX01015233.1:220002-270886 GCA_006410675.1 Oreotragus oreotragus | reverse complement strand
CTTTCATGCATTGGAGAAGGAAATGGCAACCCACTCCAGTATTCTTGCCTGGAGAATCCCAGGGATGGGGGAGCCTGGTGGGCTGCCGTCTATGGGGTCACACAGAGTCGGACACGACTGAAGTGACTTAGCAGCAGCAGCAGCAACTATATTCTCTTCTCTTGAAACTTTTATGCAATATAAATTGGATCCTCTCATTTAAGCCTGCTCAATTGTTATTTTATATTGTCTAAAAATTATTTCTCTTTTGCTTCTTAGATAATATAGTTTTATCTATTTTCCAGTTTACATATTCTTCTTGAATGAAAATTTATTTGATGTTATTTAAACAAGCTCTTAGTTTTAATAACTGTATTTGTAATCTCTTTATGTATAAATATATGAAAATATGTATATTATATCTATGAGAACTTATAAATATGTATGAAATCATAGTCAGGCACACAGTCTTAGGACTTTTCTGGACCTGAGGATATAATTTCTATAGTTCTGTTTTCATTAAGAGAGGATTTCCTAGGGCCCTTTTCTCATTTAGGTACTAGAGTTCCAACTCTATGGCTTTTCTGTTATCAAAACCATGTCCTTTTCCCCTGCCTATGTAATAATGTCCTACTCCTTCTGTTGGGCTTATTTTAATATTGTGTTTCACCCATATTTAAATCTCTTATTTGTCTTATGTGTTTTGCTCTTCTGACTTAGAATCATTTTTTTTTCCTATCAAGGTCAGTTATGATTTTTTTCTTTTCTTTAATTGTTAATATTTTATTCGGCATTTTTAAGTGTTTGAAATGAGGTAGAAGCCTATATTTCAGTTCATAGGCTAATGGATTATATGATTGAATTGTATGAGGAAAAAATGACACAAAGAGATTTGGGGGTCAAAAAAAAGTGGTAAACTCTTTTCAAAGCAGCACTTAAATGAATTTGATACAGACCAGTTTGGCTTTATGATGTGAACTAGTTCTACCTTTTGGTGGTGAATCTTGCTTGAACTCAGGTGCAGTCTCTTGCTGTGTCATAGTCACAGAGACTGAAGTAGAAGTCCAGAATATTAGCTTGCCGATTCCAATAAGTAATGTGTCAAACAGAAGGAAAAAAAAGAAATTCTTTTCTTAGCCTGATTGTTACATTTTCTCTAGGTAGATAAATACCTGAAAAGAAAAATTATCAGACACTTGTTTCAATATTTTGGAATCACAACAAGAAGTATTGTTTTAACAATTTTTTTGAGTTTTAATGTCATAACTCAATATGCCAGTTCCTTTGATAGAAACGTACTTGTCTGATGGACCTATACTCAACATGTGTCAGCTACAACTTTCCCACATTGAAAGTGCTTACCTAGTCAATGCCCATGTTTTCTCAGTGGCTGTTCCATATCTGTGCTTCTGTTGCTGAATAATCTTGCTTTGCGATAACGTCTACTCTTTTGAATTATGTTCCTATCATCCATCAGATTCTGACTAAGTTTTGTTAACCTAAAAGGCATTCTCTCTCCTTAATGTGACTTAACTTTGGGGTTCTGCTGCTAGTACTGTCTTTGTCTACCATTGGTATTACTATAAGTAGTTGCTAAGACTCACTGAAGTATTCCTGTTACTTAGTCACCATACTATGCTTTTTTATATGCATTCTCTCATTTGTACTTAGAAAACAACCCTGGGAAGCTGAAATTGTTATTCCTATTTGGCTGATATGTAGAGTTCTAAGTAACCAACTTACCCAGTGAGGAAGTGACAGGTTCATAGTTTATATTTAGACAAGTATATTAACTCTAGAGCACTTCTGCCCTCTTTAAATCTAGACTATAGGGATCATCTTCATTTTATCATGAGAAGATAGATCCAGAAGGTTAAGTGTCTTAACTAAAATCAAAAGTCAATCAGTTACTCATCAAGCTGGGACTGGAACCATGATCTTCAGACTATTTGCCCTGGTATCTTTCCAGTGTTCTTTTCCCCTCAATTCTCTCGCAAAACTTTTCTTCTTGTTAAGTGAACCATTTCATTTACAGGATTGCCTAACAGAGATCAGCCATGAAATTATTATAGTTACATATTGATTAATGGTATTTATCTACATAGACATATAATATATAAATGTGAAAGCGTGGCTAATTTGTGTTATTACTAGGACATATATTCTGAGTTTTTGGATGTGATGGTCATATTTTTTTCCCAAACTCTATATACTTTTTAATCCATTGAGCAAGTATACTTATGACACAGTAAGAGTTAGGGGTACAAACGCTAAGCCTCAAGTAAAACCTTAACCAAAATCTATGTGAAAACTACCTAGTTCTCATCAGGCTTTAATTAGCTAAATAGCTAGTTTATAGAGACATCTCACAGGAAATATTCTCTTTTTCTTATATTCTGAGTGGATATTTTGTGGTTCTGCAAAGCGTGGATACTTTCTTATTAAAATTCAGATGCTTTATCATTGTCCAGCTGAGTGTCTATGTGGGGCAATCATCCCAAGTCTCTATCCTCTTATTTTTAAAATGACTGAAATAGCATGTTAAAAGATTCAGTCTTTTGAAGCCAGCAAGATACAGAAATTATATGACAGTAATCCCAGATGGGAGCGTTTTGTTTTGAAATTTTTAGGGAACGTTATGCCTGTGAAGGATGTCAGGTTGGAGGAACTGAAGATCAAAGTTACTTTCTTCAGGTTCGGCATATATGCTGAAGCTATGACGTCTCCTCTGGCTTATTGTGCCCATGTGTACTAACTCTTAATAATAGCTGCCAGTTCCAGCAAGAGAGAAAGCAGTTAAGTGCCTATGCTCATCCCTCCTTCGTTGAGCCTGACAGGCAAGGTGACATTGTGATGATGCATTACCGATGATGGAGTCACAAGGAATTGAACAAACTAAGCATTATTATCCTCAGTAGTCAAAAGAACATTCTTCAAGAAAACAATTAATTCATCAGGCGCTTTCAAATACTGATAAGTTTGTAGATTTAAAGTTAGAATTTCAAACTTGAGAAGTAAATAATCATTATAAAATGTAAAGGATTAGAATATTTTTCTTTCAATTGAGTCTCCTTTTGTTTTTCTTTTCACTTTTAGGGGATTTATTCTAGCATTATGATATATTCAGTTTTTAAACCATACTTAAAATATAATTTTTATTAAAACTTGATGTCTACTTAGTTATATTAAATCTAACAACTGAAAAAGATAATAACTTTAGACTTTGGTTTTCTTATTTAAAAAAATCTAGAGGCTGGGTTTTTCCTAACATGAACAGCCAGTATTTTAAAATTTAGTCTGAAATGCAACAAAACTTATCAACTAAAATTTGTATAACAGAGCCTGGCAAGTTAGAAAATTTCATTCTTTATCAGTCTCTTCTTCTATAAACAGAGTATTGACATGGTTAATTAGTAAACATTTATGTGCCATGTCTTATATACTGAGTTTTTCAAAATGGTTCCTGTTTTACATGGATTTACTGTATAGATGGAGAGACATACAGTAAGTCGGATAAGAACACACTACACCTGCAATTAGAAAGAAGATGGTGACATGCCCCAGACTGGTGAAGGAATTATGTACTAGAGGTGACCTTGAATTACTGGATAAGACTCACATTGGCCATACAAATGGAAGGGGAAGGAGATGCCAATCTTAAAATAAGTATAAGGGCAAGCACTAGTGAAAACAGTTTCATGGAATAAAATCATCTTCACTTAACACTCTTTTACAATTAAAGTTTTACTTACAGTGATTTTTTTCCCCATCACTTGAAAACCCACGTTGGCTTTTACCTGCAAAATTATATAATGAAACAGTGTTACTGGTGATGGACCTGTTGATTTTCATTGCAATAATTATATTCTTTTGTATTTTCTTTGCTTTTTGGTATCATCTTCCTTGACAAGGAAGAAGTTAATTTTATCTTATTTGGTATTTTATAGGCCCTACTGTATATTATACCTAATCTAATTGTGTTTTTTCTTCTCTGTAATGTTCTGAATACAGGGATTTTTCTATCACTTTTGTCTTTTAATCTTTATTTTTTCAAGGTGAAATATCTATATATTTAGATCTAGAATTTCTTAAAGACAACAATAATATTTTAGTCAAGTTGTTGTGAAGAAACTCATACCTATTATTTCCAATGGAGAGAAATTACTTCATTGATATGTTGCTATCATACTTCACATGAGTATAACTCTTGGTCCATTACATTTATAAGTAAAAGGGACCATTTATTTTTTCTAGTTTTATCTATTTTTTATTCATAGCTCAGTCAAACAGCTACTTACCTTCCATATAAAATCCAGTTGCTTTCATAATTTACAAAGTATATAGAAAAAATATTCTTTCTTATTCACAGATTAGTTGGAAAAATGTAAGAAGATAGTTAAACATCAGATGCTTGAAAATATTAACATTTACAGGGTTTCAAATCTTGTAGATACAATGCTTTGAAATTTCTCACATGCAAATCCCAAATGGTGTACGATATAGTACTTTAAAAAGTCAAAGTCTTTTTTTGTTGTTAAACACAGTAGCATTTTAGGACAATGTGTACTAGCTTCTCTGTTTGTATAACTGTTCTTGAAATGGATTTTTCCAAGCATAGTAACGAGTAGGAATTGTGCTTGCCTAAAGGCTATGAAACCCAAAAACTGTGAAATGGAGTTGAAGCACAGCCCTTTACTGCTGGCAGAAGTTCAGCTACAGTTTGGGATATTTTGGTCAGCAATTTCAAAAATACTTGAAAAAGTTTATCTACATATAAACATTCTAATGCTGTATAGTTTTGAATATTGAAAGGTGAGTTCTTTATTTTTCTATCCATTATGCATTTCCTACTTTTCAGGAATAAAGACTATTCATTGAACACATTTGCTGTTATCATTGCCAATTGAGATATATGAATAATTGATACACACTGGATTGACAATCTTTCATTGCAAATCCTTTTATTTATTATCCCAGGATTTTAGTTTAGGAAATGAGGTAGTTGTGAACTACATTTCAGGAGTTCAGTCTTACTGTCCATCACTTGAAACACTTCTATTTTATTTTCAAAAATTTAATTCAACCACAGATAGTAAGACTAAACAACAAAGATCTACTCAGCCTGCTATCTTACTCTGTATCTCCTCTAGTCTTCTGATTTTGTGTTTCAAAATGAAAGTTCATGGTCAAATTCATTGGTTGAGAAGATAACATAATGAAAACTATGGCAAAAACTCATTAGACTCACTTTAATCCAAAAAACCTTTAGTAAAGGCCTTTTTCACTTAAAGCCATTAGAGTAGATGGAATCACTCCAAGAAGTGTTGAAAAAGTTCTCACTGTAAGTTCCAAAGATTCTTTCTGATTTCTTTTTAAAGGAAACCCCAAGATTTATGTTTAATCTAAAATTGTATTTTTACCTTAAATATCTATTGTGAATTATAATTTGTAAAATTTTTCACATGTAAAATTTTATTAATTTCATAAAAAGGAGTCAGAAGGATCTGGAGATGAATCCTGAATATTCTGCTTAATGGCCACTTGAACTCAGGAATGGAACTGTACCTAATCCAGTCTGACTTCAGCAGTACCTTCAGCAGTGGCTACAAATTCTAAGAGACTTTAGTTTCCTCTTAACAGCTTGCTGCTGCAGCTAAGTCACTTCAGTCGTGTCTGACTGTGTGTGACCCCATAGATGGGAGCCCACCAGGCTCCCCAGTCCCTGGGATTCTCCAGGCAAGAACACTGGAGTGGCAAAGGGAGTAAAGGGAGTTTGCACAGGATGGCCCTGATGGAGTGTCTTTCCTGTTGACTGCCACTCCTGGGGGGAGAGTCTTTCCTTTTTTGTGGGGCTAATTCCTGGGTTCCCTCAGCTACCCCTGAGAGCTTTTTCTGGTTTTCCATAACCTGTGTAAATAATTCCCAAGTTTAAATTCCCTGTCTTGGAAATACTAAGAATGGTATTTATTTTCCTGATTAGAGTCTAATTTGATATAACTGTAAACTTCCATTTCCTCCTTTGAAAACTGAGATAAAGTTACCTACTTCAGAGGGACTATTTTGAGGATTGATGTTCAGTTGCCAAGTTGTATTCGACTCTTCGTGGCCTCAGGGACGGCAGCATGACAGGCCTCCCTGTTCCTCACCATATTGTGGAGTTTGTCCAGGTTCATGTCCACTGAATCAGTGATGCCATCCATCTGATCCTTTGTCACCCTTATCTCCTTCTGCCTTCAATCTTTCCCAGCATCAAAGTCTTTTCCAATAAGTTGGCTGTTCAAATCAGCTGGTGAAAGTGTTGGAGCTTCACCTTCAGCATCAGTCCTTCCAATGAGTATTCAGGGTTGATTTCCTTTTCAAGGTTGACTGGTTTGATCTCCTTGCATTCCAGGGGACTCTTAAGAGTCTTCTCCAACCCCACAGTTCAATAGCATCAATTCTTGGGTGCGCTGCTTTCTTTCTGGTCCAGCTCTCACATCCTTATATGACTACTGGAAAGACCATGGCCTTGACTATATGGACTTTTGCCAGCAAAGTGATGTCTCTGCTTTTTTAATGCACTGTGTAGTTTTGCCATAGTTTACCTGCCAAGAAGCAGTTATCTTCTAATTTCATGGCTGCAGTCGATTGTAAAATATCTAAATGATGAAGTCAGGGGATAAAGTAACAGACAAATCAGCATAAGGAAATGGTGAGAAGCTAAGAAAGGCTGATAGAAGGAAAATAACATTTATTTATTTCCTTTGTCCTAAAATCCCAACTCTAAAAATCTGTAAAATAATGATCATTATTTTCATTTCATTTTAAAATGTTAAGGTGAAGAAAATGAGGTTTGTAGACATCAGGCACAGCACAGTTAATATATAGAATTAGAACACAGGTCTGTTTGAACTCTAAATTCATACTTACTTTGTTTTCTGTCTCCCATAATAACTGCTATTGGAAAAGTTTCAGGTAATAAACTATCTACTAAACAGTGCTAAACATGTGCAGGCTCTGTTTTCAAGGATGGGATCCGTGATCACTGACAAAAGGCAGAACAAAGCTGAAGCAGTGCTTCTGCTTTACTTACATAAGCGGAAAAAAAGTGACTACTTATTCAACATACACGTTTAGAAAAAGGATAGGATTCTAACCTTGCCCTGGCACTCAGTTTAGAAAATCTCTTTATCTCCAGTTATTTGCATTTTTTGCCTTCATCAAGTTGATTGAGATCAGTCGTGAATCAGAAATGTTTTGCTTTTACTTGCCCAGAGTATCCATGTAAATGCCGCTTTGAATTACCATCTGTTTCCCTTTACTGTCAGATGTTTTTATCCACAGGGTCTGGTAAACCTGTTTTCTCTCATGAAAAATAAGTCAGGTGACAAGGTTCAGAAATTAATTGTGGAAAAAAGAAAATCTTTGATATGAACAGGAAAAGGATGCCTTAAAATAAATATTCCAGGTGTGGAAGTTAGACATCATAGCAGGTGCTGTTCTCACCTCAGGTTTTTTAAGTTTGTACACTTTAGAAGGACTTGAAGTTATTTCTTTCTGATGAAAATAAAGATCTTTGAAATTTGTTAAAAACATTCCTTTATGCTTTGGCAGTCTTACAGGCAAAACAATATAGTTTATTTAAGGAAAATAACATGGGAAAACAATTTAATAGCGTGACAGGATACATGAAGAGAACTTCAAAAGCTCCTGAAGGCTGTGGAGGGTGAGCTCATATTTTATGGAATGCAGTGAGAAGACAGGTAAGCACAGACCTCAAATTTCCCACATGTAAGATGCTTGGGAGGTCTATATACTACTCTGGAAAGCAATAGTTTAAAGAAGGAAAACTTCAACTAGACACATAAATGTGGGAACCAATATTGATAAAAAAGGAATTTCAAGGAATGTGGCTATCACTTCCAAGAATTTGGTTCACATTCACTTAATTGATTTTTACTTTGCTTCTCATTAGATGTTGTGGTTTTTGCATTCAATTGCCTAGGGGCATACCACCCTGGATTGTGATCTTAGATGTGATAGACTGAGCAAAGTTTAGTCCAACTTTAGGTTGTGGTGGCCAGAAAGACCACCTGGGAGAGTTGTGCATGTGATCACTTAACTCCCGATTTACTAATGCAATAAGAAAGCCATGAAATAATATGGATTCTTAAGCAGATTAAAAAGAAAAATCTGGAATTGAGACAAGGAAGTTAGAAAATGGTTTGATGACCTTTGATAATACTAGAATCATTTTATTCTTTATTTGGTATGTACATTATAGGATACTTAATAAGCGAATTCATAGATAAGATTTATTAATAGCTACTAAATGCCTAGCACTGGGCTGTCTCATTTACTCTTAGGACATGACTATCTCATTTACTCTTAAGACATGACTATCTCATTTATTCTTAGAACAACCTTCTGAAAGATGGACCTCTATTTTGCAGATGAGGAAACTAAGTCTCAAGGATGCTAATCTATTAAAACGGAGCTCTAAGAGGAAGAAAAGGAGCCGAAGTGTGAGATAGGTGAATCAGACTTAATCTATAAAGAATGCCAGTTTTTAAACTTTTAGGTGTCTAATGATTTCAAAACATTTCAAAAGTAACTTTTAGACTGCAGGATTAGGCTGAAGTGAAACATCTACTGGGTGAAACATAACTACAAGTCTTTGATACTCCTTTAAGAAATGCGGCAGCTTTTAAATTGTACAGAAGTAGAGATGCCAGGATTTATGCCAATCTCCAGTTTATCTAAAAGTCCTCCCACAATCTCAACATGCTACTAGCACTGACTGCGAATGAGTATGGCTAGGAAAATACATAAAGTTTGGCTGTACCATTAATCAGGTGTGATCTTTCAAAGTATCATAAATTTCAGTGATCAATGCCAAGTCTCATTTTGATGACTTGAGGACTAAACCCATGGGTCAGACTGACAGAGATAAATAAGAAACTAAATAGGGATGTGATAGTCTGTTAGGGGTGGGAGCTACTTGTTAGAGTTTCAGAAATGTCACTTGTAAAAGATGATAGGTAATTTGAAACTCTACATATCTCTCATCTATAATTCCTATGCTTGAAAGTGAAATTTTGTATCATTACTAACAGATTTATTTGGTTTGAATAAAAAAATTATCATTTAAGTAATTAAAAATTATTTCTGCTTGCATTTCATATGAATTAAAATTAAAAGCAATGAAAATAAATCTACCCATTTGTTTCTTGTGAGTTTATGGAGATTCAGTGGGAAATTTTAGGTTGATTTCCTAAGAATATTTTTCCTGACAATGTAATACAATTAATAATTTTATCTTAAAATTAATAACAATATGAACAAAGTNGCAGTATTGCTCTTTACAGCCATGGACCTTGCTTCTATCACCAGTCCCATCCACAACTGGGTATTATTTTTGCTTTGGCTTCATCCCTTCATTCTTTCTGGAGTTATTTCTCTACTGATCTCCAGTGGCATATTGGGCACCTACCAACCTGGGTAGTTCATCTTTCAGTGTCCTATCTTTTTGCCTTTTCATACTGTTCATGGGGTTCTCAAGGGAAGAATAAAGAGGTGGTTTGCTGTTCCCTTCTCCAGTGGACCACATTCTCTCAGACCTCTCCACCATGACCCGCCCGTCTTGGGTGGCCCCACATGGCATGGCTTAGTTTCATTGAGTTAGACAAGGCTATGGTCCATGTGATCAGATGGGCTACTTGTCTGTGATTGTGGTTTCAGTCTGTGTGCCTTCTGATGTCCTCTCGCAGCACCTACCGTCTTACTTGGGTTTCTCTTACCTTGGACCTTGGGGTATCTTTTCACGGCTGCTCCAGCAAAACACAGCTGCTGCTCCTTACCTTCGATGTGGGGAAGCTCCTCTCGGCTGCTCCTGCGCTGTCTGTGGTTGATGTCAAATGTCTCCCACAGGATGTTCAGTATTACTCAGGTATCAGTCAGTATTTGTT
Organism: Oreotragus oreotragus; assembly: GCA_006410675.1. Classification (NCBI taxonomy): domain Eukaryota; kingdom Metazoa; phylum Chordata; class Mammalia; order Artiodactyla; family Bovidae; genus Oreotragus; species Oreotragus oreotragus. The sequence continues at coordinate 260,960 of SJYX01015233.1, read as the reverse complement.
TAGAACAACAAGAACTGGTCGACCTGTCTTTGATAATACATAGAATCAGAGGCATCTACAGGTGTGGGACGCCAGAAAAGAGAAAGGCAGTAAGCTGTCACTAGCTTGCTTAGCCAGCAGAATGAAGTGGTGGATCTCAGGAGCTTGTGTTGGAGCCATTGCGGAACTGAGGTGCCTCTGAGAAGTGCCCTCTGTCTGTCTCAGACAGTTCCAATGAAGTTAGAGTGACTCCCAAGGGGCCTTATCAGCGATGCCAGCTGCCATGCGCACCGAAGTGCAGACTTTGCTAAAGTTCACCCTGGAGTACCTGCAGACTTCACACCTGATGCCTGCTCACGCGTCTGGCTGCAACCGCCCCTACGGAATGATTATATGTTCTTCTCTTTTGTTTTCCAAAGCTCACCTGGGTGACTGTCAGTGGTAGACTCAAACTCCACAGGAAACCGTTCTGGAAGGATTCTGGGGAATGTGATGCTAGTCTCTTCTGCAATGAAGAGAAGACCATCAAAGGGGGGGGCAGTGATATTGACTTGACAGCAGTTAATCCAGCATAGTCCAACCGTATCTCATCTCAGCATCCTGTCACATTCTTTTGCCCACATTTTAAATTCTGATTACCACCACCAGCAACTAAACATGGTGTTAACATGATACACACACACATATCCCTCATATGATGGACGCTCTGGTCACCTTTTCTATATAAAGTGTGTGTGGGGGGAGACACAATATCCCATATGTCACCATATCTATCTCTAGCATATCTTTAGCTATTCATTCCTTTACTGGACTAGTGGAATCCCTCTTTAACATCCTGTAACTTAAAGATCAAATGATAGGGTCAAAGTATGAACATACCATATGCTAGAAAGTAACGTAGTAGGCTTGGTTTTTTACTTCATATGATCAAGAAGAATTTGAACTGGCTTTGATGAAAAGGTAGCAGGTATTATCTTGAGATTCTATATTTTAAGCTTGAAAATGTGACTACATGGATTGTTTCCTTTGGGGAGGATGAGTATATTTACATGCAGGAAAGAGAGTGAAGCAGGCTTTATCGTCTTGATCAAAAGATGAGTTTTAGAGTTCTTTATCAAATATTTCTGGTCCATCTGAGTAAGTGATGGTGTGGTATTTCTCCTTTGTTTATAAATAGGTATGGTTTTGTGATGGGTTTTGAACAATGAAACATGAGCAGAGATATGGTATATGTGACGCTGGTTGTAAGCTCTGAAAGCCAGTGTACAATTTGCCATGCTCTCTCTCCCATGGCTACTGGAAATATTACAAACACCAGCTGCTCCATGAGCCTGAATCTTGGAATGAGGATGATGAATAACAGAGCCTCTACCAGAGCTGTTAGGCATATAATGTGTTGGAAAAAGAAAAGTATATACAGGATAGACAACGATATTGTGTTATAGACATCAAACTTTCTAAGAGACTTGATCTAAATTATTCCCACCACAAAAAAGAAAAAACCATATAAAGTGACAAAAGTGCTAGCTACTGCTACAATGGCAATCATACTGAATTATTTAAGTGTAGCAAATCAGCATGTTGTAGACTCTATACAGTAATATACCAAATTATTCAATAAAGTGAAAAAAAGTGTTTAAAAAAAAAAACCTTTTACAATGTGGGGAAGCAGCTGAGATGGGGTATTTTATTATTGTAGCCATGTCCCATTCTGAATAATGTATCCAATATTAAATACAAAAAAATTTATATATATATATAATCAAATTTTAAATCTGCAACTTGTCAAACACTCGGAAAGCAAAACTTATTAGAACATGATCCTAGCATTTCATGCAGTTAAGAAAATAGAAGGAGACTGAACTGGTTTAGTATATTTCTGATTATGTCATGGTTTATTATATAGCATAAAACTTTTCGTAAACTTTCATCACATTCCTTGGGGCATGGAGGACTAGCAAATTAGCCATGGTGGTGATTTGTCTACGTAATATCTGGCAGTGCTGCTGATCAGCAGTTTTCTCTCCTGATACTTTTACAAGCATGATCTAGACTAGTCTACTGAATGTAGGCATATGCCTAGCTCTGTTTTAGATGCTTATAGATATATCAAAATCACTTTTCAAACTGTTTTGAAAAATTGATACTATTACAGATAATCCAAAGTATTCTTAATTCTTCAAAAGCGGGATGTGTTAGATGAAGGCTGACATATCTAGGAAATATATTTCTGTGAAATAAACAATTTTATGAACAAAGGGTCAATAAAGTTATTAATAGCTATATTACTTGCTTTTAATGCTAAGTTTTCAATACAAAGTTTAGCTTATAAAAACTGAGGGTAATAAGTACTTCATAAATTTGTAGTAAGGTCTGATCATCGCATCAAAGTAGCTGTTCAACATATATATTGGGTTTTTATTTAAAATTTTATCCTCAATATAAATGAAATCAGAGAAATTTCTTAGTGATTACTTCATAGTAAAAAATGTGTCTCTCCCCTTATCCCGCTGCCTATTGTACAATGTGACGAGAACCTGTGAATTTTTTCCCACGTGAGTAGTTGGACAGTTAGTAGGCAAGAGAAAATAAAAATTGATTTTCTTTGCATGTGTATGGGGGTAGCTATCTCCATCCACACTTGAAAGGATCTCTTTGGAAGTGTAGTGGGTCTCAGTACTATCTTTTATTTGATGGACATGCTAATGGCTCAGACAGTAAAGAATCTGCTTGCAATGCAGGAGACCCAGGTTTGATCCCTTGGTCAGGAAGATCCCCTGGAGAAGAGAATGGGTCTCAGTATTATCTTTTATTTGATATTGTCTTTGGCATGGTGTATCTGCAATAGGCACAAGCAAACCTCCCCATTGGCAGGATCAACTGCTTAACCAAGAACAACATTATCCCAGCATCTGCAGGACAACTCCTTAAAGATAACATTTCTTTCTTGATCTTGTCAAGGGTCACATGACCCACCAAGATGCCACTTAGACCTAGATTGAATAAACTGTTGATAATATGACATTTGATGTCCAACCTCTGTCTCTAAAACCTTACCTGTCTTGTATATTTATGTACATATATTCACATCAATTGAATTTTTGGATATTTATTTCAGTTTTTTTAAAGAGTGACTTTCTTGATGTTTCTCAGTGATGGAAAGCCCTCAATCACCTAAGCCCCATGGCGCCACCTTTTCCTTCTAACAGTCCTGTTATCTCAGCTGTTTGGCAGAATTGAAAAGTTTCACCAGCTGACAATGTCTAGAAGGCCTGTGGCCGTGGCACAGGTCAGTAGCTGCAAGATGTTTTCTTCTGAATCTAACTAGGAAGCCATGGAGCATGAGAAACCCTTTCCTAGACAATGTGAAATGAAACAGGAAAATACACTACAATTACTGTCCCACATAAATATCCAAAGGGAACACAGCACATCAGTCAGGAGGCTATTGTCTCCCTAATTAAGTTCCAAATTGGAAATGGCAACTTGTTTTCTTCCTCGCATAATAGTTCTCTAAATAAATTGTCTTCTCTGGCTGTCTGCTGCTCTCTTGAGGATTCGGTTATTTAGGGACAAAAACTTGTGGTTGTAAAAAGCATGGGTTACAGCCAGCTCCCTGCTTGAGAGAGGAAATGGAAATGAGCACTAGGGTTAAGACATGCTGAGAATCAGATGAGTTTCAACAATTCATTTGTGGTGATTTGGATACCCTAGAAGCCTTTTATACATTTTATATAAATCTCTTATAATTTAGACTATTGACCTGGCCCACTCTAATAAATGACTTTGCATCCTGAACATCATGAATGGAATGTTTGATACCTCTTCTTAAATTATCTTGATAGGTGTTCGAAATAAGAATTTATTTGGGGATTTAAGAGAAAAACTTTTATTAGTATTATTTAATCTTTACCATAAGTTCATGTTTTCTATGTATTTTTAGAAAAAAACTATTTACCTTCAGAATGTTTCCAGAATTCAACCTTAACAGAATTTGATGATGAAATTTTTTTTTTTTTGGCTTAAAGATTTCCTCCAGTTATGAAATACCTTCTATGATTTTCCTTAAGAAAATGTTACTGTGTTTAAGCCTTGTCAATAAAATATCTCACTTGTAAGGTAAAAAATTCAGGGGTGGATGTTGCATGAATAATCTATCCCAAGTTTGTTTACTTATTTTAGTATTTTTGTCTTATATTCATAGAACCTGCTTTCATCTTGAAAATGGTTATCAACTCATTACCATCTGTGAATATGGTCATGAAATGATATCTTTATTTTGGTCCTAAACTAATTTCTTCTGAGCCCTCTCAAAGTGTTTTTAAATTACTAAGGATGTGAATCGGTCATGGTTTCTAATGTATTGATATTGTCCTTAGGAAGGTTTGTTTACTTTGTGGTCTATATATTACTTAAATCTTATGTATCAAAAGTGATTAGAAGATAGTACATCATGGATTTTTAATCTTAATATTCTGTCTTTTATTATAGTACAAAAACATAATATTTTAACAAACTGAGTTACGAAAACTAAAGACATAAAACACTAAGAAGCAAAAGCTTGAAATACCTTTAAATGAAAGTTACAGAAACTTAATTCTCAAGGAAGGTTATATATATTAATGTCATTTTCCTGAACATAAATGTAGCATAGAATATACTGTGATAAAAATTAATCCAACAGGTTACTGTCGAGTATAAGAATACAAATAATAAGTATGTTATTATTTGAAAACTTATTCTAATTACTTTGGATTTTTCTTTTTTGCATATTTCCTCTTTTTTAAAGTATAGTTGACTTCTAACCTTGGTTGATCAGAAAGGCTCTCTGTTGAAATATGTTTTCATGTAAAATTATAAAAGCTCCTAGTACCTCTTTTGCTGTTTTGGAGAGTTCCATGTTTGTGTGATCAACAATTTTAGAGTTATTAAAAACTTGCAAAATTCTGCATAGACCCATTTGTCTCCCCGCTTCCCACTTTTGGTCTTATTTTGGAGTTTTTCCCCCAAAACTTAGGCATTACTTTTTCTTTGAGACTTACATGCATTTGTTTATTTAGTCATCAAAATTATCCTGCTGATTAAAGTTCGTTTGTCAATTTGATACCACAGAGTTTCAGAAACTTTAGTAATTGGACAAAATTGCATGTATGCAACATCATGTGCATTTAAAACATACAGTAAGAAGTGAGACAGATACAATTACAATTTGAATTTTTATCTTAGACATTTGTTTTTGGTTATTGATTATGTTTCACAAAGTATCCATTTTTCTTCAACCTCATTGTGGAGGTTTGGGTTTTTTGGCAATTGGTGACACTTTTTTATGTAAACTCTAGATTTTAATTCACAGCTCATAAAGCAGAGTGAATTATAAAAGATAAATAGCAAGACTGACCATTCATATTTGAATTGATGTAATAAAACTATACATGCACAGGCAGGAAGTAAGAAGTGGTGTTGAGGAACACCACTTTCGCTCATAGGTGTTTTTTAACATTCCTGAACATTCTATGTTCACAAATGGAGTGGGTAGAATGAAAACCCCAGATTAGTTAGTGATGGGAAGTAGAGATGAAGTTTCCTTCCATGTACTATTCTCCACCTGAACTATTACAGATCATCTAATGCTATCCAGTGAGTATGAAATAACTGATGGAGATAAGGCATGACAGTTTCATCTGAGCCTTCTGATTATTTTCATATACAGCTAAGCCTTTTTAGATATCATGTCAGGTTCACCTAAAACAAAAAGAGCAACGAAACAAATGGACACCCTCTTTTTCTGTTAAAACAAATATAATGACATTCATTTGCCTAACCTTGGAAGCAAACTGTATTAGGAAGCAGAGCACTATCTAAATTTTAAGATAAATCTAAAATCTATACCTAAAATATAAGCAGGCCTAATAACTACTCTGGTGGTGACTGACAAGTAAAAAAATTCCTTTTGAATTTCCCTGTGGCTCAATTTAATTCGTATAGGCTAATATATAAATTTTCTTCCTTCCTGTCTATGTGAATACTTAAGGCTAGCTATTCATGGAAACCGGTTATTAAGGATCCTGTTTAAATATCTGTAAATACTATGTTGTCTCATAACAGAAATGTACCCTGAGGTTTCAGTAAATAAGCTATATGTTATGATATATATAACCGAAGTTTTCTAATCTTCATACAAGTCCAGTGAATTAATGGCAGATTTAGTTTCAGATGAGAATGTACAAATTAACATGAGTGGATCAGACAGTACAGTATTCAATTCTTTGCTACAAGATACTTTTTTATAGCATTTTCAATTATCAGGGCAAACTCATGTGGAATTCTTTTCTAGCTTTCTTCACAATGTGTTAGTGTGATAGGTATGTGTATTTCTGATGAAAACTCAGAAACCTTAAGCTTCTTGCTCAGTAACCCTGACTATCAGTTGCTGCACTCTTTAGGGGTCACAAGCCTAGACTACGTTGCAGATTTTCTTGAAAGATCTGTTCAGTTTTACTTTGGACTAAAGATGTTTTGGTTGGTGAATACGCTATTTGTGTTATCTGTGCAATGGTTTTATGATAACAGCCAGTGATGATAAATCCAGGTAAGCTGATAAGTTTTTTTTGCTACTGATAGGGTGGCTTTGATCTTTTTCTTTGCATGAAATGGACATTTTCCCAGACATATTCCTTAATATAATTAGTTACATGTACATACAGCTGTGTGTGTGTCTATGGGTCTGTGTGTGTAAGACAGGCAGGCATGAATAATATTACACTCTCTCATAAGAATGAGTTATGGTTGAAATATCAAATTCACTCCTCTAGAATATGAAAAACATGGGACAGATGAGACTATTGATTCCACAATGTCACATGCCATGTGAATTAGTCACTAATGCAGTTGGAAAACTCAAACAATAGCTTTTGAGATTGCTGTTATGTGTTTGGATAGATCCTCAAGGTTTTATAGATGAATTCACTAGCTTCAGTTCACATTTTATTTCAGAAGAGAGCATTGAAAGTTTATTTTTTGTCAAATCAACTATATTTGAAAGGAGTCTGTATATAACGTAGTCTGTAGTTAAACTGGAAAATACATTCTTGTTTTCAAATAAGTAACAAATTAACCAAGATTTGAGTAATTTCTCTTAGGTTGAGTTTTTATAAGCTACACTGGGGAATGATATATAGTGTTTGAAGCATTTTCTGTATCACTTGTGATATAAAACTAATAGGATGGAAAATTACTTTGAGAAGAGAGTGAGTTCCACGTTAGTTAATTGGCCCTTTTTATTTAGAAGTATTCAATAACTGAATTACAGTTGGGGAATTCAGCATTTATGATGCTGAAATAATATCTCTATGTAAAAATCTATAATTTAAACAGGTATATTTTTAGTGCATAAGTGGAATATATTACATGGTAGCAAGAGGCAAATTTTTTTCAGGTTTTTTAAAAAGTATACATTATTGGGTATCTCACACACTGTGAAATCACAATATTTTACTTTTATTGTCATTATTTTTATTTGTGACTTTATGAAAAGTAAGATTTTCCCCTTTAATTTTCTCCAACATTAACTTTATTCTGAAATATTAGTAAGTTCAATGAAGATAAAAGCTTTGAAATAGGCAAATAAAACATCATTTTAGAAAATTGAGTGTTCCTTGATATATTAATTTTCTACATCCCTAAAACAACTGTTTTAAATTAAATTATTAGTAAATTATAAATTCTATATATATCATGAATATATCCATACAGTAATTTTAATTCATTTTTCACAGTTGTTAATAAATTTGCTTGGAAAATGGAATACATTAAGATTGTGGTAAAATCTACTAATTGGAGAATTTGGTCAACAGTAGGGGAAGCTCCCCTTGTCCCTTTTGTCTTTTTCAGCCCTCTTCTCATTGTTCAGAATTAAGAAGTACTGAGTAACTATCTTTAAGAATAAACAACATCTTCTTCTAGAGTCAGATGAACAGCTTTGGGCACTCTTAGTAATACAAAGCACTCCCCAATACATAATTTTAAATAGAAATAATGCTAAACGCAATGTAGAAAAGGTCCTGATTTTTAAGTATGTAACAAAGTTAAAAAAAAAAAAAGAACAAACAACAAAATATTGACTCAGTTAATCCCCTAAGGCATTTTTTTTTTTAACTCCCGCATTTAGTCAGGTCAGCTTCTTTCTTTCACTATAGTATGGCTGTGTCAGTAGTTGGTGACAGCTTTCTGAACCCCCTTGCTAGTAGTTCTTTCTACACCTTGTTAGCTAAAGTTTGTTTTTCCTGGATGTCCTCCTTCTACTCTACTTCATTCCTTTCCTCAAACTTCCATTGATCCCTGCTAATTATTCTTCTTCATTTCCCTTCAATCCCACCCCTTCTCCAGAACTGACCTCANTCTCTAGATTTTAATTCACAGCTCATAAAGCAGAGTGAATTATAAAAGATAAATAGCAAGACTGACCATTTATATTTGAATTGATGTAATAAAACTATACATGCACAGGCAGGAAGTAAGAAGTGGTGTTGAGGAACACCACTTTCGCTCATAGGTGTTTTTTAACATTCCTGAACATTCTATGTTCACAAATGGAGTGGGTAGAATGAAAACCCCAGATTAGTTAGTGATGGGAAGTAGAGATGAAGTTTCCTTCCATGTACTATTCTCCACCTGAACTATTACAGATCATCTAATGCTATCCAGTGAGTATGAAATAACTGATGGAGATAAGGCATGACAGTTTCATCTGAGCCTTCTGATTATTTTCATATACAGCTAAGCCTTTTTAGATATCATGTCAGGTTCACCTAAAACAAAAAGAGCAACGAAACAAATGGACACCCTCTTTTTCTGTTAAAACAAATATAATGACATTCATTTGCCTAACCTTGGAAGCAAACTGTATTAGGAAGCAGAGCACTATCTAAATTTTAAGATAAATCTAAAATCTATACCTAAAATATAAGCAGGCCTAATAACTACTCTGGTGGTGACTGACAAGTAAAAAAATTCCTTTTGAATTTCCCTGTGGCTCAATTTAATTCGTATAGGCTAATATATAAATTTTCTTCCTTCCTGTCTATGTGAATACTTAAGGCTAGCTATTCATGGAAACCGGTTATTAAGGATCCTGTTTAAATATCTGTAAATACTATGTTGTCTCATAACAGAAATGTACCCTGAGGTTTCAGTAAATAAGCTATATGTTATGATATATATAACCGAAGTTTTCTAATCTTCATACAAGTCCAGTGAATTAATGGCAGATTTAGTTTCAGATGAGAATGTACAAATTAACATGAGTGGATCAGACAGTACAGTATTCAATTCTTTGCTACAAGATACTTTTTTATAGCATTTTCAATTATCAGGGCAAACTCATGTGGAATTCTTTTCTAGCTTTCTTCACAATGTGTTAGTGTGATAGGTATGTGTATTTCTGATGAAAACTCAGAAACCTTAAGCTTCTTGCTCAGTAACCCTGACTATCAGTTGCTGCACTCTTTAGGGGTCACAAGCCTAGACTACGTTGCAGATTTTCTTGAAAGATCTGTTCAGTTTTACTTTGGACTAAAGATGTTTTGGTTGGTGAATACGCTATTTGTGTTATCTGTGCAATGGTTTTATGATAACAGCCAGTGATGATAAATCCAGGTAAGCTGATAAGTTTTTTTTGCTACTGATAGGGTGGCTTTGATCTTTTTCTTTGCATGAAATGGACATTTTCCCAGACATATTCCTTAATATAATTAGTTACATGTACATACAGCTGTGTGTGTGTCTATGGGTCTGTGTGTGTAAGACAGGCAGGCATGAATAATATTACACTCTCTCATAAGAATGAGTTATGGTTGAAATATCAAATTCACTCCTCTAGAATATGAAAAACATGGGACAGATGAGACTATTGATTCCACAATGTCACATGCCATGTGAATTAGTCACTAATGCAGTTGGAAAACTCAAACAATAGCTTTTGAGATTGCTGTTATGTGTTTGGATAGATCCTCAAGGTTTTATAGATGAATTCACTAGCTTCAGTTCACATTTTATTTCAGAAGAGAGCATTGAAAGTTTATTTTTTGTCAAATCAACTATATTTGAAAGGAGTCTGTATATAACGTAGTCTGTAGTTAAACTGGAAAATACATTCTTGTTTTCAAATAAGTAACAAATTAACCAAGATTTGAGTAATTTCTCTTAGGTTGAGTTTTTATAAGCTACACTGGGGAATGATATATAGTGTTTGAAGCATTTTCTGTATCACTTGTGATATAAAACTAATAGGATGGAAAATTACTTTGAGAAGAGAGTGAGTTCCACGTTAGTTAATTGGCCCTTTTTATTTAGAAGTATTCAATAACTGAATTACAGTTGGGGAATTCAGCATTTATGATGCTGAAATAATATCTCTATGTAAAAATCTATAATTTAAACAGGTATATTTTTAGTGCATAAGTGGAATATATTACATGGTAGCAAGAGGCAAATTTTTTTCAGGTTTTTTAAAAAGTATACATTATTGGGTATCTCACACACTGTGAAATCACAATATTTTACTTTTATTGTCATTATTTTTATTTGTGACTTTATGAAAAGTAAGATTTTCCCCTTTAATTTTCTCCAACATTAACTTTATTCTGAAATATTAGTAAGTTCAATGAAGATAAAAGCTTTGAAATAGGCAAATAAAACATCATTTTAGAAAATTGAGTGTTCCTTGATATATTAATTTTCTACATCCCTAAAACAACTAATTGTTTTAAATTAAATTATTAGTAAATTATAAATTCTATATATATCATGAATATATCCATACAGCAATTTTAATTCATTTTTCACAGTTGTTAATAAATTTGCTTGGAAAATGGGATACATTAAGATTGTGGTAAAATCTACTAATTGGAGAATTTGGTCAACAGTAGGGGAAGCTCCCCTTGTCCCTTTTGTCTTTTTCAGCCCTCTTCTCATTGTTCAGAATTAAGAAGTACTGAGTAACTATCTTTAAGAATAAACAACATCTTCTTCTAGAGTCAGATGAACAGCTTTGGGCACTCTTAGTAATACAAAGCACTCCCCAATACATAATTTTAAATAGAAATAATGCTAAACGCAATGTAGAAAAGGTCCTGATTTTTAAGTATGTAACAAAGTTAAAAAAAAAAAAAGAACAAACAACAAAATATTGACTCAGTTAATCCCCTAAGGCATTTTTTTTTTTAACTCCCGCATTTAGTCAGGTCAGCTTCTTTCTTTCACTATAGTATGGCTGTGTCAGTAGTTGGTGACAGCTTTCTGAACCCCCTTGCTAGTAGTTCTTTCTACACCTTGTTAGCTAAAGTTTGTTTTTCCTGGATGTCCTCCTTCTACTCTACTTCATTCCTTTCCTCAAACTTCCATTGATCCCTGCTAATTATTCTTCTTCATTTCCCTTCAATCCCACCCCTTCTCCAGAACTGACCTCAGTTTACTTTCAGCTGCTTCAACCTAGAATATGAATGTGTTAGCAAGTATCCTCTGCCTCCTTATCGTCCATCTTAAATTGACTTTTCAGTCAATGTTAGATAGTCCATTCTAAAGGAGATCAGCTCTGGGTGTTCTTTGGAAGGAATGATGCTAAAGCTGAAACTCCAGTACTTTGGCCACCTCATACGAAGAGTTGACTCATTGGAAAAGACTCTGATGCTGGAAGGGATTGGGGGCAGGAGGAGAAGGGGACGACCGAGGATGAGATGGCTGGATGGCATCAATGACTCGATGGACCTGAGTTTGAGTGAACTCCGGGAGCTGGTGATGGACAGGGAGGCCTGGCGTGCTGCAATTCATGGGGTCGCAAAGAGTCAGACACGACTGAGCGACTGAGCTGAACTGAACTGAATAAAGATAATGACAAAGTTGGTGTATATTTAGTGCTCACTTGTTGGAGAAGACTCTTGAGAGTCCCTTGGACTGCAAGGAGATCAGCCCTGGGATTTCTTTGGAAGGAATGATGCTAAAGCTGAAACTCCAGTACTTTGGCCACCTCATGCGAAGAGTTGACTCATTGGAAAAGACTCTGATACTGGGAGGGATTGGGGGCAGGAGGAGAAGGGGATGACAGAGGATAAGATGGCTGGATGGCATCACTGACTCGATGGACGTGAGTCTGAGTGAACTCCGGGAGTTGGCGATAGACAGGGAGGCCTGGTGTCCTGCGATTCTTAGGGTCGCAAAGAGTCGGACATGACTGAGCAACTGAACTGAACTGAACTAAACTTGTACCTAGTCTAACCCAAGTGCTTTATATGGATTTGCTGATAGGATTCTTTCAACAACATCATGAAGTAGCTGCTTCAGTTATCTCCAATTTATAGCCTAAGAAACTGAGGCTTGCTGTGGTCACCAGGCTAGGAACTGGCAGAAACGAAGTCTGAACCAGGGTTATTGTTTTGCAGAAACCTCATATCTATGTAGGAGGGATTTATCATCTACAGAGGCAGGGTATCTAACTAGTGAAAAAAAAAAATATCGAGACCTCTAAGTTTTCTTACCATTTATAGAGATCCTCACTCCATGACCATATCCAAATTTACACTCCATTAAATAGATGTTTATTGATCACCTACTAAGTCTTAGGCAGTATTCTAAGTATTGAGGTAAGCAATGAACAAAACTTTTTAAGTCACAATTATGCCATTTTCATTCTAACGGGAATGAGCAGGTGATAGTACAAACATAATATGTATAGTAGAAGTAAGTTATATTAAAAAAAATAAAGCAAGATAAAGAATGTAACTGTGCAGATGAATAGCATTTTTCCTGTTCTTCCCCTTTAATACAGTGATGTTTGAATAGAGACCAAAATAAAGTGAGGAAGTGAGCCATTAAAATATCCAAGGAAAGAGAATTACAGGTTGAAAAAATAGTATATATAAAGCACTTGATGTGGAAGTATGTTCTACTTGGTGTTTGTAAAGACAGCCAAGGACTAGATTGAAATGAACTTCAGACTAGATTGAAATGAACAAGGGAGAAATAATAGGAGAAAAGATCAAGGATGGAGAAAAGTCAAGGTCATAACGAACCTTGTAGGTCATAAGCAAGCTCTTCAGAATTTGCTTGGAGAGATATAAGAAGCCACAGAAAGCTTTTGAACAGATTGGTTGAGTTATCTTGCTGTTCTGGGGAGAATAAACTCTAGGGAGTAAAGAATCTACAGGAAGCTATTGTAATAATCCAAGTGAAAGATTCAGGTGGTATAGAATAAAGCAGTTGTAAAGGTGGTCATTGTATATGTATATGTGTGTGTGTGTGTGTGTGTGTGTACATAAATACACATTTATATACCCCCAAACTTTTTAATTGAAAATGTCTCTGCTAGACAGCATATTAAAAAGCAGAGATATCACTTTGCTGACAAAAGTCCATATAGTCGAAGGTATGGTTTTTTTCAGTAGTTAGGTATGTGCACCTGTGAGAGTCAACAACCATAAAGAAGGCTGATCACTGAACTGATGCTTTTGAATTGTGATACTGGAGAAGACTCTTGAGAGTTCTTCGGACTACAAGGAGATCAAACCAATCAATCCTAAAGGAAATCAGTCCTGAATATTCATTGGAAGGACTGTTGCTGAAGCTAAAGCTGCAATACTTGGGCCACCTGATGTTAAAAGTCAACCCACTGGAAAAATACCCTGATGCTGGGAAAGACTGATGGCAGGAGGAGAAGGGACAGCAGAGGATGAGATAGTTGGATGGCATCCTTGACTCAATGGACATGAATGTGAGCAAACTCCAGGAGTTAATGAAAGACAGGGAAGCCTGGCATGCTGCAGTCCATGGGACTGCAATGAGTTGGACACGGTTTAGTGACTAAACAACGATATAGTATGTGTGTGTGTATACACACACTTGTCAGGCAAAGAAAAGAGAGCAAATGTATCATAAAGGGCAATGTTGCAACACCCTTCACTAGGCGTATACATACACACACACATTTACATACCCCCAAACTTTTTATTGAAATGTAGTATTCATATATAAATGTGCACCATGGGTGTACAGCTGGATGAATTTGTTTTACTGAGCACTGAAAGAAAGAAAGAAAGTGAAGTCGTTCAGCTGTGCCTGAGTCTTTGCGACCCCATGGACTGGAGCCTACCAGGCTCCTCTGTTGATGGGGTTTTCCAGGCAAGAATACTGGAGTGGGTTGCCATTTCCTTCTCCGGGGGATCTTCCCGACCCAGGGATTGAACCCAGGTCTTCCGCAGACGCTTTACCGGGAAGTCCTTACTTAGCACTAGTGCAACTAATCCTCATATCAAGAAACAGAATGTTAGAACTATAGAAGCCCCCTTATGCTACATTCTAGTCATTACCCCTACCACCCTTGGCAAAGAGAAGCACTGTTCTAAAACGGAGGTTGGCAAACTCTGTCTGCAAAAGATCAGATAGTAAATATTTTAGGCTTTAAAGGCCACATGTAGTTTCTGACACACACTGTTTTTCCCAACTGTCTTTATAGTTGTGTTATGTGTATAATTCTCTGCTGGAAATAAGTATGCCATTATAATTTTGAGAGCCTTCCTCTTCAGTCTTCTACTTTCCAGAAGAATATAAAATTTTGAGTTCATAATCTTTCATTTCTGACTTATAAGCTCTCAGATGAGGCACTTTTTGGTCTAGAGATTTGGACTTCTTCCCAAAAAGAAAGCTCTCTGTCGCACTCCCCATCCCTGGCATATAATGTGACTCAGTGACTCAGTTTTGTCTTCATTGGATTGTCCTATATATCAAATATTGAGTGATCAAATGTTTTAGAATGCAAACGCTATTCAAATATTGGTCTCATTTTAGGAAATTAAACAGGTCCACTACGTTTAGATTGCACAGGTTTCACAGTACTCAGAGAACCAGATATTTCTAATGTTATGCCAGAGGCTGGCTAATCCTGGCACAGTCTTTATCTAATCCAGAAGTATACTTTCCTCAGAGCCAATATTTTAAAAGAAAAAGGGGACCTTGACTACCAAGAGAGTTCTGGATACTTGGAGGGGTTTCCCAGAGATATTGCGACACCCTTCACTAGGGATTTAGTGACATGCCTTCATGATACGTTTGCTCTCTTTTCTTTGTCTGGCAAGTAATCAGCTTTTAAGAATGTATGAGGCCAATAGTATTGATATGGATCCCTAAGACCACCTTCAGTTTCAGAGATTTCCTAGGAGAGCTCATGGAGCTCTGAAATCTGTTAGGGTTTATTAAAGTGAAAGGATACAGATTAGTATCAACAAAGATGAAAGCCACGTAGGGCAGAATCCAGGATAGACTAGGTGTAAGCTGCAAGGATTTCCAACTAGTCCATTCTAAAGGAGATCAGTCCTGGGTGTTCTTTGGAAAGAATGATGCTAAAGTTGAAACTCCAGTACTTTGGCCACTTCATGCGAAGAGTTGACTCATTGGAAAAGACTCTGATGCTGGGAGGGATTGGGGGCAGGAGGAAAAGGGGACAACAGAGGATGAGATGGCTGATAGCATCATCGACTCGATGGACATGAGTTTGAGTGAACTCTGGGAGTTGGTGATGGACAGGGAGGCCTGGTATGCCGCAATTCATGGGGTCTCAAAGAGTCGGATACGACTGAGCGACTGAACTGACTGACTGAAGCTTCTAGTTGGCCTTTCCTAGAAGTCTCTGGGAGTCTCTCACACCAACTAGGAGTCTCACAGCATCTAATTCTTCCAGCAACACTATGTGACAACACATATGGGTTTTCTTAAGCCAGGAAGTACACCCAAGACTTGATGTCTAGATTTTTTTTTTTTAATTTGGGGTTGGTTATGTAGACAGGGAGTGCCCATGTGGTTGACCTTACTTCTCCAGTCCCTCTGAATGTCAAACCAATACCATGTGATCCAAAGCCCCCAACATAAGTTACATTGTTAGCATAAACTACCTAGCATAGCTGAAGGCACCAGATAAATGAAGACACTCTTTGAGGCAGAATTTTTCAAAGGCTTAAAGGTTATCTCCCAGGAGCCAGTCAAGTACCAAACCTCTATTTGAAAATAGTGGGGTTTGAAAACCTCAGATCCACTGAATCAATCCCTCCCTATATAAGTAAATTTTATAACTCAAAACTAGGGTTAAATTTCATGCAAGATATCTGTGCACAGGTTTCTCAAGCTCAAATTGGAGATTAAAATATTACCTTACATATTGAAAGAGCTGTTTCCCAATTTCTGGTTGAAATTCATTTATCTTCTTATGATAAATTCACTTATCAAGTAATAGAACATTTCAGGCTGTGAAATATTTTGTTGTTGCTATATAATTCAACATTGGAAGACTCTAGAAAGCTGTAGCAGTCAGATTTTGCTAGGCAACATGCAATAACAAAAATTTCCATGGCAAAAAAAAACCTTGGTACTTCTTGCTCTTGTGTAAGAAAGCACATCCTGGTAGCCTGTGAATTATCTGTAATTGTCTGTGTCTGTGAGGCAAGGCAACTCTGCTCCATTTACCTCATGTAGAGTACTCAGCTGGAGGGGGAGCAGCTGCCTGGGTATGTCCTTCCCGTGGCTATGACACGAGCGTAAGAGGACAGCCAGAAGTGTCTAATCATGTTTCAAGCTTCTACTCATGTCACATCCATCAGTCATTGGCAAAAGCAAGCCACATGGCCAATACCAAAGTTTAGGGGTCATTCCACCTACCATAAGGCCATCGTAAAGGGAGGCGTGAGTGTTAACAGCCCAGTGGGGAGAAGTGGGACCATTGTTCATTCTACCACAGAGCTCATGGTGTAGTAGAAAGGTTCAGAATGACTTTCAAACCTTACTTGATGACTGTCTTGATCCTAGATTTGGATGTAGTTAATCAAAATCTTTGGGCTTCCCTGGTGGCTCAGTGGTAAAGAATCTGCCTGCAGTGCAGCAGATGTGGATTTGATTCCTGGGTCAGGAAGATCCCCTGGAGAAGGAAATCACAACCCATTTCAGTATTCTTGCCTGGGAAATCCCCTGGACAGAGAAGCCTGGCGGGCTACAGTCCATGGGGTTGCAAAAGAGTTGGACATGACTTAGTGACTAGACAACAACAATTGACATCATTATTACTTGGTTTTCTTATATGTAAAAAGGAAGTCAAAATAATACTTAGAGTTTTGTTATAAGGATTAAACATAACATATGAAGTACCAAGCACAGTGACCTAATCACAGGTGCATAACAAGGTTAATTGCTATATTATTGGTGAAGACCCATTGCTTTCTCCTTAGATGCACTAATAAGTGTAAAGTGATATGGACTGAGCATTTATTGTATACATACTGAACATTTATTCTGTATATATTTGTATAAATACATATACGCTATATATTTTATACAATAAATATATGTTATATATATTTATTATATGGATATATGCATATATGTATATGTATGCATATATATGGACATGTGTGTGTGTATATAACATGTACATATATGTATATATGTTACCCTAAGTGCTTAACATAAAAGGTAGGTACTCTTTTTATTTTTCAACATTTTTTAAGTGAGGAAGAAAAGCTGAGAAAAGTTTAAGAAATGTGCCCAAAGTTAGCTCTCATTGTATCTCAATAGTCACATTGCAAATGACATAGATTACAAGGAAGAATGATGGATTATTACCAGTTTTGGAATCTGCCAGTTTGCCTTCTGGCTACAATTTTCATATCCCTTCCCATGCAACATATATTCTTCCTTATCTGAGTATCTCTAGAAGTCAGACCATGGAACTATAGTATCAAACTTAAATTCTAGGATGTAAATTATCCATGTAAAATTCAGATGAAACATATGTGAATTTCCCTGATACAGAGACTCATAAAATGAAATAATCTGTCCCACAAACATCTGATATAAATTGATACAGGAATTGGGTAAGTTCAATAGATCTACCATTCCAAAAGAGCAAAAAATGAGAGGTCCAAAGCAGTGACTGGCCAATAGCACTTTTAAAATCTAGGTGGGAAAGTCATCAGGCTCCCTTAACTTAGAATAATAAATAATCTTTGATTAAGGCAAAATTATTTTCCTTGGGTATTTGCAATGACGACTGTGTTCTCTTGGCAAAACTCTGTTAGCCTTTGCCCTGATTGATTTTATACTCCAGGGCCAAGCTTGCCTATTACTCCAGGTATCTGATGACTTACTACTTTTGCATTCCAATTTCCTATGATGATAAGGACATCTTTTGAGGGGGAAGCCTAGCATGCTGCAGTCCATGGGTTGCAGAGTCAGGCAAGACTTAGTGAGTGAACAACAATAACAATGTTCCTTGGGAGTAGGTCCCCCATTTGTTTTTCGTGGCTCTTGGATCTACCCTCTGGGCTCCTGGCGCTGTCCTCTAGAGCATCTTTCCTTTACGATTTTCTTCCTTAGCCTTTTGAAAAATTTTCTTAGCCAGCTTCCTGACTATAAAGTTGGAGTCCAGAGGGTTTTTTGCAATTTGAGCGAAATCATTCTCAGTGAGACAATGTTGCTTTTACATATCCAAGTCATATGGACTTAGTATGAGTTTGATTTGTGCTTATTCCATTTGATAAAAACCTTTCCCTTGGTTGTCTCTAAGACTTGTGCGTCTCCAAATAGACTTGTTTATGTCTCTTTGGAATTGGACTTTTGTGAAAGCACACTCTTAAGAATGTGAGGAGCAGTTTTGTCTATTTGAGAGAGTCTATTTGACAACATATTCTTTCAGATATCTCAAGAAAGGGTTTTGGAGCTACACTCTTGAATAGATCTTTTTCCTCAGGCCTCATTTTACTTTGAGAATTTTTACTGGCTGGGAAGACTAAAGATAAAAAACAGATTCCTTTATATCCCAGAAAATTTTGTCCCCTCTCTATTCCTTCAAAATTCTTCTTGCAAACTGGCCAGGTCTTTATTTAGCCCATTTTTTTCTTCCTGTACGTACATGCAGCTAGGACCAACCAGCTGACATTTCAACATTCTGTGGAGATCTCTTTAGCCAAAATCAAAAGTTAATTATATACATTCACCATCTTTCAAGTTCCTGTAGGGAGCTCTTTTGCCAATTATTTTATTCTAAAAAGCATAGATCGCCATTTTTTCTAACCTTCAATAACAATTTGCTTTATTTTTTCCCCCAGCATTTGCTAAGAGTTTGTTTGCCATTTTTTTCAGCCTCTGCTCAGTGCTCACTGCCAATGGTGCTTATTTTAGATTTTTGTCATGGCAGCACCTCAATTCTAGGAACCAATTACTTCTGCATCAGTTAGCTTTTCTCATGGGGAAAAAATGACAAAACTTACTGGCTTAAAATAATAATCATTTAAATTTTTTAAAAGATAATTCTGCTGGTCATTAGTATGGGCTGAGCTTCGCAGCTTATGCCTGTAGTCAGCCACCAGGTCAGCTGGGGGCTGTTTAGTCTAGAATGCCTGTTGTTGAGGCTGCTCCTCCTGGTTCCATGTGTTCTTTCATCATCCAGCGGGTAGCCTGTGATTGTTCTCATAGTGGCTGCTCAGGGTTCCAAGAGAAGGAACAGAGAGAGGCAAGTATGGCACTTGAGACCTTGGACTGAACTGGCACACCATCAAATCTGTTGCCTTTTCCTGCCCCAAACAAGTTACAAGGCCAGTCAGGATTTAGGAGAAGGGAATATGCACTCAAGCTCTTGACGTGAAAAGCTGCAAAGTCACATTGTAAAGAACATAAACAGAGAGAGCAGGAGAAATACGCAATGCACAATACGGTGGCACTAGTATTGATAGTAAAGAACCCACCTGCCAAAGCCTGAGATTTAAGAGATGCGGTTTTGATCCCTGTTTCAGGAAGATCCCCTGGAGGAAGGTATGACAACCCACTCCAGTATTCTTGCCTGGAGAATCCCACGGACAGAGGAGCCCAGTAGCCCACATTCCACAGGGTTGTGAAGAGTTGGACACAATNACTAGTATTGATAGTAAAGAACCCACCTGCCAAAGCCTGAGATTTAAGAGATGCGGTTTTGATCCCTGTTTCAGGAAGATCCCCTGGAGGAAGGTATGACAACCCACTCCAGTATTCTTGCCTGGAGAATCCCACGGACAGAGGAGCCCAGTAGCCCACATTCCACAGGGTTGTGAAGAGTTGGACACAATTGGTGACTTAGCATGCATAGCATGAACTGACATATCCAGTGAAAGGCTATCCCATTGATCACAGCAAAAGAGCAATGGGGGCACGGATATGTCAGCTTGCAAAGGGACCTGCTGCCAAACACTGGCCAGAGGTGTACTTGGTGCCAGCTTTGATTCCCTTAGACATCCTGTACCTGTATCTTACTATCAGTAAATTTTGTTACAATTATTGTTTTCTCAAGAAACACAACAAAGTAATTATTATTCATTCCAAAAAAGGATGGCTGTAGCCTCACCAAACTTTTCTTTCTTTAGGAATTTATTCTGATTTTCTTACCACACAGCTCACTTACCCCGCGTCTATTACTAACCTACTCCTGACACCCCTCAGTAGTCCACTTGTTTGATTAGACTGGGATAAGAAGTTGTCATCTCCTAATCTGAATCTTGCTTGCCTGCCTGTCCCCATCTCTGAACAACATCAACAGGTTGGATCCAGACCTGTGGATTTGTCTTTGGAGTGGCATCTGATACTTCACGCACTTTGTAATCACTGTTAGCACTGCTTAGCCTGTTGTTGGAAGGGACACTCAGCTAAGTCTCTGTAAATCTCATCTCAGTGGTGAACATGGTCTAAAGTGCCGTTTTCCCACGTACTTCCTTTTGATTAGCTCGACGACCGTTCTTGTCTCATGAGGTACAAGTTTTCTGAAAAAATTCAACATGTAAAATATATAATTTAGTTCTTTTTTTATAATCTATGGAGAGTGAAGTCTAAGTTTGATTATTGAGGTTCTTGAATTTTACTGAGATGAATTTCCTACATAAAAATATCCTTCATTTAACATTTTTGCTTAGAAAATACATGGGTATGATTGGCTCAGGATGAGGTGACAGGGCTTAAAAAAGGTAGAGGTTTCCTTTATTATATATTTTATATAACAGAAATTAACTACTACTCAACTTATCATGGTCAATTATTTCATCATTAATTTGGTAATATTTGACCTAATTGCTGATCAGTTTTCTCAACACTCTACAAGAGTGTCATGTTGATTTCTTATAGTGGTAGAAGTTTTTGCAAGAAAGAATCTTCTGCACCTGTCACACAGAAACAGGGGTGCAATGATCTATATAAAAACATATTGGGAGTGTCATTTGCTGTTCTTTGAAGAAGCATTCTGAGCTGAGTGATTCATCCTGTATTTCAGCTCTGTAAGAGGATTTAATCAGATTGATTTGACACTCCCAGCACTGGGCGGTTTATAAGCATTCTCTCAAAGGGGACGTGCATTCAAATACACTTGTTTAACCATGTAATGTCTTAGACATTAAAAAAAAAAATTGCTGTGGTAATTGTTTATATGGCTTTGACAGTAGTCTCCAGCTTAATCTAGGGTAGCATCTAATTTCATGCCACATATGGTCTGATTCCCATAAGTATTGGTTCTGCATCTATAGATTCAACCAACCATCTTTGTGTATATGTTACTGATGCTGTAAATTATTTTTAACAAGGAAAATTGTATTATCAACAACAACAAAAAAGAAAATATTTGAAAAAAAAAAATTCCAAAAAGGTCCCAAAAGCAAAACTTGAATTTGCCACATACTGACAACTAATTAAATAGCATTTACATTGTACAGTTGACCCTTGATCAACATAGGTTTGAAATGCACAGGTCAATTTCTATCCAGATATTTTGAATAAAACATACTATAGTATGGATAATCTGTGGTTGGTTTGATATATGGATATAGAACCACAGATATGCATGGCTGACTCTAAAGGCATATGAGAATTTTTGACTAAGAAAAGTTCAGCACCCTTAACCCTTGCATTGTTCAAGGGTTAATTGTAATTGCAACTATTTGCATAGCATTTACACTTTATTAGGTATTATGAATAATAGTGTCTGCGCCTCCACAGAGGAGAGTGAAAAGCCAGCTTAAAACTGAATATTAGAAAAACTAAGATCATGACATCCAGCTCGATTACTTCATGGCAAATAGGAGGGGAAAAGTTGGAAACAGTGACAAATTTCCTCTTCTTGGACTCTAAAATTACTGTGGACGGTGACTACAGCCATGAAATCAGGAGACAGTTCTTTCTTGGGAGAAAAGCTATGACAAACATAGACAGTGTGTTGAAAAGCAGAGACATCACTCTGCCGACAAAGGTCCATGTAGTCAAGACTATGGTCTTCCGAGTGGTCATGTATAGTTGTGAGAGTTAGACTGTATAGAAGGCAGAGTGCCAAATAATTGGTGCCTTCAAACTGTGGCCCTGAAGAAGACTCCTGTGAGTCCCTTGGACTGCAAGGAGATCAAACCAGTCAACCTTGAAAAGGAAATCAACCCTGAATACTCATTGGAAAGACTGATGCTGAAGCTGAAGCTCCAGTATTTTGGCCACCTGATGTGAATAGCCAACTCATTGGGAAAGTCCTTTATGCTGGGAAAGATTGAAGGCTGAAAAAGAAGAGGGCACTAGAGGATGAGATGGCTGGATGGCATCACCAATGCAAGGGACATGAACTTGGGCAAACTCCAGGAGATGGTGAAGGACAGGGAGGCCTGGCATGCTGCTGTTCTGAGGTGAGGCGAAGAGTTGGCTATGACTTGGCGACTGAACAACAACAAGAATAAATAATATAGAGACGATTTAAAGTATATGGGAGGATGCAAATACTACAGAACTTCAGATAAGGGACATGAGTGTCCCTGAAGTTTGGTGCCTGAAGGGGTTCTTGGAACCAATCCCTGTGAATACTGAAGGACATATGGATATGCACCATTGTGACAGCAATTACTAAAGTAGGGAAATTTTGTTGGAGCCACTTTCTTCAAAAACTAGCCATGATGAAAAGAGTAATAGATTGCTTAGCTAGCTAGGTCAATGGTAACAACTCTGTAAAAGAGTATACTGTAGTGAAGTCGCTCAGTCGTGTCCGACTCTTTGTGACCCCATGGACTGTAGCCTACCATGCTCCTCCACCCATGGGATTTTCCAGGCAAGAGTACTGGAGTGGATTGCCATTTCCTTCTCCAGAAGAATTTGCCGACCCAGGGATTGAACCCGGGTCTCCTGAATTGTAGGCAGACGTTTTACTGTCTGAGCCACAAGGGAAATCCTTTATAACTATCTTTTTCTTCCTACAGTGAAAGTAAAACTTACTTTGTCTGAGAAACTTCACATGTAACATATAGAAGCAGGCACTCAATATTTGTTGAATGACTGATTAATAATCCTCCTCCAAGGTTGTAAGATAATTGACCTTATTTTAATGGTTGTGAGAACTGTATGTTTACTTTTTCTACAGTTATGAAAATGATGAGGACAACGAAACAGGGCTGTGTTCACCTGACATGTTAGTGTTATACCTGGTTGTTAGCTGTTAGGCCATCTTTGAGCTCTCCAACCTGCTGAGGTTATGTTGAAACATTCAAATAATGCTTTCTGCCCTCACATCACATATGGTAGAAATCCTCAAATCTTTCTAATATATCCCATGATTTTTGAGGAACTTTTCTGATAAGGTTGAGAAAGGTGGTATGGTGGAAGTTTTCAAAAGTGTTTTTGAAAATTAGAAAAGAGAGTTGATTAAGAAAACCAGAAGGATTATCAGGCAGGTGTGAAATTCTAGTTGAAATTATGGCTGCTGCTGCTGCTAAGTCGCTTCAGTCGTGTCCGACTCTGTGCGACCCCATAGATGCAGCCCACCGGGCTTCCCCATCCCTGGGATTCTCCAGGCAAGAACACTGGAGTGAGTTGCCATTTTCTTCTCCAATATGTGAAAGTGAAAAGTGAAAGTGAAGTCGCTCAGTTGTGTCTGACTCATAGCGACCCCATGGACTGCAACCTACCAGGCTGCTCCGTCCATGGGATTTTCCAGGCAAGAGTACTGGAGTGGGGTGCCATTGCCTTCTCTGTGAAATTATGACCATAGGTTTTAAAGTTGAATGAACGTGTGAGGTTGTAGGGTTTTTTTTCCTTCGGTAGTGTGATAGCAGAAGTGAAAGCATCAGATAACTAATTAACCCAAGTGTGTTTTAACCCTATGGGGAAATTAGCAAAACAAATAGTTATTTTATGATAGAGACTGCAAATTTATGTAATAATTACCTTTTTTTTACATTCTTCGGCTTTTAATAAGAAGTTGCTTGTGAACAGATCTCTAGAACTTCTCACCCAATGCCATTTTAACAGAAATTTTTAGATTACTTTGGGAGCCAAACTATTTGTTTCAAGAAAACACACACAAACCAACAAAAATTGAAGCCCAAAGACCTGTTGCTATCCACAAAAACTGTTATAAATTCATGTAAGAAATTACAACCCACTCCAGTATTCTTATCTGGAGAATCCCAGGGACAGAGGAGCCTGGTGGGCTGCCGTCTATACGGTCGCACAGAGTCGGACACGACTGAAGTGACTTAGCAGCAGCAGAAGCAGCAGCAGCAGTGTACTAGTCTGTGGGATCACAAAGAGTCAGATGTGACTTAGCAACTAAAGAACAACAACAAACTCAGCTTTTAGTTATTTCACTACTTTAGCTCCCAATTTCTCCAATCATTATTAAGTTTTCTTTTTACCTTTCATGTTTCTTATAGATGTTCTTCCATAAATGAGATATAGAATTTAATTGAGAATGTTCAAAGAATTCAGTGTTCAATGTACTGAATAGTACCAAGGGCACACATTCATTAAGTTGAAGAGTATAATCACAGCGTACCTCTCAAGAACTATTTAAAAGTCTGTAATGTATTTGTGAATAAATGCTTATTCTCTTATTTTTCATAAAGGATAAAATAATTTTGAGAAGATTTTGAATTTTTAAGTTTGCGAATTAAAAGCACAATATTCCTTTATTGTTCACATACACATACAATATAGATGATAAAAAGTATTCCTTTTCTCTTATATTATATAGCTTCAATAAGAATTTTACCATAAAAGAAGCAAATATATATATATATGCAAATTGGTCTTTGCTAACTTTAAATAGAAGAAAACTCTAATTTCTAATTGATTCATCAAATTATACCATTATTATACTAAAAAACTTAACAATAATTTTGAGAGTTGGTATTGTAAAACCAAAATATTGGTATATTCATATTTTTCTTATAACCCCTGATGTACTATTTAGCAAGCCAACATTTACTTTAGAATATTGGTAATATAATCCATTATACATTTGAGAGAAACAGATATGACTAGGTATATAAATTATAGGAATTGTTAATATACCCACTTAAATTTAAGATGTACAAGATAAATTGATGCTTAGGAAATACAAAAGGGAAACAATTACTACAGCAGTTTTGTTTTTTGTAAAGCCTATCATATTATATGGTTATATTTTTGTAAACCAAGCTGTATAGGATAGCTTTTAACTTTTTCTCTAGCAAGAACTAAATATAGTCCTAAAATAAAGTTGCATATAATTTACAAATTCTCACTCATATGTGTTCTCCGGCCTTTTTTTTTTTTTGACATTCAGTAAGGAATATAAGAATTTGAAACTAAAAATTGATCAGTTCAACCTTACAATGAAAAGTACTTCAACATAAAATCTTTAACACCATATATATATATATATTTTTTCATATATGTTAGAACATAAGACTTTTTCCCATGAGTGTCCAATTTGAATTTAAAAAAAATTTAAACTTTTATTTTTCAGCATGGAATCTGAGGAACTGAATGAGATGGTGGTGTCAGCAGAGACTCTTTAAGGTATGCTTCCCTGCTCATCTCAGCCCAACCAGAAGATTAACATTGTCCTACAGCATACCTCAGGGCAATATTAGACAATAGCCTTATTTGTTCAAAAAATTCATCCAAGAATAAATGTTCCATCTAATCTCTCAGCTGTAATGCAAAGGCGCTATGACAACAATGAACAGTTTTACAAAGTTGAACCAAAATGTCTAGAATTGCACAACAAAACTTGTTCAGAAATGTTCTGAAAGGTACATGAAGGGCAACTAGCTCTTGTCCTTTGGTGGGGACATGAGACAGATGGTGTCATTGAAAGGATCAAGCTGCCCACCTCTGGAGGGCAGAGAATTCTGTCTAGCACTCGTGGAGATCATAAGTAATCTTAAGGAAAAAAAAAAAAAAAAAAACAGGAATGGTGAAATTATCTAAAGCACAAAGCAACATGCTTTTGTTTAAGAAAAATCAGCTGCTACTGGAATTCTGTCTGGACCTAACATATATATAGTTGGGTCTTCTCCACTCAGATAAGGAAATGTTGAATGGGGACTGTTAAACTCAGATGGGAAAACCATGAAGCACTGAGAGTTCTCTCAATTTGTCTTGCTGTATACATAGCACATCATCTTTGGGTTTACAAGGTTTTGTCCAGGAAAGATACACAGAAAGTAGCATATCATAAATATGACTGGAAGAATTGGTATACAATGTTGTCCCACATATTCAGAAAATGGAATCCAGACTCTAGTTCCATTAATGATTATGGCACTCCAGTCAAATTTTATTGGAGAAGGCAATGGCACCCCACTCCAGTACTCTTGCCTGGAAAATGCCATGGATGGAGGAGCCTGGTGGGCTCCAGTCCATGGGGTCACTAAGAGTCGGGCACGACTGAGCGACTTCACTTTCACTTTTCACTTTCATACATTGGAGAAGGAAATGGCAACCCACTCCAGTATTCTTGTCTGGAGAATCCCATGGACAGAGGAGCCTGGTGGGCTGCTGTCTATGGGGTCGCACAGAGTCGGACATGACTGAAGTGACTTAGCAGCAGCAGCAACATAGATTTAAGTGACAAGTATTAATCTGTTTTATGATATGCAGTGAATATCAAGTGAAAAAGAAACATCAACCTTAAAACTGTCCTTAGAGACCTGTTTTCTTTAAAGTTTAAATAATCACAGAGAAGGAACTATTATATTTTGACTAATTTTAACAATAATCTATTCATTTGCAAGCATACTTTTGTCAGATATACCTTTTAATACCTAACTATCTTCTACTTCCTAGAACAGTCAACTGTTTACAATTTGATTTTTCTTGAATAAGAATTCAAGTGTAAAAAAAATTGTCATTTCTTTATAAAGAGTAATTCTATTGTAATAGTTACTGTTATTTTGACAAACTTGTTTATGAAAACAAACTGTCTTGAACTCTTTGGGACTGAAAACTGGAAGCTTTATTTCTATACTACATACCCTTCTCAGATGAGCTCTCCTCTGTTCTGTCCTCACTAAATGAACAAACTGATGAAGCAGGTCCTATTTGGACATTTTCTTTTACTGTGGTGAGGGAAAGGTGGGTTGTAGTGAAATATGTAGCATGTTATAATATTTCTACTAATTTCAATTTATTAGCCAAACTAAATCATATAGCCATACATGAAATTATTTAATGAGGGAAGAAAGTGCAATCCAATCAGGATCAGGGCTTTGTTAAAAGCCTCAGTGACCATCTCAGGGAAAACTTGGCAAAAACCACTCAAAATTAAATATGTATAGATTTGATTGACTGATTTGATTTCTAAGAATTGACACTATAGCACAAGCATGTTTAGTTCTCTGTTTTTATAATGGAAAAAGAGAAAATCCTTAAGAAAGGTTTTTGGTTAAATAAATCTAGTGCAACCCATTTAGTGGGATACCTCATGAGTGAGTGAAGTAGCTCAGTCATGTCTTACTCTTTGCAACCCCATGGACTGTATGTAGCCTACCATGCTCCTCCGTCCATGGCATTTTCCTGACCAGAGTACTGTAATGGGTTGCTATTTCCTTCTCCAGAGGATCTTCCCAACCCAGGGATCGAACCCAGGTCTCCAGCATTATAGGCAGATGCTTTACCATCTGAGCCACGAGAAGTCTCATAGCCTTTGAAAAATGAATGAGGATGTATTTGAGTTAACATGGTAAACTATTTTAAGAAGATATTTTAAATAGTAGCTAAAGTGCATATGTCTTTGGTGGTGTGGTGATTTAGTGCTGGAGTTTGTGTGAGTGTGTGTGGATATGAATGTGTGGGTAAATAAATACCTGCAGAGCACTTGGAGCAGTGCTTGGCAAAAGTAATGATTGTAACAATTTACTGTGTGTAAGGTACTCTGCTAAAAGTTTCACATTTTTTAAGTCATTGGATACAAAAACCATTTGTGGTGATATTATTATTCTTGGTTTTCAAATGAGGAAACAAAGAGTATAGGCATGAACAATGTCTAGAATGATTTTGAGAACTATCTGCAAAGAGTATAGAGTGGGACTAAGGGATGCAGTGGGCTTTTAAAATTTTGCTGTGTTGCTTACTTTTACTATTAGAATTTTTTTTTATCATGACCACATATTACTATCATAGTAAAACTTTGATAATAAAAATATATGTCATGAAAATGAGCCAAGAGGAGCTGACTTACTGTTGCTAGACTGTACCCTGCACTCTGATGGAGGTGTTCCTATGTAGGTAGAATACTTAAGATCTAAACTCTCAACTCCAATTCTTCTCTTGGTCATAATGAAAGAAAGTCTGAGTGGATCACTTAAGAAAATTAAAATTAAAAAAACACTCCCTAAATCCCAACGACTTAGCCCATTTCTCCAAGAACTGATCACTGTTGATATCAAGTTATTTATTTGAGTGTGATGATCTGTAATGTTTGATTATTGTTCAGTATGTTCCCTTCTTGCTGGATTCTGCATCCATGTGCAATAGCCATCAGGCTTGGCCCAGTGACTTGCTTTGGAAGTGGTGTGTTCTGCTTTCAAGAAGAGAACTCAACCATAACTGCAAGATTATACTTTTCTATTTTCTCTTGGTGTTCAGAATTATAATATCTAGACAGGGCTGCTTCTTTACCTGGGATCTTGGACGGAAGAGTACGTGAAGAACAGTTGTAGAACATATTATGTGAGTGAGAGATTAGAAATAAAATTTATGGTGGCAAGTCACAGAGACCAAAACATTTCCTACCGTGGCATATAATACAGGACCTCAGAGAAGTAGTAAGAAAGCAGAATTGGAGAAAATTCTAGACATCCTTTGGGACAGGGATTGTGAGACATGTCAGCCTTTTGTGTGCACACACACGTGTGTGTGTGTGTATTTTACAGTATTTTGTTCCTGGAACTGCACTCTCTGAAGTTCTTTATAACTTGTTCTCCTAGAAGAAGGAAAATATGTATTGTCCCACTGCTTTCATATTGGCAGGCTTGTTATACAATTTCAATTTGGTTTTTATTTCTGTGTGAGGAAGACTGACTTGTGTTACATGTCCTGTCATTTGAAAAAGAAGTGCCAATATTATAGAGGGTATAAATAGTTACAGTTGTATTTCCTTTCCAACAACTCATTTCTCTAAAGTTTCTCACTTAATTGCAAAATGCTGGAATCATTTTAACTTCCATTGATTTTTTATATTATATAAACTAAAGCATGCAGTAAGACTATAGCATTTTTCCTCTAGGTGATCTTTGTATTTCATTTGGCAAAAAATGCCTAAAACAAGAACCAATTCTGTAGTTTGGTCTTGACTCTGTGTCCTGTATTTTTTTTTTTTAAATTCATTTTACTTTACAGTACTCTATTGGTTTTGGCATACATTGATATGAATCTGCCACGGGTGTACACGAACTCCCAAACATGAACCCCCCTCCCACCTCCCACCCCACATCATCCCTCCGGATCATCCCCATACACCAGCCCCAGGCATCCTGCATTGAACATAGACTGGCGATTCGTTTCTTACATGATAGTATACATATTTCAATGCTATTCTCCCAAATCATCCCACCCTCTCCCTCTCCCTCTCCCTCAGAGTCCAAAAGTCCTCTCTACACATCTGTGTCTCTTTTGCTGTCTTGCATACAGGGTCCTCATTACCATCTTTCTAAATTCCATATATATGTGTTAGTATACTGTATTGGTGTTTTTCTTTCTGGCTTACTTCACTCTGTATAATCGGTTCCAGTTTCATCCATCTTATTAGAACTGATTCAAATGTATTCTTTTTAATGGCTGAGTAATACTCCATTGTGTATATGTACCACAGCTTTCTTATCCATTCATCTGCTGATGGACATCTAGGTTGTTTCCATGTCCTGGCTATTATAAACAGTGCTGCGATGAACATTGGGGTACATGTGTCTCTTTCTATTCTGGTTTCCTCGGTGTGTATGCCCAGCAGTGGGATTGCTGGGTCATAAGGCAGTTCTATTTGCAATTTCTTAAGGAATCTCCACACTGTTCTCCATAGTGGCTGTACTAGTTTGCATTCCCACCAACAGTGTAAGAGGGTTCCCTTTTCTCCACACCCTCTCCAGCATTTATTGCTTGCAGACTTTTGGATCGCAGCCATTCTGACTGGTGTGAAGTGGTATCTCATTGTGGTCTTGATTTGCATTTCTCTGATAATGAGTGACGTTGAGCATCTTTTCATGTGTTTGTTAGCCATCCGTATGTCTTCTTTGGAGAAATGTCTATTTAGTTCTTTGGCCCATTTTTTGATTGGGTCGTTTATTTTTCTGGAATTGAGCTGTATAAGTTGCTTGTATATTTTTGAGATTAGTTGTTTGTCAGTTGCTTCATTTGCTATTATTTTCTCCCATTCAGAGGGTTGTCTTTTCACCTTGCTTATAGTTTCCTTTGTTGTGCAGAAGCTTTTAATTTTAATTAGATCCCATTTGTTTATATTTGCTTTTATTTCCAGTATTCTGGGAGGCGGATCATTGAGGATCCTGCTGTGATTTATGTCGGAGAGTGTTTTGCCTATGTTCTCCTCTAGGAGTTTTATAGTTTCTGGTCTTACGTTTAGATCTTTAATCCATTTTGAGTTTATTTTTGTGTGTGGTGTTAGGAAGTGATCTAGTTTCATTCTTTTACAAGTGGTTGACCAGTTTTCCCAGCACCACTTGTTAAAGAGATTGTCTTTACTCCATTGTATATTCTTGCCTCCTTTGTCAAAGATAAGGTGTCCATATGTGTGTGGATTTATCTCTGGGCTTTCTATTTTGTTCCATTGATCTATATTTCTGTCTTTGTGCCAGTACCATACTGTCTTGATGATTGTGGCTTTGTAGTAGAGCCTGAAGTCAGGTAAGTTTATTCCTCCAGTTCCATTCTTCTTTCTCAAAATTGCTTTGGCTATTCGAGGTTTTTTGTATTTCTATTCTGTGTCCTGTTTTAATGATCAAATTAAGTGCTGCTATTAAAAGAGTCATGCTGTAAATTAATCACTCCACCAAGCATAATTGCTAAATAATATAAAAATAATTTTCCTGAGAGTAGTTAATATGCAATCCTACTTTTACTCATTTAAAGCAAAAAGTTTTGATTTTTTAATGGAGTTAAATTGATTGCTTATATCTCGTATCAAAAGAAGAGAATAATCTGGTTTGTTTCTCTCTTTCAAAAGTCCAAATGCCATCAATTTTTCAGCTAAAGAGGAATACACTAATTTACATGTGTGTTTATTTCTGATAGTTATGCTGTCAAGTGGAGAATTCTTAGAAATATTCTTAGAATATGTGATGTTTGGGAGTTTGCCTTGGTCTCTAATAATACTGTACATGAGCACCATTTCAGGACTGTTGACCAGGGAGGAGGCAACTCTGCCCCAGTATTAAACAAAATATCTAGAGAAAAGGTTATAAATATTATACAATCAGTCATCAGTTAAGCAGTTCTCCTACTGAACAACCTGTTGAAGGGGCTGCACCCCTCTCTTACATATTATACACAGGCTATAAGCCCTTCTGTGGTATCTCGTTGTTGTTCAGTTGCTAAGTTGTATACAACTCTTTGCAACCCCATGGACTGCAGCATGCCAGGCTTCCCTGTCCTCCATTATCTCCCAGAGTTTGCTCAAATTCATGTCCATGGAGTCAGTGATGCCATCCAACCATCTCATCCTCTGTTGCCCCCTTCTCCTCTTGCCCTCAATTTTTCCCAGCATCAGGGTCTTTTCCAGTGAGTCAGCTCTTCACATCAGGTGGCCAAAATATTGGAGCTTCAGCTTCAGCATCAGTCCTTCCAACACATATTTAGGCATCTGTCAAGAGACTAACCCTTGTATCCTGATTTGCGAACATGACCTCAGTAGATGGGCTGAGTGAGAACGTCATGTGATTTATGNCCAGTGAGTCAGCTCTTCACATCAGGTGGCCAAAATATTGGAGCTTCAGCTTCAGCATCAGTCCTTCCAACACATATTTAGGCATCTGTCAAGAGACTAACCCTTGTATCCTGATTTGCGAACATGACCTCAGTAGATGGGCTGAGTGAGAACGTCATGTGATTTATGCTGTGCTTTACAAGGTCTAGAAAGCACCTGATGACCACACATCAGCCTGTACTGAGGGAACTAGGAGACTTCAAGGATAATCCAGCCTCTCCTCCTTCCCCCTCCAAAGCCGCAGACATATATCTTCAGATAGCATTCTAGATACGGTAAACCTTCAAGAGTTAGAAAAGGTAGAGAAGCTTGGATGGTTTTCCAAAGATGATAGGGAGTTATAAAGCCTGTAAGGGTGGTGCCTCTATCTTTAAAAAAATGCTTTATGCACATGACCTCAATTTCAATCTAAACTGTATGCATTTTAAAGTTACTACTAAATATATAGAGGAAATATAAATGGGGCAAAATAAGAATTTAGATGGTTTACATACAAGATGAATGATTCTATCAGCATTTGGAAATGTTTAAGGATATGAATCTGAAAGAACAAAGAGTTTCCATATGGGAATACATACCAATTCAAAAATGTTTACTCTCAATGACTAGGATGTTTCATTAAGTAATGGGCCATTTGATTGAGTCAAATGTTATTACTGAATGTGATTCTTTGTATAACAAGATTCCGTCTTGATGATAAATATTTTTATTTATACATGTATTTATTTACATGAGACCTGTTACATTTATTGCTGATATATTTAACACCAAACCATATACTAATGATATGAGGTCAAGCTCGAATGACATAGTATAGTATCCTGAGGGATGGCTTTCAAGTCTGAGTCCTAAGAGAAGGTCCAACAAAGAGAAGGGATGTAGCTGCTGGAAGAACAGCAGGAATTTTTTATTCTGACATAAATTTTCCTAAAATACTCTCTAAAGACAGGAAGAAGAAGAGTTGGTAATGTTAAGGAGTCTAGTAAAATACTGAGTTATTTGAGGTTCTTTTTCAAGCCTTTATCGAGCATAGAAGAAAAACTTTTGTATACATATATATAAGTAATATGTAGATGGTGATTGCACCCATGAAATTAAAAGACGCTTACTCCTTGGAAGAAAAACTATGACCAACCTAGATAGCATATTCAAAAGCAGAGATATGACTTTACCAACAAAGGTCCGTCTAGTCAAGGCTATGGTTTTTCCAGTAGTCATGTATGAATGTGAGAGTTGGACTGTGAAGAAAGTTGAGCGCCAAAGAATTGATGCTTTTGAACTGTGGTGTTGGAGAAGACTCTTGAGAGACCCTTGGACTGCAAGGAGATCCAACCAGTCCATTCTGAAGGAGATCAGCCCTGGGTGTTCTTTGAAAGGAATGATGCTAAAGCTGAAACTCCAGGACTTTGGCCACCTCATGCAAAGAGTTGACTCATTGGAAAAGACTCTGATGCTGGGAGGGATTGGGGGCAGGAGGAGAAGGGGACGACCGAGGATGAGATGGCTGGATGGCATCACCGACTTGATGGACTTGAGTCTGAGTGAACTCTGGGAGATGGTGATGGACAGGGAGGCCTGGCGTGCTGCGGTTCATGGGGTCGCAAAGAGTCGGACACGATTGAGTGACTGAACTGAACTGAACTGATAATATACATATATATTTTAGTAAATTTGTGAATTTTTGCCTAACTAAAAAGTTTATGATATTTTGATTCCACTTCTTTGACTTGGTATGAAAAGAATGCTAGATTTATAATTTTAAAAAGTAGATATGCAACAAGCAACAAAGATTTACTGTATAGCCAGGGAACTATAGTCAATATCTTATAATAACCTATGATGGAAAATGCTTTCAAAAATAATATATGTTTATATTATAACTGAATCACACACACATATACACACACACACAAAGAATTCTACTTTTTGAAATTTTGTAATGTTTATCTTTTTGCCAGTTTTTCTAAATGTCCTATGGACATCTAGTGACAACATATGATATACAAAATTGTAAATATATTTTTGTAGGATATGATTAATATAAACTAATTAAATATAAATCTCTTCTATTTAAATTATTAATGATATAATTAAAGATGACTATATTCTTACTTTTCCTGAACTTGAGAAAATATTCTCAGAGAAATGTTAATATGTCTCACTATGATTATATATTTTTTTCTTTTCCCTTACATTTCTTATGATTTTTGCTTTATGTATCTTTGTTAATATGTCTCACTATGATTATGTATTTTTTCTTTTCCCTTACATTTCTTATGACTTTTGCTTTATGTATCTTTGTTTCTTTGTTGTTAAAGTGGCTAGTAGTATGATGTCTCTCTTTGTGAACTGTATCTTTTATCATTAAAAATATTAATTTTGTTTCATTTAAAATAAAAAAAATCTAACTTCCATCTTGAAAGTCAGTGTCTGGATAGTATACGAGGAGACTCACTTGCTGGCTCTGATGCAGCCTACCCTTTGCATCTATCCCAGATGGCCAGAAAGTGAGACCTACTAGGAACCGAGGCCCTTAGTCTGAGGGACTTTTAGGAACTGAAAATCTGCTAATCTCATGTGAATCTAGAGTTATATATTTCTCTGTCTGAGCCTCTATATAAGCCGTCAGCCTTGCTTGATTCTCTGCCTGCAGCCTTGTGAGAGAGACTGAAGCAGAGGACTCGGTTAAGATATGCCCAAATTCCTGACCCATAGAAACTGTAAGATAAATGTGTTATTTCAAGCTGCTGTTTGTGGTAATTTATTATATAGCAATAGATGCATACCGATCAATCATAATTTTATGGTTCATTTTGTGACTTACTGCTTCGGTATGATGTGGCTTGATATTAAAATGCATATTGTTGTTCAGTCACGAAGACTTGACCGACTCTTCACAACCCCATGGACTACAACGTGCCAGTCTTCTCTGTCCTTCACTATCTCCTGGGGTTTGCTCAAGTGCATGTCCACTGAGTCAGTGATGCCATGCAACTATCTCATCCTCTGACACCCTTTTCTCTTTCTGCCTTTAATCTTTGCCAGAATCAGGGTCTTTTCCAATGAGTTGGCTGTTCGCACCAGGTGGCCAAAGTGTCATAGCTTCAGCTTCAGCATCAGTCCTTCCAATGAATATTCAGGACTGATTTCCCTTCAGACTGACTGGTTTGACCTCCTAGCTGTCCAGGGGACTCTCAAGAGTCTTCTCCACTACCACAGTTTGAAAGCATCACTTCTTTGGTCCTCTGCCTTCTTTATGGTCCAGCTTTCACAAGTGTGTGTGACTACTGAAAGACCATAGCCGTGACCATATGGACCTTTGTCAGCTAAGTGATGTCTTTGCTTCTTAACACAGTCTAGGTCTGTCATAGCTTTCCTGACAAGAAGCAATCATCTTCTAATTTCATGGCTTCAGTCACCATCCACAGTGACTTTCGAGCCTAAGAAGAGGAAATCTGTCACTGCATCCATCTTTCCCCCTTCTATTTGCCATGAAGAGATGGGACTGGATGTCATGATCTTAGTTTATTTAATATTTAGTTTTAAGCCTATTTTTTCACTCTCTTCCTTCACCCTCATCAAGAGGTTCTTTAGGTCCTTTTCACTTTCTGCCATTAGAGTGGTATCATTTGCATTTCTGAGGTAGTTGATATTGCTCCCAGCAATCTTGATTCCAGCTTGTAACTCATCCAGCCTGGCATTTCTCATGATGTGCTCTGCATATAAGTTAGATAAATAGGATGACAATAGACAGCCTTGTCGAACTCCTTTCTCAAAACTGAACCAGTCAGTTTTTCCATACAGGGTTTTTACTATTGCTTCTTGACTCACATACAGGTTTCTCAGGAGGCAGGTAAGATGGTCTGGTATTCCCATCTCTTTAAGAGTTTTTCACAGTTTGTTAAGATCCACACAGTCAAAGGTTTCAGCAGAGTTAATGAAACAGAGATAGATGTTTTTCTGGAATTCCCTTGCTTTCTCTATGATCCAGCAAATGTTGGCAATTGGATCATTGGTTCCTCTGTCTTTTCTAAACCCAGCTTGAACATTTGGAAATTCTCCATGCATGTAATGCTGAAGCTTAACATGCATGATTTTGAGCATAACCTTACTTGCATGGGAGATGGGTGCAATTGTCCAGTAGTCTGAACATTCTTTAGTGCTGCCATTGCTAGGAAATGGGATGAGGATTGACCTTTTCCAGTACAGTGGCCACTGCTGTATTTCTCAAATTTGCTCACATATTGAGTGTAGCACTTTGATAGCATCCCATCTTTTAAGATTTTAAATAGCTCTGGTGGAATTCCATTGCCTTCCCTAGCTTTATTGACAGCAGTGCTTCATAAGGCCCATTCAACTTCACACTCTAGAATGTCTGGCTCTGGGTGAGTAACCATACCTTTATCCATACCTTTATGGTTATCTGGGTCATTAAGATCTTTTTTGTACAGTTCTTTGTATTCTTTCCATCTTTCCTGGATCTCTTTGGTTTCTATTAGATGTTTACCATGTCTGTCCTTTATTGTGCCCATCTTTGGATGAAATGTTCTTTTGATATTTCCAATTTTATTGAAGAGGTCTTCAAGAAATACATATTGGGTGCCTGCTAAGTCACTCAGTCATGTTGACCCTATGGACTGTAGCCCACCAGGCCCCTCTCTTCATGGGATTCTTCAGGCAAGAATACTGAAATGTGTTGCCATGCCCTTTTCCAGGGGATCTTCCTGATCCAGAGATCAAACAGGTGTCACTTACATCTCCTGCTTTGGCAGGTGGGTTCTTTACCACTAGCGCCACCTGGGAAGTCCAAATTACATATTGTTTATTGTATATTTAGGCAAAGTTCAGTGTATAAGAGGATTTGGTATAGAATAATAGCTCTCAGTGTTTTGTTGTTCATTCACTCAGTTGTGTCTGACTCTTTGTGACCCCATGGACTGCAGAATGCCAGGCTTCCCTATTCTTCACCATCTCCCAGAGCATACTCAAACTCATCCAACCATCTCATCTTCTTATCGTCCCCTTTTCCTCCTGCCTTCAATTTTTTCCCAGCATCAGGGTCTTTTCCTGTGAGTCATTTTTTCGCATCAGGTGGCCAAACTATTGGAGATTCATCTTCAGTATTACTCCTTTCAGTGAATATTCAGGGCTGATTTCCTTTAGAATTGACTGGTTTGATCTCCTTGCTGTCCAAGGGAGTCTCAAGAGTCTTTTCCAATACCACAGTTCAAAAGCATCAATTCTTCAGTGCTCAGAATTCTTTATAGTCCAAATCTCATGTCCATACATGACTACTGGAAAAACCATAGCCTTGACTAGAGGGACCTTTGTTGGCAAAGTAATGTCTCTGCTTTTTAATATGCTGTCTAAGTTTATCATAGCTTTTCTTCCAAGGAGCAAACATCTTTCAATTTCATGGCTGCAGTCACCATCTGCAGTTATTTTGAAGCCCAAGAAAATAAAGCCTTTCACTATTTCCAGTGTTTCCTCATCTATTTGCCATGAAATGAGATGTGTATAAGAGACAGTCTTATAATAACCTATGATGGAAAATGCTTTCAAAAATAATATATGTTTATATTATAACTGAATCACACACACATATACACACACACACAAAGAATTCTACTTTTTGAAATTTTGTAATGTTTATCTTTTTGCCAGTTTTTCTAAATGTCCTATGGACATCTAGTGACAACATATGATATACAAAATTGTAAATATATTTTTGTAGGATATGATTAATATAAACTAATTAAATATAAATCTCTTCTATTTAAATTATTAATGATATAATTNTCTGAGGTTATTGATATTTCTCCCAGCAATCTTAATTCTAGCTTGTGCTTCATCCAGCCCTACATTTCACATGATGTACTCTGCATATAAATTAAATAAGCAGTGTGACAATATACAGCCTTGATGCACTCCTTTCCCAATTTTGAACCAGTCTGTTGTTCCATGACCAGTTCTAACTGTGCTCAATGTTTAGTGTATACAGAATGACCTGGAGGGCTTGGTAAAACAGCTATCCAAGCCTTGGAGAGTTCTTCATAGTTCATATTGCTAAGAGATTCCAAAATATTTTAGTTTCCTATGACTGCTATGACACTTTACTTTGATCTTTAGTAATATAAAACCATCAAAGTGAATGTATTACCTTCTAATTCTAGAGGTCAGCAGTCAGAATCTGATCTGTATGTGTTAAAATCAAGGTATTTTTCTGGAAGCTCTAGAGGAGAATATCTATCCTTGCTTTCTGCTGCTTCTAGATGTTGTCTGCATTGCTTAGCCTGTAGCATCTTCTACCATCTTCAGATTTCTTTCTGATTTGACCCATGACTCTCTTGTGTCTTTTTCATTTATAAAACCCCTTGTGATTACATTGGATCTACTAGATAATCTAACATAAGCTTCTCACCTTGAGACCCTGAACTTAATCGTATCTTAATCAACAGTCTCTTTTGCCATGTAGCAATGGTCCCCAACCTGTTTAGCACCAGGGAATGGTTTTGTGGAAGATGGTTTTTCCTTGGACCAAGATTAGGGGGATGGTTTTGGAATGATTCAAGTACAATACATTTCTTGTGTACTTTATTTCTATCATTATTACATTAATGCCACTTCAGGCCCTCAGGCATTAGATCCCAGAGGTTGGGGACCCCTAATGGAAGGCAACATTATCACAGGCTTCAGGGATTGTGATATAGGTATTATTGTGGGTTCATTTTTCTGCCTGCCACATCAGGTAGTGTTGATGCTGCTGGCCTAGGGATTACAGTGTGAATATTGGCCACTATAGGTTATTGGAAACCAAGCTTTCTCTTGCTGGGATTCGGTCTGCCTCTACCGTGGCTCTTCTTAGCTTTCCTCTTCCTGAGATCCCACAGTTGCTGTTCTCTTAGCAGGGATGGGGAACAAATGACTTAGTTTTTTATGTATGCCCCATAGAAGCTCTCAGGAATCTCATTTGAATGTAGGCAGAAGTTGCTGTATGGGTGACAACTGAAATGCTTATCAGTAAGATAAGTTTTATGATTTTTTATTTTATCTGTATTTTCCCACAATAAAAATCTTTCCTTTGGAGATGTTGTGGGGTTTTTCTTTTTCTTTTTTTTTTTTCTTTTTCTTTTCTGAGTTAATTCCAAATAGGTTTTAAAGCTCTAAAATGTGTTTTCCAAGATTAAGTGAGAAGTTTCAAAGTTAACACCAAGCTAACTAGAAATAATAATAGGCTGGAAATATCCTCTGTGAAGACTGGGCTCACATTTTCATATTCTTTCTAAAAAAATAAGAAAACCTTTGATTTTTTCTTCTATTGTATGTATTCACCAGTATGTGGGTACTGAGTTCAGCATTTAACCTTGCCTTGACACCAAATAATTAAGATACTTTCTTATCAATGATTCCGCTAAGAGAAGCGTAATTGTTGTCAGTAAATTAAAAGATTGAGATTGAAGGTTTAAAGAAATATGTCATCTGCTCTTGTCTGTCACTATGTGTGTATCTACTTGTAGATCATAGAACTCTCTTAAAGGCCAGAGTTATGTCTTTAGATTCATATCTTTGTGTTTGCCTCCTAGCATGCTCAGACAGACACTTTGGTGGTTTTATCTCTTCTAGGGACTCTATCTTTCTCAAATAACTCGGGATCATTCAGAATTCCAAGGAGTTTGCTTGATTCTCTCTGGGAGCATTAGGGATGTTAAGGGTCCAAATAAAAAGACTCTAGAATCTTAATATGTATTACAATTGAGTGTTATTTAGGATCTGTTATTATATGCAGGTGTTAGAATTAAAGAATCATATCTTGTTGCATGATGTCGTTGATCTTCTACCAGCCCTTGTATTCCAGAATATTCAGGATTCCTATGGATAAAGTCCTTTATTCATCTCTTTGTAACATGCTTCTTTACCAGTACAGCACCAAGGTCAGAGACCTTGGTGATCTCATGTGCCCTGCCTTAATCTCCTAAACCACTGGCATCAGATGCTATCTAGAGCAAACATAAACTATGTCATATCTTACTCCCAACCTATATTAGCAGTTGGGTTTTCAAATACCTGATGTGTTGGTTCTTCATTAGGATGGCATTAAAAATGGAAAGTATAAAATCTTTTCAGTTTTTTTTTTTCCAAATTAAATATAAACTGGATTTAGAAGTGCAGGCTGCACTGAATGCTTTTGTGTATCCACAGATCTGCTAAAAATGAAAAATACTTACATGTGAAAGAGAAATAAATGTTAATAGGCCTCAGTAAAACTTCTAAGTGACATCTGTGGCTATTTGACCACCATTGTAGGTGAATTTCAAGTAAGTAAAGTCCCATGCTGTCCTCAACAAAACTATCATAAAGCATTTTTGAAGACTTTAAGTTTGTTGTGTCTAAATTAACTATGAAATGAAAAATAATTTTGCTACTTTCAGTTCAGTTCAGCTCAGTCACTCAGTCATTTCCGACACTTTGCGACTCCATGAATTGCAGCCAGGCCTCCCTGTCCATCACGAACTCCTGAAGTTCACTCAGACTCATGTCCATCAAGTCAGTGATACCATCCAGCCATCTCATCCTCTGTCATCCGCTTCTCCTCCTGCCCCCAATCCCTCCCAGCATCAGAGCCTTTTCCAATGAGTCAACTCTTTGCATGAGGTGGCCAAAGTACTGGAGTTTCAGCTTTAGCATCATTTCTTCCAAAGAAATCCCAGGG
>SJYX01015233.1:199876-219853 GCA_006410675.1 Oreotragus oreotragus | reverse complement strand
GACAATATACAGCCTTGACGTACTCCTTTTCCTATTTGGAACCAGTCTGTTGTCCCATGTCCAGTTCTAACTGTTGCTTCCTGACCTGCATACAGATTTCTCAAGAGGCAGGTTAGGTGGTCTGGTATTCCCATCTCTTTCAGAATTTCCACAGTTTATTGTGATCCACACAGTCAAAGGCTTTGGCATAGTCAATAAAGCAGAAATAGATGTTTTTCTGGGACTCTCTTGTTTTTTCCATGATCCAGTGAATATTGGGAATATGATCTCTGGTTCCTCTGCCTTTTCTAAAACCAGCTTGAACATATTTTAACTGAAAATTGTGTAATAAACGTACCAGCCCAATCACTCATAATGCAAGATTTTTCAGAGGAAGAGTTGACACATGTACGTTCCTTGTGATTTTTTAAAAATAAACATTTTTGCTTGTTTTGGCCATGTTGCTTACTTAAATTCATTGTTTCTACTGATACTTTTCAAGAGTCAATGTAAGTCATTTTAGATTTTTTTCAACATTTTAAAATATTTCAGTTCTATTAAAGTTTCCTAGATTGTGATGTTAGGGATGTTTTGAGAAATAGTTGACATTTTCTACTGGCAAATTAGTATTCTCAATACATTTATGTAAAAACAATCAATGCTTTCATGAACCATAAGAATTATAGATATATATTGCAATGCTGGTTAAAGAGACCAGCTAATGTACATTTATTATCCTCTCTCTATAACATTCAAAGCAGATATTTTCTGAAATTTTTTATATTTAAAGACATTTGCCTCCTCCTGAATTATTTTAGTCCATCTCTAGGGAGGAGTTCTGTTGCCGACTTATCAGATGTGAGACAATTTACACGGTATAAAAATAAGTGAAAGTAATGTGATGTGCCAGATTTCTTGTGGAATATGAGTAATCATCCTGTTGGCATGGCAAGGAGATTCATAGAAAAACACTCTTTTGTGATTATCGCTGAAAATTAATTGTAATTAAAGACTTTATGTATAAAAGAAGAAATACAGTAGGTTGGATTCCTAGCTGAAAATGAAGAGCTTCTTCAGTTCCTTAGCATGCTTTCCTTGAAAGATATGTTTTCTCCCTGTATCACTCATTAATAAATAAATAATTATTATCACTTTCTATGGCTAAGATACTATGGGAGGTAAGGAGAAGAATAAGGAATAAAAGATGCTCTAGAATATGCAGTGTAACTGATCACTGAGTGAAGAATGATGCACATACCAGGAGTGATAAGGAAGCAAGCTGGAGAAAAGAAGAGATAATTTCTATCTAGGGCTTTAAAGGGAAAGCCTAAAAAAGACTCTGACAAAGGAAATACAAATGAATATGATATAATATGCATGCGTGCACGCTAAGTTGCTTCAACTGTGTCCGACTCTTTGAGGCCCCCATGAACTATAGCCCACCAGGCTCCTCTGTCCATGGGATTCTCCAGGCAAGAATACTAGAGCAGGTTGCTATCACCTCCTCCACGGGATCTTCCCAACCCAGGGATCAAACCCTTATTTTGTATGTCTCCTGCATTGACAGGTGGGTTCTTTACTGCCAGTGCCACCTAGGAGGCCCATATAATGTGCAAGCATAGGCAAATAAGAGAAGCTGCTGGCACAGCTAATGTTTCTTCTATTCCTGATACGGACATTTGACCACATTAAGAGGCTACAAAAATAATTATTCAATTGCACTGACACATTATCTTTCAAAAAGTTGAAATTGTCAATAAGTCCATTTAAAATATGAATTTATATGTAGGATTGCTAATGATAAACCATTTCCTAAGTATGATGTTTAAATATGTTTATTTCATCTTTAGCTCAACTTTCAAAAATGTACTTTCATTTGTGTTTTGTAATATTTATATATAATAATGTTACAATGGTAACCACAAATATTTCAAAATAAGTAAACATGCATATATCAGGTATCCTGAAAAATGGTTTACTGATAGATTGTTGTTGTTGTTCATGTCTGACTCTGTGACCCCATGAACTGCAGCTTCCCAAGCTCCCCTTTCCTTCACTATCTATCTCCCGGAGTTTGCTCAAATTCATGTCCATTGAGTTGGTGATGCCATCCAACCATCTCATCCTCTGTCATCTCCTTGTCTTCATGCCTTCAATCTTTCCCAGCATCAGGGTCTTGACAATGATGCATTGGCTCTTTGCATCAGATGGCCAAAGTATTGGAGCTTCAGCATCAGTCCTTCCAGTGAACATTCAGGGTTAATTTCCTTTATGATAGACTGGTTTGAT
The DNA here is from genome assembly GCA_006410675.1 of Oreotragus oreotragus. Lineage (NCBI taxonomy): Eukaryota > Metazoa > Chordata > Mammalia > Artiodactyla > Bovidae > Oreotragus > Oreotragus oreotragus. Next base: position 217,585 of record SJYX01015233.1, on the reverse strand, counting down.
CTCCTTGCTGTCCAAGGGACTCTCCAGGGTCTTCTTTAGCACCACAGTTTGAAGGCATCAATTGTTCAGCTTACTTACTGATAGATGGGCATTGTCGAAACAAATTAGTTCTTTTTCTAAAGCAGAGAATATATTTCTTTCCTCAACATTAGTCATCCCTCTCTTGTTAAGCTCACCCAGAAGGCTTCAGCTTCTCCTTAATCTCTTCCTAGATTAGAAATGGACAGTACTGATGCTTTATTATCCTCTTTCCCTAGGAAAACTGAGGCGTTCCCTAATCCATGGCACTTAAATCCCTTCTCTCTGAAATACTCATGCACTTGACAGGCATATAGATATTTTTATATTTTATTTGTTATTTATTCTTGCTGTTCTGTAGCCTATAGATTTGTCCATAAACCTATCAATTTTTAAAATGTTAGAAATGAGGAGTTGAGTCAATGCAGCTTTCGGGGCAGTTACAGTTAACAGTGGGAATCCACAGATACATGTCTGTTTTAATACAGATGAAGCTCTTCTAGTTGTTTGTTTCCTGCACAAATCATTGTTTTCTCCTGTATGAATATGCAGATTTTAAGCAAGGAGGCATAGTTAAAGGGGGAGGGCATCATCGTGTGATATGTTTGGTGGAAACTACTATGCTACCATTTCCTAAATATCATATTTTATTGAACAGACTTATGATGTGAGCTAAATGGTGGATATCCTTTTTTATAACATGCAAGGATTGATTTTAGTGTCCATTTGTTGTGTATGTTTAAAAGGACATCTGAATGGCTCTACCAGGGGAATGAAGGTAGAAGCCACACAGGGTAGTAGCTGTATTCACTTCATCTGGGAGCTTGTTAGAAATGCATACACCTTGGACCCTCGGTCAGGAATTCCTGAATCAGAACCTCAAGATTTAGGACCTAGAAATCTGCATTTTAACTAGCTCTCAGGGCTTCCCAAGTGGCGCTAATGGTAAAGAACCCACTGGCCAATGCAAGGAGATATAAGAGACTCCAGCTTGATCCCTGGGTTGGGAAGATCCCTGGAGGAGGGGATGGAGATTCCTTGGACAGAGGAGCCTTTCTGGCTACAATCCATGGGGTCGCGAAGAGTCTGACACAACTGAGCAACTATCACTTTTTTCACATGATTCTTATATACATTAAAGTTTGAGCAGCATTCTTAGGGGAAAACAATAGTAATTTAGATTGTCACTTCAGAATAGACATGAGCTCTTTCAACATTCTCCAGTAAACTATGTCACAGGTTCTTGTTAGCTACTATGACCCACTGATACATTTTAAAGCAGGGCATGAATTAGTCACATGATGTATAATGGCAGTGAAAAATTACATTGTAATTTCTCAAACTGGTAGAGAATAAAGCCAAATAAAACAGTATTTTGTGAAATTATATTTGATGAGCATATAAAATACGAGAAAGAGTAAAGATAATACACGAAGGAAAGTAGGTTAATTTATGTACTAATTATCACAATCGTACTGAAACAATGAAAGTGAAAGTCGCACAGTGTGTGTCTGACTCTTTGCTACCCCATGGACTGTAGTCTATGGAATTCTCCAGGCCAGAATACTGGAGTGGTTTAGCCTTTCCCTTCTCCAGGGATCTTTCCAACCCAGGGATCGAACTCAGGTCTCCCGCGTTGTAGGCGGATTCTTTACCAGCTGAGCCACCAGGAAAGCCCAATGGGTTAAATAGTAGCACTTAACTTATGCCACCTATACTGTTTTCCTTCAAAGAAGAAAACCATGCCTCTTTTGAGAGAGGTGAATCTAGGCACTAGATCTGTAGGAGGGGTAAGAAGGCCTGGGTGATGAAGCATTAAGAAAATAATAATAGAAAGAGTTAAACATTAAAAAAATTGTCAGTATTTTCATGAAAATACAAGCTCAAGCTTGTTTATATGTGATTCAGTTTCAGCTTGTTAATTGCTGCTTGCATTCCAGTGTTAAGAGCATCATCTAGGCATTGAACTGTTACACTATCAACAAAAAGGAAAAAAAATTAACAGCAGTGCTTAACAACTCACTAACACTGATCCTATTTACTATGTGTCAATTTGTCACCCTTGGCTGAATAAGGAAAATATGCCATGTAAAAACTGATAGCCTGTTTGCCTAAATTACACATGCTTCTGTATAACCATTTATATTTTCAGCAGGGAGTGGCAAAATTTATGCCATTTATTATCTGTTGTGTCTAATTCAGATCCTAGCAATTTGAGGGCTGTTTATAGTTTCATTTAAATGAACATTACCCAATGTAGGAAATCAGGCTAGCTTATCCTCCCTTAGTACTTAGTGGCTTAATGTAGTAGATGAGGATGAGGAAACTTTGGTTCTACCCTCATTTATACTTTATTTTTTTGTTAAAATATAATTTGTACTTTATATTGTTTCTTCCAGTTTTACTGAAAAATAACTGATACACAGCTCTGGATAAGTTTCAAGCATTTAGTATAATGACTTGACTTGCATATATCATGAAATGATTACCATAATAAGTTTAGTGACCATTCATGCTCTTATATAGATACGAATTCATTGACCTACAACACTGTTTTGGCTATTAGTGCACAATGTAATGATTTGGTATTTTTGTTCATTTCAAAATGATCTCTATGATAAGTCTGATTATCATCTGTCACCATTCAATGATGTTACATAATTATTGACTATGTTTCCCGCACTGTATGTTTCATACTAGTGACTTATTTACTTTGTGGATGGAAGCTTGTACCTCTTATCCTAGAGGGATAAGAGGCAACTGCTTGTTCTCTGTATCTAGGACTCGGTTTCGGTTTGTTATTTTTATTTCTTTTGTTTTTCAGATTCCACATATAAGTGAAATTGTATGGTACATGTCTTTCTCTTACTTAGTTAACATAAAATCCTCTTGGTCCATTCATGCTGTGGCAAATGCCAAGATTTCATTCATTTTTATCTCTGAGTAATATTACATTGTGCATGTATAATATACCCATTATAGATATATATAAATAATATAATATTATTACATTATGTATATTATTAAAATTACATATTACATTGTGTATATATCATGAAAGTGAAGTCACTCAGTTGTGTCCGACTCTTTGTAACCCATGGACTCTAGCCCACCAAGCTCCTCCGTCCATGGGATTTTCCAGGCGAGAATACTGGAGTGGGTTGCCATTTCCTTCTCCAGGGGATCTTCTCGACCCAGGAATTGAACCCAGGTCTCCCACATTGCAGGCAGACGCTTTAACCTCTGCACCACCAGGGAAGCCCTGTATATATCATACATTATACTATATATAATATAATGTGCAATATATTATATAACTCTAATTACATTATATTATTACATTATGTATATTATACATTACATATTGCATTGTGTATATTAGTACCTTGTGTATAATATTACACTGCATTTATATACTGCTGCTGCTGCTGCTAAGTCACTTCAGTCGTGTCCGACTCTGTGCGACCCCATAGACGGCAGCCTACCAGGCTCCTCTGTCCCTGGGATTCTCCAGGCAAGAACACTAGAGTGGGTCACCATTTCCTTTTCCAGTGCATGAGAGTGAAAAGTGAAAATGAAGTCGCTCAGTCGTGTCTGACTCTTCGCGATCCCATGGACTGCAGCCTACCAGGCTCCTCCGTCCGTGGGATTTTCCAGGCAAGAGTACTGGAGTGGGGTGCCATTGCCTTCTCCAGCATTTATATACTATACTATATATAATATAATATGATATAATATAATGTAATTAGAGCTTCCCTCATAGCTCAGTTGTTAAAGAATCTGCCTGCAATGCAGGAGACCCTGGTTCAATTTCTGAGTCAAGATGATCTGCTGGAGACAGGATAGGCTACCCATGTGAGTATTCTTGGGCTTCCCTTGTGGCTCAGCTGTTAAAGCATCTGCCTGCAATGCAGAAGACCTGGGTTCTATCCCTGGGTTGGAAGATCCCCTGGAGAAGAGAAAGGCTACCCACTCCAGTATTCTGGCCTGGAGAATTCGATGGACTCTATAGTCCATGGGGTTGCAAAAAGTTGGACGTGACTGAGTGACTTTCACTCACTATATATAATAAATCTTTTTTATCCATTCATTTGATGATGGGCACTTAGTTTGCTTCCATATTTTGACTATTGAAAAGCTGCAATGAATATAAAGGTGTCTATATTTTTTTTAATTAACATTTTTATTTTCTTAGTATAAATACCTAGGAGTGAGACTGCTGGATAAATCTGTTGCATATATATTAACTAACAATGAACTATCAGAAAGTGAAATTAAGAAAATAATGTAATTTATAATCACGTTTGAAAGAATAAAAAATTTAGGAACTTTAACGGGGTAAAAGAATTGTACTTGGGAAACTATATGACACAAGTGAAAGAAAGTGAAGATGAAGCAAACAAATGGAAACATAAAATCTGCTTATGGATTGGAATAATTCATATTGTTAAAATGATCATAAACTCAAGGCTATCTGCAGATTTTATATTCAGTTCACTTCAGTTCAGTTGCTAATTGTGTCTGACTCCTTGTGACCCCATGGACTGCAGCACTCCAGGCTTCTCTGACCATCACCAACTCCCAGAGCTTACTCAAACTCATGTCCATTGAGTTGGTGATGCCATCCAACCATCTCATCCTCTGTCATCCCCTTCTAGTCCTGCCTACAATCTTTCCTAGCATCAGTGTCTTCTCAAAGGAGTCAGTTCGTCACATCAGATGGTCAAAGTGTTGGAGTTTCACCTTCGCCATCAGTCCTTCCAATGAATATTCAGGACTGATTTCATTTAGGATGGACTGCTTGGATCTCCTTTCAGTCCAAGGGAGTCTCAAGAGTCTTCTCTGATACCATAGTTTAAAAGTATCAATTCCTCAGTGCTCAGCTTTCTTTATAGTCCAACTCTCACATCTATACATGACTACTGGAAAAACCATAGCATTAACTAGACAGACCTTTGTTGGCAAAGTAATGTCTCTGATTTTTAATATGCTGTCTAGATTGGTCATAGCTTTTCTTCCAAGGAGCAAGCATCTTTTAATTTCATCGCTGCAGTCACCATCTGCAGTGATTTTGGAGCCCCCCAAAATAAGTCTGTCAGTTTCCAGTGTTTCCTCATCTATTTGCCATGAAGTGATGGGACTGGATGCCATGATTTTAATTTTCTGAATGTTGAGTTTTAAGCCAACTTTTTCACTCTCCTCTTTCACTTTTGTTAAGAGACTCTTCAGTTTCTCTTTGCTTCCATAGGGTGGTGTCATTTGCATATCTGAGGTGGTTGATATTTGTCACTGGAATCTTTATTCCAGTTGTGCTTCATCCAGCCCAGCATTTCTCATGATGTACTCTGCATATAAGTTAAATAAGCAGGGTGACAATATATAGCCTTGTCATACTTTTTTCCCAATTTGGAACCAGTCTGTTTTTTCTATGTCTGTTTCTAACTGTTGCTTGTTGACCTGTGTACAGATTTCTCTGGAGGCAGGTCAGGTGGTCTGGTATTCCTGTCTCTGGAAGAATTCTCCACAGTTTGTTGTGATCCACACACTCAAAGGCTTTGACATAGTCAATAAAGAAAAAGTAGATGTTATTCTGGAATACTTTTTTCCCAATTTGGAACCAGTCTGTTTTTTCTATGTCTGTTTCTAACTGTTGCTTGTTGACCTGTGTACAGATTTCTCTGGAGGCAGGTCAGGTGGTCTGGTATTCCTGTCTCTGGAAGAATTCTCCACAGTTTGTTGTGATCCACACACTCAAAGGCTTTGACATAGTCAATAAAGAAAAAGTAGATGTTATTCTGGAACTCTCTTGCTTTTTCAATGATCCAACTGTTGTTGGCAATTTGATCTCTGGTTCCTCTGCTATTTCTAAATCCAGCTTGAACATCTTGAAGAATATGAACAGAGGTTTTGTGACATTGGACAAGAGGCAGTGATCAAGATCATCCCCAAGAAAAAGAAGTGCAAAAAGGCAAAATGGTTTTCTGATGAGGCCTTAAAAATAGCTGAAAAAAGAAGAGAAGAAAAGGCAAAGGAGAAAATGAAGGATATACACATTTGAATGCAGAGTTCCAAAGAATAGCAAGGAGAGATAAGAACGCCTTCTTCAGTGATCAATGCAAAGAAACAGAGGAAAACAATAGAATTGGAAAGACTAGAGATCTCTTCAAGAAAATTAGAGATATCAAGGGAATATTTCACACAAAGATGGTGCAATAAAGGACAGAACTNTTGAATGCAGAGTTCCAAAGAATAGCAAGGAGAGATAAGAACGCCTTCTTCAGTGATCAATGCAAAGAAACAGAGGAAAACAATAGAATTGGAAAGACTAGAGATCTCTTCAAGAAAATTAGAGATATCAAGGGAATATTTCACACAAAGATGGTGCAATAAAGGACAGAACTGGTATGGACCTAACAGAAGCAGAAAATATTAAGACAAGGTGTGAAGAATACACAGAACAACTATACGAAAAAGATCTTAATGACCGAGATTATCATGATGGTGTGATCACTCACTTAGAGCTAGACATCCTAAAGTATGAAGTCAAGTGGGCCTTAGGAAGCATCATACAAACAAAACTAGTGGAGGTGATGGAATTCCAGCTGAGCTATTTCAAATCATAAAATATGATGTTGTCAAAGTGTTGCACTCAACATGCCAGCAAATTTGGGAAACACAGCAGTGGCCACAGGACTGGATGTCAGTTTTCATTCCAATCCCAAAGAAAGGCAATGCCAAAGAATGTTCAAACTATCAGACAGTTACACTCATCTCACACACTAGCAAATAATGCCCAAATTTTCCAAGCCAGGCTTCAGCAATACATGAACCATGAACTTCCAGATTCAATGTAGCCCCTATCTAAGTACCCAGTGGCAATTTTTTATAGAACTACAACAAATAATTTTAAAAATAATATGAAAACACAAAAAATACCAGATAGTTACAACAATTTTGAATAAGAACAACACCACTGGAAGTACCATACTCTCTCTCTGGTTTCAAACTGTACTATAAAGTTACAGTAATTAAAGCAGTATGGTACTGGCCCCTGGCTATACTTTTAAGTTCTCCATAATGACCCTGGTACATGTTTTTCCAGTATTTAAAACAAAGGACTTTAAGTAAATGATTATTAAAAATTATATGATTCTATAAACATCAGTTACTTTTGGGGCATAGTGCAGGGGAGGATGACCAGTAGAAATCTAATTTGAAATTAAGTTCAAGAGAAATTTACAATTCAAAATTTAACCACTGATCAAATGAAAATTATTTTGGAACCCAATATTGAATTATGCTCTTAAAATTTCTTTTTAAGAGAAAGTATAGTATTATCCCATGATGAGAAGTCTTAGAAACACTATTAATAATTGCAATACCATTGAAAATTTGGCTCTCTTTCTGTGCCTTAGGTGCCTCTTCAGAGGCTTGTTGATATCATCAAAGTTTGCACTTGCACACTCTTTAGTGTAACAGTCTAGCACACTAGAATACTTCCATATGTAACTTAATAGCTCTTTAACAGAAAAACATAACTTATCTCACTCAATTTAAATGGTTTTCTAATACCTATATTTAAATAGTTATTTCATTATTTAAATTAGAAAAAGAAATGTCTGCACCCAAGAGTAGACAAGACCTCCAAAGAGTCCTCTATTATGGTCATGGACAAAAGGAAAATCTTTCCTAAGATACCTAGGGGAGATTTTTTTGAAAGTGATCTGTCAGTTCAGATCATGAATCTGAATGGCAGTCTCTAAAGATGAAATGAACTATGTTTGCTTAGTGCTTTTGCTCTTGAGAGACACCCTCCAACTTGAAGATGATTGTGTTTTCCTAGGTTTTCTTACTCAGAATAGGTAGTTTATTTTGTGATTTGGTCTTCCCTGGTGGCTTAGTGGTAAAGAATCCACCTGCCAACACAGGAGATGTGGGTTCAATTCCTGGATCCAGAAGATCCTGTGGAGAAGGAATGGCAACCCACCCCAGTATCCTTTTCTGGGAAATCCCATGGACAGAGGAGCCTGACAGGCTACAGTCCATGGGTTCACAGAAGAGTTAGGAATGCCTTAGTGACTAAACGACCCCAGCATTTTGTGCTTTAAAAGCTGCATTAATAGGTTTATCATGAATTTAAGGGCTTGTGAGTTAGGAGGGTCCAGGTTAAATCCATTCTCTGTAACTTATGGGCCATGTACTTCACCTCTTTGAATCTGTTTCCTTATCCATAACATACAAAAACTACCTGTCTTCAAAGGCTGAGATAATGCATTAAATTCTTTCCATAACATCTGGAAAACACTGAGCAGTTGATTAAGTGAGCAATTTTTATTATAATTGAAGAAAAGATAGAACTTAGATTAGGGAGCTGAGGCTACTATAGATTGGGGAGTGGAGGGTATTACACAGGACAGAAATAGCAACTGTGAAGTCCAGGACAAAGTGTAACCAATGAAAGAAAGTAGATGCAAGAGTAAGGGCAGATTAGGCAGAAATAAGGATGTAGAAATACATTGGGTTGGCTCCTAAAGGGCCTTCTATACCAAAATAAGAAATTTGAATTTTGTCATAAGAACAGTAGACAGCAATAGAAATATATTTATCTGAGTGATTGACCTGATTTATGTTTAGAAGTTTTATTCCCTTGTCTTTGACTCCTTGATTTGCTCCAGTTATTGCTACCACCCTGTCCCGTGGTTTTGTACCCTTTCTTTCTTCAGGAACTGGCTCCATACTTTTGTTTTCTGTATCCCTGAGTTGTCTGTTTGACCAAAACCCAACTTTTATTCATTCCTTGGCTCTTTCTTCTCCAGGTTTTCAGATTTACCATGTAATTCTGGTCTTTTGAGTCCCCAGGGAAAGTCCATCCACCAGCCTATATCCTGCCTGGGCACCCCTCTTGGGCAGAAGTAGAAAAAAAAAAAAACAGCAGTCCTGCTTTCGCTGAATTTCCTTTGTCTTTGCCACTTAAGATTAGCTCTTTCTCCTTCAGACAATTGCTCCCCTTAATATAACATTATGATTTCACTTTAATCCTCTTTTTAAACTCTTCTATGTCTTGTCCAGTAACATTTAAAAAAAAAAGAAAAAATTTACTGCGTGGTATCACAGTTTAAGGCAAAAGACAAAATCTTTGATGTCAGACAGATTAAATTTTAATGTCAGTACTAACTCTTACTAATCACATTAATTTGGGCAGGTTGTATAGTATCTGTGTCTCAGTTCCCTTATCTATAAAACGAGATTTTTATATTTACTGCAATTTTAAGTTTGTTAAATTTATAGCAAGTCATGATTTGGTAAGAAGACCTGCAAATACTGAGCTGTTGGCATACCAGCATTTTCTTGGTGGTGATACATAGACATTTGAACATCTGCAGCCTCTTTCCCAGTGTCATAATTCTTATTTTCCTTCTTCTCCCAGAAGACTTGCCTCTCTTCTTCTGATGCTGAGCACCTCCTAGGGTACACACTTCTCTGTGTTTTTCTATAGATATGATTTAGGGTGATCTTGATAATTCAGACTTGAAAAGCAAAATCTAGGAAAAGAATATCATTTTCATACAACTCTTCTTTGGGACTTTTCATACAAATTTGGACAAATATAGGCAAAAAAAATTATAACAATGTTAGGTGAAGAGAAAAATATGTAAATTATTTTAGAACAAAATATAAATATCTCAGTAAATTTCTTGACATGTATGTTGTTATATTTGGATTATATTACAATCTCAAGCAATGTTAGCTTCCTTCTTCCTGTTTCCATTTTTTTTTTCATTTTCCTCAAATCTGATGTATTGATTAATTTAAAGTAAAAAGGCTACCACTGATCAGGTAAAACAGCAATTTGAGGTGTTCCGGTGGTAGTAAGAAATTCCTTCCCTCTGGCCACATTGTCACTGTTCCCACTTCGCTTCCAGACCTTTCTATATGCAGTGCCTCAGTATAATGAGAAGGCCGAAGCCCTTTTAAAATATTTCCTAATAGCTTTTAATCTTCACCCCTCCGTCTTCCCTTTTGCCAGATCAGCTAAATTACCCACATCTGGACCAGATGGTAAGAAAGCCTAGGTGCCTAGTCTCTTTTCCTTGGCTCTCACAAGCCATTTCAAACGAGGTTCTGAAATTCGATCATTATGTAAGCTCTAAACCTTCTTAAACTCTCTTGATGTATGTGTGACATTCAGTCTAAACATCAGAACCAAAGTTTGAGTGAGAGTCCAACTGCCTCTGCAAGTGACCATAACACTTAACCAGATGATACAATTTAAATATATATATATATATATATATATAACCAAGTCATTGACTTTAAATTTTAAAAGTCTTTGCAATTNCAGACACGACTGAGCAACTGAACTGAACTGAATTGAAGGTTGCTTTGAAGGTGAAATATGATCGTTCATATGAATGGTCTCTGTGAAATACAGGTGGATGTGATTAGCATTCTCCTCAATATGCATTTCCAATAGCACTGGCATACCAGTGGTGCTGATTTTCTCAATACAACTTTTCTATTCCATAAAGTAGATCATTTGGTTATATGACTACATGTTTTCTTGATGTTGGTATCTCTACCCTTCTACCCAGTACAAATAGAGTATATTTTGTGGGCATGATTTTTTCCCAAACACACATTGCTGACCATTGGTGTTTCAGAATAAAACAAGATGGTCCATATGCAGACACCTCAATGCTGATTTCATTAGATTACATTTGTAGCAAACAGATTTGGGATTCTTGTCTCACTCAGAGCCTACATCTCAAAGAATCTACCCCAGCCGTCAGCCAGCCTGTTCACCCATCCCCAGTCTACCACAGCTGATGGGGACAAGAGGCATACAACTGACTTGGGGAATTTAATCAGAACTTCTTAGAACATGTCTATAGTAGTGTATATGCATCTTCCTTATCTTAAGAATTCAAGTTAAGAGGTGCTGAGACTAAAGTTTTAGATCTTGGATCCAGCAACTGAATGTTCTTATAGAATTGGAGCCATAGTCAGCAATCTAACAAACCAATCCCATCTGAAATAAAAAATTCAGGAGAAGTAGAAAGTAAGTGGGCCAGAAAAATCAGAGGAGAAAATGCAGAAGACTGGCAGAGAAAGCAGAGATAAGAGCCCAGAGAGCTCCAGAGAGAGTCAGAAAGGGAGTTTTACTCTTGACTTTCAGTTTCCCAATAGATATTTCCCTACTGTTTATTTTTTGCCTGGAGATGTCAGCCAAAGTCCTTGGACTATCTTTACAATGCCTCATTCCCCTTTTTATTTGGGCCAGTTTGAAGGGATTTTTGTTCCTTGTAACCAAATGACCCCTATTGGCTTAAAAAATTCCCCTGGGTTTAGAGATGTCTTGGGTTGCTTTTTAGTTCTTGGTGGAGAGAGAAAGAATGCTTGTTAAGGAAAAAAAAAGAAGAAGATAATTGAAGGAGCTATTGAGTGGGTGACAGATGCCTGAAAGTAAGAGATTAGAGGGCAACAGAAGATGGTGGTATTCACATAAAATGCAAAAGAAGAAGAAAAACACTCTACTAAGATTCATTACTGAATAATCTCAAAACTCAAGCAGAAAAGTTTAGAGGTAACTGATCCCCAGAGATAGTAGGAATACTGAAGGGAAACATGCATTATTTTGAAAGATACAGTATTTACTGTCAACCTTTTCTTGGGATTTAGTGCTAAAAGGAAAATCCACATGTTGTGAGGACCAATGTTTCAGGTTAATTCCCCTTCAAAAGAATTGATGGTGACTTTTTTCTTCATTAGAGATTTATTTTTATTTTGGAATAAATATTCATTACCAAATTCTAAAATTGAAATTAGATGATATATTTAAACCAGCCCTAGGTTATAGCAAGGCAATATGAACTTATCTATAAGACAGAGGTATTTCTAAGAAGTCTATTATTAAACTTTCTGCCTTCAACCCCCTTCAAGCATGTGCCATGGGCTTGTCACTGTGCAAAGGGCTGGGACACCAAAGTGAACCAGTCAGACACAGCCCCTGCCCTCCTGGAGCTAGTGAAGACAAAGAGAAACTAAGTAAGGCAAGAGAGAAGTGAAATAACATAGTGATGAACTGTTACTGATAATGTTAGGAGTGCTGAAATACAGAGTTAGGGGCAGGGGACTTCTCTGGTGGTTCAGTGGTTAAGACTCTGCACTCCCAATGCAGGGGACACAGGTTTGTCCCCTGGCTGAAGAACTAAGATACTGCATGACCCATGGACCCCGTGGTGTGGCCAAAAAGAAAAAGCAGAGAATTAGGAGCAGGATTCACCATGGATAAGGTGGTGAGGTCTGTTTTAATATTCAGAATGAACTGAAGCAACTGGATTATCGTAAGAATTTAATAATTCCTCATAATTACGATTGGCTAGGTAACTATTTAGGGAAGCTGCATGTCATTCTTTCGGGCACTTTTTATAACTTGATGACCAGAAGAAGAAGACCAATGTTAACTGCTGCCCGTCATGCAGCAGACATCGTCCCCATACTCTGTCTTACCAAAGCAGTCGTTATCTCTTTTTTTAATAAAGTTTTTAAATTGAAGTAGAGCTGATGTAAAACATTATGTGAGTTTCAGGTGTACAATATAGTGATTCACAATTTTAAATGTTATCAGTTCAGTTCAGTCGCTCAGTCGTGTCCGACTTTTTGTGACCCCATGAATTGCAGCACGCCAGGCCTAGGCTTCTGTGGAGGCATAAAACGGCTTCTGCCTCACTTTCCTAGCTATAGGTCAAGAAACCTGAAAACTTCTTAAGAGAAGTCTCATCCAGCATGGCCCTAGAAGAGCATGCCACCCGACCCTCAACTCCTGTATAGTATAGAGAAAGCAGGTGGCCCAGGAAGAAGGATGAAAAGTGAATAGGCAATGAAAGCTGAGAAAGTTGAAAGGCTGAGAAAGCTGGGAGACCAGGAAACATAGATCTAACTACACACCACCTTCCCACTTGCGAAATCTAATAGACAACCTCAAGTTTAATAGTGCTAATCTTTCTCCTGTGTTAATCTATAACACAATAATGATCCAATAACATTAAGCCCTAAATATTGGTGGCTTATAGCAATAAATATTTTATCTTTCTACCAGTGGATCTTCAGGTCTGCTGTGGGTGCTCTGTTCCAGGCTGTGAGTCAGGTTTAGGTTTGCTCTGCATGTTTTCTCAGTGTGAGACCTAAGCCGCAGAGAGAGATCCTAAGGAGCATCTGTCTTCATGGTAGAGGCCAAAGTACAAACAAGATAAAAGAAATGTGCAAAGCCTCCATGTCGGATTACCACATGGTCACTTCTGTCACTGTTCCATTGGAGAGGAGACGAATCATAGCTTTAAAAATGGATTAAAAAAAAANCTGCATGTTTTCTCAGTGTGAGACCTAAGCCGCAGAGAGAGATCCTAAGGAGCATCTGTCTTCATGGTAGAGGCCAAAGTACAAACAAGATAAAAGAAATGTGCAAAGCCTCCATGTCGGATTACCACATGGTCACTTCTGTCACTGTTCCATTGGAGAGGAGACGAATCATAGCTTTAAAAATGGATTAAAAAAAAATCCATCATAAAAAATGTTCAGATGTTTATACCAGAAAATCTGGGACACACAGGAAAGTGTCATAGTCCACTGATGATACTTTGATGTATGCATTATGTAGCAGGCAAGATTGTATTGCATACGTAGTTTTGCTTCTCTTTTTTTAGCCTTTCACTTGTAAAGTATTATAAAAGTTATTTCAAGTACTGAATAATATTCCATAGTATATGTGAACTATAGTTTTCTCTCTTTTTTTTGGTAAGGGGGATTTCTAGTCTTCATTTAAAAAAAAAACAATTTTATTGGAGTATAGTTGATTTGTTAATTTCAGATGTACTAGCAAAGTGAATCAGTAATACATACACATATACTGACTCTGTTTTAACTCTCTTTTCCCATATATTAACTATAAATTTCTTAAGTATATTTCTCCTAATGGATATTAAAACTGCTTCCAATTAATCATATTTTTCTACAATAAGCATCCTTATGTATGAAACTGTAAATTATATATCTGGAATAAAATTAAAGAACTAGTTTCAAATCACAAGGCATTTGACAGTCATTCCATTAATATGAATCCCATGAAATCCCAAATAACATTGGGATAACATTGATTTTAAAAATAGTAATTTCATAATTAAACTGAATGAATAAATTTATCAATAAGTCTAAAATAAAATCTAATTCATAATCTTATACCTTAATTTATCCTCTTTAATTAAATCTATTTTCTTAAACATTATGTTATAAATTGAAATCAATTTCTTATTTCTGTTTTCTGTTTTGTTTAATTACTTGTATTCAACCAAAGGTTTTCTTTAATCAAGTATTATTATACATAAGCATTATATCACCTACCTTATTTTGCCAGGAGTTGGCAGGCGTGAATGAGCTTTAGAAACATAACCAATTTGTAACACTGAAGAAATTTGATACTTAAAATATTAATAAAATAAGGCTGTTTTTTAAATATTAAGATGTGGGGTGAATTTTTTTAAAGATAACATGGCCAGAATAGACATGGAATGCTAATGTGTCTTTTAACTATGTATAATTTCTCTGCCTTATGTTTACTAAGCTGTTTATTCTTAATTGTCTTTGTAGTATACAATATATATACACAGATACTTGTTTCATTATGTAAAATTTATTCTTATTCCATTGCTTTAGTAACTATTACTAATGGAGTAGAAAGATGAAAAACATGCAATTTATAACATATTATCAAAATAAGTTTTAACATAAATAGAGGAAAATACCAATTTCACTTATATATTAAGAAATAGCTTAATATAATGTCAACATAATTATACTGTTGTTCAAATATATCTCTTGAAAAAAGTAGCTAATAAAAGTTGATTATTCAGCTACTCTTGTTTATTTATGTACCATGTATTACTTATTCCTTGAAAACAGTTTTACGGGAAGGCAATTTGTTCAACATGTATTTTATGTTATAGATTTAGTAGATTTGTTGGTAATGGATAAATGTAGCTTACTCTGTCCCTGGTGGCTCAGATGGTAACGAATATGCCCACAATGCAGGAGATGTGGGTTTGATCCCTGGGTCGGGAAGATCCGCTGGAGGAGCACGTGACAATGCATTCCAGTATTCTTACCTGGAGAATCCCATGGACAGAGGAGCCTGGTGGGCTACAGTCCATGGGGTCACAGAGTCGGACACAACTTGGGTAACTAATACTTCCACTGTTAAATTAAGAGGAATTCTAAGGTAGAAAAATATCTCAAGGGCTAACTTATAAATATCTATAGGCAATAAAGGTACAATAAATTCAGAGATGTAACTTATATTGACTTCTCATATGGCAATATTGGTGAGGGAGAATCTTTAACAAAGCATAAATATATAAGAAGGATTTGAATAGTTTTATAGTCAGACATACAATTTAAAATAATAAGCTGCTCTATCATCACCATTAGCAATATTTGTATAGAACTTTATAGCTTTTAAGATAATGCCTCATCTAATTTTTCCTATGGTCCCAGAAGTGCAGTGAAACTTTCCACACATTAGAGGTTTAGGAAAAAAGGAACTTCAGATATCCTTTGGTCCAATAGCCTAATTTCACAGCTAAGTAAACCAAATGTCAATGTAGTGACATTCTTTGTGCTTATGATTGTGAGAGGATTACACTTATTGATAAATCTTCTGAACTGCTTCCCCATAGCTTATCTCAGCAGTGGGGCCATGCCATAGAGAAGTGGAAATGCCAGCAGGGTTCAAGACAAAATACGGAACATCCATTAAACTTGAATTTCAGATTAACAGTGAATTTTTAAATTATAAATACATTTCATTTAAGATTTGGGATATACAGCTTTACCTTGTTTTATTGTCCTTTGCTTTATTGTGCTTCACAGCTACTGTGTTTTTAACAAATTGAAAATTTGTATCAATCTTAAGTCTATCGGAGCCAGTTTTTCAACAACATTTACTTACCTTATGTCTCTGAGTCACATTTTGAAACTTTTCATGATATTTCAGAACTTTTCCTTATTAGCATGATTGTTATGGTGATCTGTGATCATTGATGTTACTGTTTTGGGGCACCACAAACCATGCCCATATAAGACAGTGAACTTAATCCATAAATCAGATGTGTGGTCTGACTGCTCCACTCACTGGCTGTTCTCTTACCTTTCTTGCTCTCCTTGGGCTTTCCCTGAGACACAATAATATTTAAATCAGGCCAGTTAATAATCCGACTGCTGCTGATGCTAAGTCACTTCAGTCGTGTCTGACTCTGTGCGACCCCATAGATGGCAGCCCATCAGGCTCCCCTATCCCTGGGATTCTCCAGGCAAGAACACTGTAGTGGTTTGCCATTTCCTTCTCCAATGCATGAAAGTGAAAAGTGAAAGTGAAGTTGCTCAGTCATGTCCAACTCTTAGTGACCCCATGGACTGCAGCCTTCCAGGCTCCTCCGTCCATGGGATTTTCCAGGCAAGAGTACTGGAGTGGGGTGCCATCGCCTTCTCCAATAATCCTACAGTGGTCTCTAAATATTCAAGTGAAAGGAATAATTGCAGGTCTCTCACTTTAAATCAAAAGCTGGACATGATTAAGGTTAGTGAGGAAAGGCAAGACAGTCAAAACTAGGCTTCTTGTGTTGAATAATTAGGCAAGTTGTGAATGCAGAGGACAAGGTATTGAAGAAAATTAAAAGTGCTACTCTAAAAAAAAAAAAAAAAGTACTACTCAGGTGGATACCTGAACAACAAGAAAGCAAAACAGCATTATTAATAATATGGAGAAAGTTTCAGTGGTCTGGTCTGATAGAAGATCAAACCAGTAACAACATTCTCTTAAATAGTTAAATTGAGGAATCTCCATGCTGTTCTACATAGTGGCTGTACTAGTTTGCATTCTCACCAACAGTGTAAGAGGGTTCCCTTTTCTCCACACCCTCTTCAGCATTTATTGCTTCTAGACTTTTGGATCACAGCCATTCTGACGGGCATGAAATGGTATCTCGTTGTGGTTTTGATTTGCATTTCTCTGATAATGAGTGATGTTGAGCATCTTTTCATGTGTTTGTTCAGTTCAGTTCAGTTCAGTCGCTCAGTCGTGTCCGACTCTTTGTGACCCCATGAATCGCAGCACGCCAGGCCTCCCTGTTCATCACCATCTCCAGGAGTTCACTCAGACTCAAGTCCATCAAGTCCGTGATGCCATCCAGCCATCTCATCCTCGGTCATCCCCTTCTCCTCCTGCCCCCAATCCCTCCCAGCATCAGAGTCTTTTCCAATGAGTCAACTCTTCACATGAGGTGGCCAAAGTACTGGAGTTTCAGCTTTAGCATCATTCCTTCCAAAGAAATCCCAGGGTTGATCTCCTTCAGAATGGACTGGTTGGATCTCCTTGCAGACCAAGGGTCTCTCAAGAGTCTTCTCCAACACCACAGTTCAAAAGCATCGATTCTTCGGCGCTCAGCTTTCTTCACAGTCCAACTTTCACATCCATACATGACCACAGGAAAAACCATAGCCTTGACTAGACGGACCTTAGTCGGCAAAGTAATGTCTCTGCTTTTGAATATACTATCTAGGTTGGTCATAACTTTTCTTCCAAGGAGTAAGCGTCTTCTAATTTCATGGCTGCAGTCACCATCTGCAGTGATTTTGGAGCCC
>SJYX01015233.1:163882-190327 GCA_006410675.1 Oreotragus oreotragus | reverse complement strand
ATCATGGCATACGGTCCCATCACTCCATGGGAAATAGATGGAGAAACAGTGGAAACAGTGTCAGACTTTATTTTTGGGGCTCCAAAATCACTGCAGATGGTGACTGCAGCCATGAAATTAAAAGATGCTTACTCCTTGGAAGGAAAGTTATGACCAACCTAGATAGCATATTCAAAAGCAGAGACATTACTTTGTCAACAAAGGTTCATCTAGTCAAGGCTATGGTTTTTCCTGTGGTCATGTATGTATGTGAGAGTTGGACTGTGAAGAAAGCTGAGTGCCATAGAATTGATGCTTTTGAACTGTGGAGTTGGAGAAGACTCTTGAGAGTCCCTTGGACTGGAAGGAGATCCAACCAGTCCATCTTAAAGTTGATCAGTCCTGGGTGTTCATTGGAAGGACTGATGTTGAAGCTGAAACTCCAATACTTTGGCCACCTCATGGGAAGAGTTGACTCATTCAAAAAGACAGGAGGAGAAGGGGACAACAGAGGATGAGGTGGCTGGATAGCATCACTGATTCAATGGACATGAGTTTGGGTAAACACCAGGAGTTGGTGATGGACAGGGAGGCCTGGTGTGCTCTGATTCATGGGGTCACAAAGAGTCAGACACGACTGAGCGACTGAACAGAACTGAACTGAGCCTCATAGTTTTTGCTTTACTAGAGCTTCTGTGAGATTGGAAAAATTAATTTCTAACAAGTTCCTGCTGTTGCTGAGGGCGACACTTTGAGAATCTCTTTTTAGAAATACTCTGCAGTCGTTTGGCCAATGAGATGAGTGAAAGGCTTCTGGAAAATGTTTAGTGTTTTCACATTCTTAAAATACAACACATTTCCTTACTATTTGAAATAATTTGTATTAAGTGTTTCTGTTACTTACACCCAAAGACATCCGAGGTGATACAAAAGAATGAGAAGTTATTATCCCAGGATTATTTGTAAATTTAAGCTACTCTGTTGTACAGTTATAGGTTAGCAAATTAATGGATCCTGCTGTATTAGCATATGTGTTCACAAAATACTTAATTTCTAATATGCTTTACTAGAGGTAGTCATTACATTAGAGATTACCATAAAAGTGCCTATTAAAGATATTAGTAGAAATAGTCAAAATAAATAGAATTCATGACTTTATTACACCAAAAATTCTACTAGTAAGGTATGCAGTATATGAAGACATGCTTTGAAATTTGTATCTCTAGACTTCTACTTTGTTTTGTATGTGCTATTAAAGGATTTTCACACTAGATGTCACATATATTTTATTTAGTAGCTAAGCACTGCCATCCAAGGGTCTCCAGGTGTTTTTTGCAGGCATTGAAGATAGTTGTTATGAAATTATTTTAATGAAAATATCCACCGTTATACAATGTTTTACATGACTCATTCCTGCTGCTGCTGCTGCTGCTACTAAGTCACGTCAGTCATGTCCAATTGTGTGCAACCCCTTAGACTGCAGCCCTCCAGTCTCTACTGTCCCTGGGATTCTCCAGGCAAGAACATTGGAGTGGGTTTCCATTTCCTTCTCCAATGCATGAAAGTGAAAAGTGAAAGTGAAGTTGCTCAGTCGTCTCTGACTCAGCAAACCCCATGGACTGCAGCCCACAAGGCTCCTCCATCCATGGGGTTTTTCCAGACAAGAGTACTGGAGTGGAGCTCATTCCTAAAATACATTAGATTTGGTGATGGCATTTGAAACAATCAAGAGCTCTTTTCATTCTTATATGAATAGTAACTGTTGTTCATTTGCCCAATCGTGTCTGACTCTTTGCGACCCCATGTATTGCAGCATGCCAGGCCTCCCTCTCCCTCGCTGTCTCCTGGAGTTTGCCCAAGTTCATGTTCATTGCATTGGTGATGCTTTCCAGTCATCTTATCCTCCGATACCCTCTTCTCCTGCCTTCAGTCTTTCCCAGCATCAGAGACTTTTCCAATGAGTCATCTGTTCACATCAGATGACCGAAATACTGGAGCTTCAACTTCAGCATCAGTCATTCCAGTGAATATTTGGGTTGATCTCCTTTAAGTTTGACTGGTTTGAGCCCCTGCTGCTCAACGGACTCTCAGGAGTCTTCCCCAGCACCACAGTTCAAAGTCATCAATTCTTCAGCATTCTGCCTTCTTTATGGTACCGCTCTCACTACCATATGTGACCACTGGTAAGACCATAGCTTTGACTATATGACCCTTTGTCAGCACAGTAATGTCTGCTTTCCAACACACTGTCTAGATTTGTCATTGCTTTCCTGCCAAGAAGCAATCATCCTCTGATTTTATGGTAGCAGTCACAGTCTGCAGTGATGTTGGAGCCCAAGAAGAGAAAATCTGTCACTTCTTCCCCCTTTTCCTCTTCTATTTGCCATGAATTAATGGGGCCAGATGCCATGATCTTAGTTTTGTTTTTTTTTTTTTAGTCTTAAGCTGGCTCTTTCACTCTCCTCCTCCACCCTCATCAAGAGGCTCTTTAGTTTGTCTTCACTTTCTGCCATTAGAATGGTATCATCTGCATATCTGAGGTTGTTGATGTTTCTCCCACCTGTCTTAATTCTAGCTTGTAACTCATCCAGCCCAGCATTTCTCATGATTTGCTCAGCATATGGGTTAAACAAATGGGGTGACAGCAGATAACCCTGTTGTACTCCTTTCTCAATCTTGAATTAATTAGTTGATCCATAACGGTTCAAACTGTTGCTTCTAGACCCATATACATCTTTCTCAGGAGATAGGTAAGGTGGTCTGATATTCCCATCTCTCTAAAATTTTCCACAGTTTGTCATGATCCACACAGTCAAAGGCTTTAGCATAGTTGATGAAATAGAGATGGATATTTTTCTGGAATTTGCTTCCTTTCTCTACTCAAGTAATTTAGTATTGTTAAGAAAATAATTTGATTATTATATCTAGAGAAGTCTTTGGCTAATGTTAACCACAATGATCTGAGAAAGCTAGATCATCCGAGTCTATTCTGTTCCTGAAACTGTTGAATTTTGTATTTTTTTTCAAATAGAAAAACAGTTTATTCTCAGTCCATCCCCAAACCTTAACCAATTCCCCAAATATCACTAAGATATATTTAAACACATACATAACATCTGCCAAGGATTTATGCAGAATACAAAGTATGAAAAAATACTAATTACCTAATTATGTGTCATTTAACAAATTCTTAAGTGGGCCTATTTTGTGTGCAGTATGAGACAATACTGTGTTATATTGGCTATGGATTGTTTTTCTTCTACATGGAAATAAAATGTGATATAAAAAATATATTTGTTGAAACAACATGATCAATACAGATAAATCTTAGCAAATAAGCAGTAATGCAGTTAAAATCAACTACTTCCTGGCAGAAGAATTGCTTGAGTGGCATTTGATGGCTGGAAAAAAATGCATCCTCATCCTTAACATGTGGGAAAGATAGTTGTTGCTGTTGCTTACTCAGTCGCTATGTTACGTCCAACTCTTTTGCAGCCCTGTATACAATAGCCCACCAGACTCATCAGTCCATGGGATTTTCCAGGCAAGACTACTGGAATGTGTTACCATTCCCTTCTCCCAGGGATCTTCCTGGACCAGAGACTGAACCATGTCTCCTGCACTGGCAATAGGATTCTTTACCACTGAGCCATCTAGGAAGCCTTGGAAAGATGATAGCACATCCTAATATTGAGTGTTTTTAGACAACATAAGCACAAGATGTAATCCTATCCGAAAATAGTTGAGATACAGTTATTGGGTACTAAACATTCTCTCCCTGGTCTCGCATGTAACTCGAGTGTTTTCCTGGTGTATGCATGCACATTCTTTGTAATGGCTTTTCAATTATGAAAGTAATTTTTCAGGATTACTCAGAATGAGCATCTGCATGATGGAATTTCAGATAGCTTCAGGTGCTTGTATTAGCTTCAGCCTGTTGGAACATGCCTTGTATAAGTCCCTCCTCTGACTTAAAAGTGAAGTGACTGAATCTTGACATAAAAATTTTGATTAATAGAGCTAGCTGTTGGTACATTGATTTTGATATAATTCCATACATTTTAGAGGAGAAGAAGCCAATTTCTTTTTTTATATTCTAAAGACAAATACCTTTGATCAAAGTTAACTTGTAAATGGAAGTAAGCATCCTGTTAGTCCCTGAACTGATGTTAACTCAAATGGAAGAATAGGCAGTTTGTGGTAATTTGAACTGATTGCATCAAAAGTTGATTTTTTTTTAAACGGTAATAAATTATACCTCTCAAACAGTTTGACTTAGTTTAGATTTGTAGAATATAACCTCTCAAAATGCCATGGAGTACATGTAGCAAACTGTTCTTTGCTTCAAGACAGCTCTCCTGAGTCTATCTCTAGTTTTTTTTCCAGGAGGAGGGATGGGTTTTGCTGTCTCCAAGGCTGCTTCAGTTGAACTTCCTTTTGACTATCTATAGAATTTTCCACAGAAAGCTATGAAATTGTTTGGCAGTGCTAAGAACTGACTGACTTAACTCCCATGAACTTAGGTTCTTTAAGGTTGTTCTTAAAATTAAAAGTAGGTATTGTCCTGGGTTTAGGAGACTAACAAGTATTGAGTAAACACAATATATTACAAAATTAACTAAGTGCAGTAATTCTGTAAAGTAGACATTTTATCTTTTGGTTTCCCCAGTTGAACTTTTAGGCCAACCCAATAGATTTTATTCGTGATAAAACTGGGAGTCAAATTTTTAAGCAAAGTCACATGACCAATAAGCCTATGAACCAGATTGATTCCTTGCTGGACTCCAAAATGTATAAAAACCTTTTAGTGGATTTTACGTTGCTTTTCAAAGCCTACATTCAAAGCCTGAAATCCCTAGGATCTTCCTGAAAGAAAATCCAGTGTGATTCCTTTGGCCAACCGTACGTCTTAGAGAAGGAACAGTTACAGCTTTAGAGGATACCTCCTGTTAGAGAGGCTACATCCTAATTCACCTTCATGACATAAATGGAGCCATAATAAATAAATATGGAAGGAAATATAAAGCCAAAAATAAATATGGAAGGAAATTGAAACCTTTAAATGGCAATGATGGTGGCCAGGGAGAAAACAAATACTTGGGAAAGTTTATATAATATATACATGGAATCATACGAATAGAAATTTATGAAGTGATGGGATAACCTTGCATTTAAATTTCTCAGCTCTTAGCATCACCTTTGCTGTGTTGCCTCCCTAGTCTTCTAAGAGTCTAGCAACATAAGATATACCATGGTGAATTGACTATGCATGTTCTACTGTTCTATTAAAACTGTGGATTTAAATGTGATTTTTAATCTC
Source organism: Oreotragus oreotragus (assembly GCA_006410675.1). Taxonomy (NCBI): domain Eukaryota; kingdom Metazoa; phylum Chordata; class Mammalia; order Artiodactyla; family Bovidae; genus Oreotragus; species Oreotragus oreotragus. Next base: position 185,028 of record SJYX01015233.1, on the reverse strand, counting down.
AGCTGGAAGAGAATGAAACCCTTCTCATTTTTTGTATGAAGACTAAAGCTTAGAATGGTGGCATGACCTAATTCAGACCATGTTTGTATGTCATTGTGGAGCAGCACGAGACTCCCAGCCTCCTAATACTCAATCTTTCTTTCCTAAAGACACATTTTTTGTTTTAATTTTTGTTTTAATTTCACTGAAGATTTAACGTGCCAGAGTTCTACTAAGGAGATACAGACACCTTTTACATTAGAGTTCATAAGTTTTCATATCAAACTGCATTTCCACAACTGAGACTTGACTCTTAATCTAATACAATCCCTTTTTCACTGCTGTGTGAATATTACATATATGATTACCTTACTTGGGAACTATTTCAGGTGGTTTTTGTTTTTTAAAATTGCATTGAATTTATCCTGTGAACTGCCTTAGAGGTCTGTCAAGGGCCACTCTTACTGAAATTTCCTCTACATTTAAAACAAGTAATAAAATTATATTTGGTCAAAAGATGAAAATATTTTATCAAGCTTTTGTGTGAGAATAGGCTTATGTCTACAATAAATACACATAATCAGCTTCTTGAGGGAAGTGCCCTTTGTAGAGTTTGAAATGACTTATGGGTGTAGCTTATAAGCCTTGTATCTTGTGAGGGCTGGTGCTCACTTAGTTTATTGATGGCATTTTATTATATTGATTAGAGGACACAATTTAGCTGCTTCAAGTGTCCTGTGGTACTTTCTAAATTGGTATAAACTCTATTTTTCTTATGAATTCTCTTGTCATCATCCATCATTTTCACTATTGAAACAGGCACAACATTTCCATAGCTTAATCTCATGCCTATGCATTTTAGTTTCGACATATTACCCTGGGCTAGAAATGTTTCATCTTTTTAAATGATCATTCTTATCTTCATTAGAATGACAGCACATGTTGCTAAATGCTCTGCTAAATGCTCTGCAGAGCATTTATATATATATGTATAACGATCCCAGGAGAGTCAGTGCAAAGGGGTCCTGTCTATTGGCACCATTGATTCAAATAGTCTGATTTCATCCAATTTGTGACTGGTGATGGTGGAAATTTAATTTGTCAGGCTTCTCAGATAAAGAGGTTCCAGAGACTTACCACACTTTTTCTTAGAGTATCTCGAGGAGTTTTTTGTTTTGTTTTGTTTTTGCTTACAAAAAATATCAAAGTGTATTTTAATTAGAAAGGAAAAATCCCTGAAGGGTTTTAAAATATATCAATTAGACAGGGCCATAGCTACTCATTTGGAGCCATATCTGTGCCTGAAACAGCAAATTTAGAGATTCTGATGCCTGGGACCTGATTTTCTCCCTCCCTCCCTCACTACTTGTTTCTTTCTTTTAAAATTTCTTCTTCTTTTTTCTTTTAATCTCTTCTCCTTTTACTCCTATTTCCTCTCTACTTTCTCTCAGCTAAATGTGGTTTAAGCACAGCAGGTGTTATTGAAGTTCCTTTTAAACATAGGTCATCCTCTGTAAGTCATGAAGCACTTATCTTACACAGTAGAAAAGGTCTTTAAGAGGCAGTTTCATGAATGTGTCTAAAACAACCATTAAAGGCACCTGAGATGCCCTTGGCCAAAGGAGCTCTGGCAAGGATTTTTCTACAGACTCTTTTGATAATATCTGCAGATGTTGGATAACTTGAAGTATCATTAATTTGTTAATTACTTAATGAACAGAGATTATACCCTTTGTCTAATAGAAGTCTCCATGGGCTCTTTTCTAAGAATTTTTTTTTTCCTGTTTAGTTTTCAATGAGAATGGAGTATAGGATATCAATGACCTTGCAATTATATTTCAAATAGTTGGAAGTCACCTAACTTTAATGAATTATCTTCTAAATAATTTTGAATTTGTTCTATAATTTCATCATAGGTTTATCTTTTTAAATTTTATTTTCTTCATGGCCTCTTTCTGGCTTTTCCCTCAAATTTTTGCTCTTGATAAGTTTCTGGGCTTTTGCAATATAAGTTGGAATGGAGTGGATGAATCAGCAGTCATTGTCTTAGTTAAGATAAAGCTATATTTTAAAGAGACAAGGATAAATAAAGTTAAGCCAATCATATGAATGATGAAAAAGGAAATGTATTTATTAGGACTAAGCTTTTCAGCATTGAGTTATGATTTATTAAGAACTGTAAGTGTGAATTCTAGCATTTTGGCTTACTGCTGTTCATAGAAGATGAAGTGTTTTCCAAAGGTCATGGTTCCTTAATGCCAATAAAGAATGTAATAATTAAAGAGTAGCCAGTGACTTAACAGTGAGGCATTTAGATTTTGTCTTTCTCCTAAGAGAAAACTGTAAGTTTTAAACTGTGCCTTCTTGTGTCACACATAAAGTAGATAATTTAATGGATATTTCAGAGTAAGGCAAAACATGGCTATCTCCAGTAAGATAGTTTGGTAGAAGGAAGTTGGCAAAATAGCATGATGTATTCCTAAACATTTATGTTATTCAGTCCCTCAGTGTCTGACTCTTTGTGACCCCATGGACTGTAGCATGCCAGGCTTTCCTGTCCTTCACCATCTCCCAGAACTTGCTCAAACTCATGTTCCTTGAGTAGGTGATACCATCCAACAATCTTGTCCTCTGTTGTCCCCTTCTCCTCTTGCCTTCAATCTTTTCTAATGAGTTGGCTCTTCACATCAGGTGGCCGAAGACTTGGAGCTTCAGCTTCAGCGTCAGTCCTTCCAATGAATATTCAGGGTTGATTTCCTTTTGGATTGACTGGTTTGACCTCCTTGCAGTCCAAGGGACTCTCAAGAGTCTTCTCAGCACCACAGTTCAAAAACAGTAATTCTTTATCACTCAACCTTGTTTATGGTCCAACATTCTCATCCATACATGACTACTAGGAAAACCATAGCTTTGACTAGACAAACCTTTCTTAACATGTTGTGTTAGCTTTTTTCCAAGGAGCAAATGTATTTTAATTTCATTGCTGCAGTCACCATTTGCAGTGATGTTGGAGCCCAAGAAAATAAAGCCTGTAACTGTTTCCACTGTTTCCCTATCTATTTGCCATGAAGTGAAGGGACCAGATGCCATGATCTTCATTTTTTGAATGTTGAGTTTTAATCAGGCTTACTCCCCTCTTTCACTTTCATCAAGAGGCTCTTTAGTTTCTCTTCACTTTCTGCCATAAGGGTGGTGTCATCTGCATATCTGAGGTTATTGATATTTCTCCCACAATCTTGATTCCAGCTTGTGTTTCATCCAGCCTAGAATTTCGCATGATGTACTTTGCATATAAGTTAAATAGGCAAGGTGACAATATACAGCCTTGATGTACTCCTTTCCCAATTTGAAACCAGTCCATTGTTCCATGTCCAGTTCTAACTGTTGCCTCTTGATCTGTATATAGGCTTCACAGGAGGCAGGTAAGGTGCTCTGGTATTCCCATCACTTTAATAATTTAACACAGTTTGTTGTGATCCACACAGTCAAAAGCTTTAGCGTAGTCAATGAAGCAGAAGTAGATGTTTCTCTGGAATTCTTTTGCTGTTTCTATGATCCAGTGGTGGCTCATATGGTAAAGCGTCTGCCTGCAATGCAGGAGACCTGGGTTCGATTCCTAGGTCAGGAAGATCTCCTGGAGAAGGAAATGGCAATCCACTCCAGCACTCTTGCCTGGAAAATCCCATGGATGGAGGAACCTGATAGGCTACAGTCCGTGGGGTCACAAAGAGTCAGACACGATTGAGCGACTTCACTCTTCATGATCCAATGGAGCATTTGTAACTTAACCATTAAAATGTATTGAATTATTTGACATGACTCTTTGCTCAAAACTATTAACCAGTTTGACCTGTTTTTTTTATTCCCCCTAAGATTTGAGGAGAGGCAGAGGAAATACTATAAACTCAATGGAAATAAAAATTATGCATCTGATCTAAACCAAAATATTTTGTTTTATAACCTAAAGCTTCCAAGTTATCATTTTTAATATTTAACCTCACACTTATTATAATTGCACAAGAAATATAATATTAAGAGTAAATTTATAAATGTGATATAAAATTACTAAGAATTCCATCTTTAATATTAAGGAACACTTTAATATTAAGGAACATTTTGGAAGTAATAAAGCCAAAGGATTGCTTGGAATTCCAACCTCTCAATTTTCAAGAAACCTGAAATCTGATGTAGTTAAAAAAAAAAAAATCTAGAGTGTATATTTTCTGGTCAGAACTCTGAAATAGTCTGATATCATATGGAACATGTGTTAGAATTTTAAGGGAGCAGTGGGAAAGTCTGAGGGTAAATTGAAAGGGTGGGAAAAAGTTGTGCCAGTTATTTGTCTCAGTGACAGCTATTGTGCCTATCCTGAGTCCAGCTCAGTGTCAATAAAGGGAATGAGCTTCTGTAGAATTGCCACCAATGCACTGGAGCTAAAAAGAGAGAAGGAATGCTGCTGTAAGGAATTCCTCCTGCTCCTCAAGACTTGGAGCTCTTTATCCACTTACTAAAACTCTTACAATAAAATTTGCTTCTAAGCCTTGGACCACAGGGATTTTTATTTGGATTAAAGGAATCCAAGCCAGCTGTCAATACTAGTCAACCTAGACCAGTGGTTCTCAGATCTCTATGCATATTTTAATCACTTGGAAAAAATTAAAAACACAAATGCTTGGACTCTACTTGCAGATATTCTGATTTAATTAGTCTGGAGTGAGGCCCAAGTATTGATATTTTTAAAAGCTTTCCAAATATCAGAAAGAGTACTGGTTGTTGTCATGGCAGAGGAACAGACTAAGCCTCCTGCCAATAACAATGGTTAAAGCCGGACAAATGTAAAAGGCAAGCATTTGAAGAACAACTAAAATAGGGAGAAAACTAAAANGTATTGATATTTTTAAAAGCTTTCCAAATATCAGAAAGAGTACTGGTTGTTGTCATGGCAGAGGAACAGACTAAGCCTCCTGCCAATAACAATGGTTAAAGCCGGACAAATGTAAAAGGCAAGCATTTGAAGAACAACTAAAATAGGGAGAAAACTAAAAACGAGTCTGATCCTTGAAAGAAGGGGAAAATACTAGGTAAGTTCAATAGATACCAAACTCTTCCAGTGAGGATATCTCTCAAATCCTCTGGGTACAGATGAACCCTGTAGTAAGCAGCAGTCTCACTGGACTGAGGAAACATAGAGCAATGTTGGAGTTTGTCAGGGACTGAAAACTGAGAAGAAAAATATCAGAGGAAGCCATTGAGAGGGTAATCTCAAAATCTGCATAAAATTTCTTTCAAGTAGTTAGCTGGCTCCCACTGCATACATAGGATTATACTGTAAAGAGCTCAGAAGAAAAGAAAGTCTTGGAGGATGAAGAGTGGCACAGAGACTTTAGCAGCTTCTAGACATACATGGATATTTTGGAGTTTTTGTCCTACCAAGTTAGAGGGACTTGGTAAAAACATTCAGGTTTTCTTTGAAACCTCAGAAGTACTGTGCCTTAGAACAATGGGGAAAAAGTGTACCAGTTATCATTAAGTTTAATCCCCATCCTCAACAGCATCAAAGTGATGGGCTGCTACTCTTTCTTCTTGCCAAAGGAAAATTTATTTTGGGGGAAAGTAACTTCCTCTGGAGACTATAATTTTTTTTTAATCTACAATGTCTAGTGTGCAATCAAAAGTTAAGGAGAGATTTGATTGTGCTTAAGTTGGAGTAAAATGGATTGGGGTTTACCCTGTCACCTGAAACAACAAAAACATTTGCATAATATATAAGAAACAGCAGCACTCAAGACATTGTACACCTGTCAAAGGTCAGTCTTTTTCTGAGAGATAGGAAAGCAATGAGATATACCCTCTGACTAAACGGTTCACTGCCTGGAGAAAGTTTCCAAGCCAAAGTATAGGGAAAACAGACCTAAATAAAGTCCAGTGGCTTTGTTAAGTTGAGGAGATACTACTATGATTTATTATGATTCCAGGGAAGCCAAGTCAGCAAGAGATCACAGAGCAGAGCATCAGATAGGAGAGAGATGCAAAGAGAAAGTTCCTTTTCATGTGATCCCCCAATATATACAGCAGAGCACTGATCAATGAATGTGTTGGGAGATATTTCTTGATTTTGGGATACAAAATATTAAGGGCTTCCCAGGTGGCACCAGTGGAAAAAGAACCCACCTGCCAATGCAGGTGATGTAAGAGATGAGGGCTGGATCCCTGGGTTGGGAAGATTCCCTGGAGGAAGGTGCAGCAATTCACTCCAGTATTCTTGCCTGGAGAATTCCATGGGCAGAGGAGCCTGGTGGGCTATAGTCCATGGGGTCTCAAAGAGTTGGACATGACTGAAGCAACTATCCCTTTCACTTTTCAAAGTATGAGAAGAAAGAATAGCTGAAGGTCTCACAGACCAAGAAAAGTGACTGTTCCTAACAAAGCAGAAGGCCTCATAATGTGTGAAGGGTTGGTTATGGTATCAAGATGGTATTACTTCAGTCCTAGGGAAAATTAATTTAAAACGAACTGCTACTCTGGTCCTACCTAAATAAGGGAAAAAGGGAGATGCAAATATATTAAATTGGTTCAAAGTAACTACATTACCTCCCAGAACAAACTTCAAGTATAGTTGCAGGAATTAAAAAAAGAAAAAAAACAAACCAAAACCAAGAAAAAAACCTGAAATGTAATCTTCACAAAGTTATAGATTTAATGTTTGGGTTCATCAAATTCATATGTTGCAACTTAACCACCAGTGTGATGGTAATAGGAGTTGGGACCTTTGGGAGGTGATTAGGCACTAAGGGCAAAGTGCTGTGATGGGATTAGTACCTTATAAAGAGACCTCAGGAGCTCCTTCACCCATGGTACCCTCTGAGGACATGGTGAGAAGATGCCTATCTATGAACCACGAAGTGGATCCTCACCAGACATTAAGTTTTCAATGCCTTGACCTTGGACTTCCCAGTCTCAAAAAATATGAGAGATAGATATTAGTTGTTTAAGCCACAAAAAAGTGAAAGTGAACGTTGCTCAGTCATACAACCCCATGGACTGCAGCAAGCCAGGCTACCGTGTCCATCAACAACTCCCAGAGCTTGCTCAAACTCATGTTTATTAAGTCCATGATGCTATCCACAATCTCATCCTTTGTTGTCTGCCTTCAATATTCGCCAGCTTCAGGGTCTTTTGAAATGAGTCAGTTCTCATCAGATAGCCAAAGTGTTGGAGCTTCGACTTCAGCATCGATCCTTCCAACGAATATTCAGGACTGATTTCTTTTAGGATGGACTGGTTGAATCTCCTTGCAGTCCAAGGGATGCTCAAGAGTATTCTCCAACACCACAGTTCAAAAACATCAATTCTTCAGCACTCAGCTTCCTTTTTGGTCCAACACTCACATCCATACATGACTATTGGAAAAACCATAGCTTTGACTAGACAGACCTTTGTTGGTAAGATAATGTCTCCACCTTTTCATGTGCTGTCCAGGTTTGTCGTAGCTTTTCTTCTAAGGAGCAAGTGTCTTTTAATTTCATAGCTTCAGTCACCATAAGCAGTGATTTTGGCGACCAAGAAAATAAAGCCTGTCACTGTTTCCATTGTTTCCCTGTCTATTTGCCATGAAGTGATGGGACTGGATGCCATGATCTTTGTTTTTTGTATGTTAAGTTTTAAGCCAGCATTTCCACTCTCCTCTTTCACTTTCATGAAGTGGCTCTTTAGTTTCTCTTCACTTTCTGCCATAAGGGTGGTGTCATCTGCATATTTGAGGTTATTGATATTTCTCCCACAATCTTGATTTCAGCTAGTGTTTAATCAAGCCTGGCATTTTGCATGATGTACTCTGCATAGAAGTTAAATAAGCAGGGTGAAAATATACAGCCTTGATGTCCTCTTTTGCCCAACTACTTCTTTTACCTTACATTTCTATTAACTCCTCTAATGGCATACAGACAGGTGGATTTGGCAATACAGATCAAAAACAATCCTTATGGACATCAATAGTATCTGAATATGCACGACCAAATATGTATATCAAAATTAATGGCAAAAGATTCTCTGGTCTCCTCGATACTGGATCTGATATTACTATTATTTCCAAACATTTATGGCCCAAATCTTGGCCTATACAGAGAATTTCTTACCTAATTATAGGAATTTCTCAAACCAAAATACAAGAAGTCTATCAAAGTACTCAAATTTATCCTTGTGAGGGACCAGAAGGCCAACTGGCAACATTACAAACTTATGTGATAGTTGCACCCCTTAATTTAATAGGAAGAGATTTACTTATGCAATGGCAAGCTCAAATATATATTCCACATGTTTCCTAGGGGCCACTGCTCCTAAGGGGTGATAGTTGCACCCCTTAATTTAATAGGAAGAGATTTACTTATGCAATGGCAAGCTCAAATATATATTCCACATGTTTCCTAGGGGTCGCTGCTCATTTGACATAATGCAATTATTAAAATAACTTGGAAGAATGACAAGCCTATTTGGACAGAGCAGTGGCCCCTTACAAAAGAGAAATTGGAGGCTACTAAGGAACTCATAACAGAGCCTTTTTCACAAAAATATCTACAGTCACCCCCAATTATGAAAAAATATAAAAGGGGGAATTGTCAGGGGACAGTCAACTTTAAGGGATCCAATATGTTGCATTTTCTTCCTTTGTGTGCCATTTCTCAAGGACTCACTGTTCCTTATCAGTTCCTAGAATACAGGAATGAGTAGAGCTGCCTGCAATTCTCAGGACTGAGATCATGGGAAAGAGAACCTTCTTGGATTACCTTCAAGTGACTCTCTTCAGCGACCTTGTACTTAATAAGACTATCCATTTTGTTGCAACTGGTGGAATTTCATTCTTTTTAATGGCTGAGTAATCATTTTACTGAANAGTAGAGCTGCCTGCAATTCTCAGGACTGAGATCATGGGAAAGAGAACCTTCTTGGATTACCTTCAAGTGACTCTCTTCAGCGACCTTGTACTTAATAAGACTATCCATTTTGTTGCAACTGGTGGAATTTCATTCTTTTTAATGGCTGAGTAATCATTTTACTGAAGATATATAAGCGTGCATTTCTGCTGGTAAAATACCCTTGTTCCACTGGAGACTTGGGTCCTCCGGGTCCTTCTTTCTGTCTCCGGCTAATTCTTCAGAGTGTGGAAACCTACAGAGCTCACTTTCTCACTAGGACTTTCAAGATGCCCTGAGCCTTCATGAGCGTTACAAGTCCTGTGTATGGGCTTTATTGGTTTTCCACATAGCCTGAGGGATATTGTCTTTTCATTGACTCCAGTCCCCAGGTCCCAGTCTGTAAAAGACTGCAACAGGTGTTTTCTTTACCACTGAGCCACTGAGAAAGCCCTTGGGTGCCCCTAGCTGTGACAGTTTTTCTGAATTCTGTTTTTGAGGACTTTGGCAGTTTTGAGGAGTACTGGTCAGATATTTTGTAGAATGCCCTTCAATTGGAATTTGTCCTATTCTTTTCTTATGGTTAGATTAGATTAGGGGAGGAAGACTATTCAGTTAAAGTGCTTCTCTTAATCATATTAATCAAGGCCTCACAGTATCAACATGACTCCTTGATGAAGTTAAACTTGACCACAAGCTGAAATAGTGTTTTTGAGGTCTCTTCACTGTCAAATTTTGTTTTCCCCTTTTCCAAGGTCTATTGTTAGGGATCAAATTACTACATGGAACCCATGATCAAGAGGGGTTGGGGATGACTTAAGCTCCCCTTCTGAAGGGCAAAGTATCTGCACAAATTATTGGAATTTTTCTCTAACATTATGTGTTTTTAATAGGAAAAAAAAAATTACAGAACATTGTGTGGTTGGAGTAATTCCAGGGTAAACTCCATAAGCCAGGTCACTCTGTTCACCATTGAATATCTAGTTTCTACAACAGAATCTAACACATCAAATATGATTTCCATAAATTATATTGAATACATTTTTGTGAAAAACAAAGCACAGAACAACTACTTCTTCATAAGGTTCTAAGTCTATATTGTGTATTCTTATACTAATTATATACAGAGTTAATTTCATACAGTTTATAAACTAGTCTTTTAAGCAAGATACCCCAGCATATAAACTAAAAATACTTACATCATGAAGTAGAAAATGACTTCAGAAATAAACGTCTGCTTTTCTCTACTCAAAACAGAGGTCTCACAGAAATTCTGTTTCTCAACTTTAGGAAAAGTTATCTCCATTGAGGCATATTTAGTATTTTCTGCTCACAAAGGGTGAACAATTCACTGTTCTTTCAAAATCTGGGTCTCTCTTGGTAGCACTTTCTGCTATTTAGGAAAAAGGGAATAAACAGCTTGTGCCATTTAAGGATTAAAAATTAGAAACTGACTAAAAAGTGTGACATTACTTTGCCAACAAAGGTCCGTCTAGTCAAGGCTATGGTTTTTCCTGTGGTCATGTATGGATGTGAGAGTTGGACTGAGAAGAAGGCTGAGCGCTGAAGAATTGATGCTTTTGAACTGTGGTGTTGGAGAAGACTCTTGAGTGAGAGTCCCTTGGACTGCAAGGAGATCCAACCAGTCCATACTAAAGGAGATCAGTCCTGAGTGTTCATTGGAAGGAATGATACTAAAGCTGAAACTCCAGTACTTTGGCCACCTCATGCAAAGAGTTGACTCATTGGAAAAGACTCTGATGCTGGGAGGGATTGGGGGCGGGAGGAGAAGCGGACGACCGAGGATGAGATGGCTGGATGGCATCACGGACTCGATGGAGATGAGTCTGAGTGAACTCGGGGAGTTGGTGATGGACAGGGAGGCCTGGCGTGCTGTGATTCATGGGGTCGCAGAGAGTCGGACACGACTGAGCAACTGAACTGAACTGAAAAAGTGTGAGATTTCGGTTGGGGAAAAAATTGTAATTAAACTTCTTTTTAAATACATTAACCCTTTTGTGCAATAAAGCTTCACTGTCCAATACATTTGTAAGCAAGAGGTCTTTGGTATTAAAAGTCAGAAGGTGATACTAGCAATTTGTGGGAAGAGAGTGAAGGAAAGTATCCTGGCTCTGACTTCAGAAAAGCTAAGATTTGAGCTCCTTCAAAGACATGCTTGGAATAGTTAGGCCTAGAAGGTTCTGGGGAGAGGTCATTGGGAGGGGCCTCATGCAGAGATCAGAGAAGTGCTTCATCAAGAGAATTCATCAGAAGCACCTGGCTGTGACGGGGACCATGACACAGACAGGGCAGGTGTGACACAGATAAGCCACCCATCAAGCTTCTGGTCATAGCAGGACCTTGAGGCTTGAGTTTCTTAATGGTACTCTGGCAAGAGTCTCCCAGACACTCATGCGTTATGGAGGAATCACACCTGTGAAATGTCCATGGCCACTGATCATTGGTTGAGACATCTATCTTTATATATTCTTTAGAATATTTGAGTCTAGGGTGTCAAGGTGCAGTTTGTTAACATTTGAAGTATCCTGATTAAGCATCTACATTCTAGAAGTAGCTAAAACAAAAGCCACAAACATCACTGAATTTGTCTTTGAGATATACATAGTTAACAGGGTACACTGAAATTAATTTTTCAATTGTCAAATGAATGTTGGGGTTAATATCTGATGTTAATAAGACCTGTTGTACCAGCACGTGAGCCTTTGTGACTATGTTATGTGAATCTGGGCAAATAGGAATCTTTAGAGAAGGGCTATAGGCAAAAACTCAGTTCTGTCGTACTCTACTCACTTAAAAGAGGATCTATCTCCTAGTGTAATTTGAAGGTGACCTTATTGTTTCTTTAGTGTAGTTTCACACCTGCCTTTGAGCTTATAGAATAAGGTCAAATGTGGGAACTACATTGAGTTTATGTGTATATTATGTATATTTTGTGCCTTGAAAGTGTTTACATGTGTGAAAAACTGGCCCTGAAGTTGCTTTCACTCTAACATTCTACCTGCTAATGAAGGTAGGGGAAGTAAAACTTCTGCTTTCAGTTACCTATAGCCCCTGAAAACTGCCCATACTATCCATAGGGGATCTGACTCTCTAAGAAAAGCTAAGTTGGCACAGGTTAAGTTCCTAAATATGGATGTGAGTACTAGATTCTGGAAAGAAGCTGTGACACATTTGTTTATCCTGAAAAGGTCAGGAAATAAGGGAACAAATTCTATATCTAAACTTAGAAAGATGTGTAAGAAATAGCCCAAACTATGGATATTTATGGTGCATGAAGGGAAGAGGAAACAGATAAGGCTTTTTACTTTAGGGTTTTACACAGCAAATATATTTCTTTCAGGTTTTGTGTATCCGTGTGTATATATGTATGCATATAAAACTATGGATAAATTTGTAACATATTAATCTTAGCTTTTCTTTTACTTGAGATTGGAGTGGATACCTGATTTACTTATTTGGACAGGTTTTCTCTGCAGGTGTGAATCGTTATTTAAAAAGAAAAAAAAGTAAGCTTTCCTTTGTCAAATACTGCCAGTGAATTCTTTTTCAAGTTTAAATCTACATCAAGTGATTTCTTTTATAGAAAAAGGTGTTACAAAGCCATGCATTACATTGTACAATATCTGCCTGCTTGTTTTACACTGAATACATAGGCAATATTTTAATTTCCTTTTTCCTTATTAGACTTGAGTAAAGACACTTTGCATTAACAATTTAGAAGTTCTCAGTACTTATAGAGAAAGTGAAATTAAAATTCTATTGTTTTAATCCAGGACACATTTTTTGAATGTCTGCTATATGACATTTATTGTGTGTGTGGTTGTTTGTAACATAAGTTTAACAAATAACACTGGTGCAATGACATCTCAGAATGGAACAGAAATTAATTTTCCCCCAGATAAAAGGTAACCCTCAATTTCTTCTTGATTCTTTATCTTTTGATTTGTTGCTTTTCTTCTGGATGCAAAAGCCTCACTGTTTTCTCTTCTTTTTAAATTCAGTCAGTCAGTTCAGTCGCTCAGTCATGTCCAACTCTTTGCAACCCCATGAATTGCAGCACGCCAGGGCTCCCTGTCCATCACCAACACCCGGAGTTCACGCAAACTCATGTCTATCGAGTCGGTGATGCCATCCAGCCATCTCATCCTCTGTCGCCCCCTTCTCATCCTGCCCCCAATCCTTCCCAGCATCAGAGACTNTGACATTACTTTGCCAACAAAGGTCCGTCTAGTCAAGGCTATGGTTTTTCCTGTGGTCATGTATGGATGTGAGAGTTGGACTGAGAAGAAGGCTGAGCGCTGAAGAATTGATGCTTTTGAACTGTGGTGTTGGAGAAGACTCTTGAGTGAGAGTCCCTTGGACTGCAAGGAGATCCAGCCAGTCCATCCTAAAGGAGATCAGTCCTGAGTGTTCATTGGAAGGAATGATACTAAAGCTGAAACTCCAGTACTTTGGCCACCTCATGCAAAGAGTTGACTCATTGGAAAAGACTCTGATGCTGGGAGGGATTGGGGGCGGGAGGAGAAGCGGACGACCGAGGATGAGATGGCTGGATGGCATCACGGACTCGATGGAGATGAGTCTGAGTGAACTCGGGGAGTTGGTGATGGACAGGGAGGCCTGGCGTGCTGTGATTCATGGGGTCGCAGAGAGTCGGACACGACTGAGCAACTGAACTGAACTGAAAAAGTGTGAGATTTCGGTTGGGGAAAAAATTGTAATTAAACTTCTTTTTAAATACATTAACCCTTTTGTGCAATAAAGCTTCACTGTCCAATACATTTGTAAGCAAGAGGTCTTTGGTATTAAAAGTCAGAAGGTGATACTAGCAATTTGTGGGAAGAGAGTGAAGGAAAGTATCCTGGCTCTGACTTCAGAAAAGCTAAGATTTGAGCTCCTTCAAAGACATGCTTGGAATAGTTAGGCCTAGGAGGTTCTGGGGAGAGGTCATTGGGAGGGGCCTCATGCAGAGATCAGAGAAGTGCTTCATCAAGAGAATTCATCAGAAGCACCTGGCTGTGACGGGGACCATGACACAGACAGGGCAGGTGTGACACAGATAAGCCACCCATCAAGCTTCTGGTCATAGCAGGACCTTGAGGCTTGAGTTTCTTAATGGTACTCTGGCAAGAGTCTCCCAGACACTCATGCGTTATGGAGGAATCACACCTGTGAAATGTCCATGGCCACTGATCATTGGTTGAGACATCTATCTTTATATATTCTTTAGAATATTTGAGTCTAGGGTGTCAAGGTGCAGTTTGTTAACATTTGAAGTATCCTGATTAAGCATCTACATTCTAGAAGTAGCTAAAACGAAAGCCACAAACATCACTGAATTTGTCTTTGAGATATACATAGTTAACAGGGTACACTGAAATTAATTTTTCAATTGTCAAATGAATGTTGGGGTTAATATCTGATGTTAATAAGACCTGTTGTACCAGCACGTGAGCCTTTGTGACTATGTTATGTGAATCTGGGCAAATAGGAATCTTTAGAGAAGGGCTATAGGCAAAAACTCAGTTCTGTCGTACTCTACTCACTTAAAAGAGGATCTATCTCCTAGTGTAATTTGAAGGTGACCTTATTGTTTCTTTAGTGTAGTTTCACACCTGCCTTTGAGCTTATAGAATAAGGTCAAATGTGGGAACTACATTGAGTTTATGTGTATATTATGTATATTTTGTGCCTTGAAAGTGTTTACATGTGTGAAAAACTGGCCCTGAAGTTGCTTTCACTCTAACATTCTACCTGCTAATGAAGGTAGGGGAAGTAAAACTTCTGCTTTCAGTTACCTATAGCCCCTGAAAACTGCCCATACTATCCATAGGGGATCTGACTCTCTAAGAAAAGCTAAGTTGGCACAGGTTAAGTTCCTAAATATGGATGTGAGTACTAGATTCTGGAAAGAAGCTGTGACACATTTGTTTATCCTGAAAAGGTCAGGAAATAAGGGAACAAATTCTATATCTAAACTTAGAAAGATATGTAAGAAATAGCCCAAACTATGGATATTTATGGTGCATGAAGGGAAGAGGAAACAGATAAGGCTTTTTACTTTAGGGTTTTACACAGCAAATATATTTCTTTCAGGTTTTGTGTGTCCGTGTGTATATATGTATGCATATAAAACTATGGATAAATTTGTAACATATTAATCTTAGCTTTTCTTTTACTTGAGATTGGAGTGGATACCTGATTTACTTATTTGGACAGGTTTTCTCTGCAGGTGTGAATCGTTATTTAAAAAGAAAAAAAAGTAAGCTTTCCTTTGTCAAATACTGCCAGTGAATTCTTTTTCAAGTTTAAATCTACATCAAGTGATTTCTTTTATAGAAAAAGGTGTTACAAAGCCATGCATTACATTGTACAATATCTGCCTGCTTGTTTTACACTGAATACATAGGCAATATTTTAATTTCCTTTTTCCTTATTAGACTTGAGTAAAGACACTTTGCATTAACAATTTAGAAGTTCTCAGTACTTATAGAGAAAGTGAAATTAAAATTCTATTGTTTTAATCCAGGACACATTTTTTGAATGTCTGCTATATGACATTTATTGTGTGTGTGGTTGTTTGTAACATAAGTTTAACAAATAACACTGGTGCAATGACATCTCAGAATGGAACAGAAATTAATTTTCCCCCAGATAAAAGGTAACCCTCAATTTCTTCTTGATTCTTTATCTTTTGATTTGTTGCTTTTCTTCTGGATGCAAAAGCCTCACTGTTTTCTCTTCTTTTTAAATTCAGTCAGTCAGTTCAGTCGCTCAGTCATGTCCAACTCTTTGCAACCCCATGAATTGCAGCACGCCAGGGCTCCCTGTCCATCACCAACACCCGGAGTTCACGCAAACTCATGTCTATCGAGTCGGTGATGCCATCCAGCCATCTCATCCTCTGTCGCCCCCTTCTCATCCTGCCCCCAATCCTTCCCAGCATCAGAGACTTTTCCAATGAGTCAACACTTTGCATGAGGTGGCCAAAGTACTGGAGTTTCAGTGGTGGTCTGGTATACCCATCTCTCTCAGAATTTTCCACAGTTTATTGTGATCCACACAGTCAAAGGCTTATCTATATTTAAATTATCACAGTCTACTTTGAGTGACGTAATATCACTTCAGATATAAGAAATTCGCAGTAGAATGTTTTCATGTCTCCCTTCCAACATTTATGCTATATTTCACACTTTTGCTTTGGCATATGTTATAAACCCCTCAGTGCATTTCTGTTACTTATTGTATTAGTTTCTTATGGCTGCTTAACTAATTATTATAGACTTAATAGCTTTCAGCAGCACAGATTTATTTATTATGTTACCATTATGAAGGTAAGGAGTCCAGAAATAGGTCTCAGTAAGCTAAAATGCTGAAATTAGCAGGCCTGTGTTTCTTTTGGAAACTCAAGGGAATAATCTATTTCCTTGTCTTTTCCAGATTCTAAAGGCTGGCACACTCAGATCATAGTTCACTTTGAATTCAGCTATAGTTGATCAAGACTTTCTTATACTGCATCAGTCTGACACTTTCACTCTACTGCCTTCCTCTTTTACTTATAAAGAGGATCACTTTGGGCCCTCTTGGATAAGAGGGCCTTCTGATCACTTTGGGCCCTCTTGGATAATCCAAGATTATCTCCCTATGTATCCCAAGGTCATCTCAAGATTTCATCTGCACTGCTTTTGCATTTTGAAAAACGTTTCACATTTGACTGGAAATATATTTTTTTGCTAAATAAATAATTCTAGAATGACATTTACATTTGTCCTTTAAAGATGTTTCTCCACTGTTTTCAAGATTAGATTGTTTCTGGTGAGAAGACATCTCTCATTCTTACCTTTGTTCTTCTGTACACATGTCTTTTTCTGTCAATGTAAGATCGTTCCTTTATCATTGGTTTTATGATGTGCCTTGGTATAGTTTCTTTTTCCATATTTCTTTTGCTTGAGTTTTGTTGAGTATTTTGAATCTGCGAGTTTATTATTTTCACCAATTTGGGGGGATATATTTGAGTTTTTTTTTTTTCTGTAGATACATTTTTTTCTCTCTCTTGTCTCCTTAAGGATTTTCTTTCACATGTAGATTAGATCACTTGCTGTTGTCTCATAGAACTGATTTTCTTTTCAATATTTCATTATTTTTGTATCTGGGTTTTGTTTATGTATGTTTTATCCATGTATTTTCAAGCTCTCTAGTATTTCTTCTGCAACATCATATTGGCTTTCAATCCTGTCTACTGTATTTTTTCATTTTAGATGTCACAGATAGCTGGTGGATTTGGATGTGCACATCTGTGTTTGTGATTTGTGAATTATCATGTAGCTGAGTTCCTGTTTTCCCTGGTTTCACATGGATGAAATTGTACACAAGCAATCATGAAATTTTTGTTGATGCTCAAATCATTTTTTTAATCAGCTGATTAAGATTACTGTTTTCTTAATATTAAAACCAACTGTACGTGGTATTATTTTGTGAGTACTCTTGAAAAACATGTGACATTTGACATGTGCCCCCCAAAACTTAACACCCAAATCAATGCCTATATTAACAGTTTTTCTTCAAAGTTTCAAGAGCATCATGAAAATAAGTTACAGTTTTCACCACTAAAAGTTTGATATGGGGTTTTTTTTTTGATCTATATTTAGCATGTTTAATCCATTCCCTAAATTCTTAAACTTATCAAATACAGTTATAATGACTGCTTCAATGTTCTTGTATAGTAAATCTGTCATTGATGTCTTTTAATTATTTCAATTATGATTTTTCCTTGTTATAGATTATAGACAGCTGATTCTTTGGATATCTAATAATTTTATTAGATTCTAGACAACATCAGTTTTACATTGTTGGGTTCTATTTTTGCACTCTTATCTGTATTCTTGAGCTTTGTTTTGGAACACAGTTAAATTAACTGAAATCAGTTTGAATCCTCAGCTATGGCTTTTAAGCATTGATAAGTAGTAGCAGCATAATCTTTATGGCTAATTTTATCCTTCTACTAAGGCAAAAGCTTTCTAGTACTTTGCCAATGCTCAAAAGAATTATTAAATTCTATACTCAGTCTGGTGAGCAGCCAAAGTCTTGACTGGTGCTATAGAATCAGTTTCTGAACTCACTTATGTGATTTTTGGTAAGAGGCTTCAGTTCCTTGCTGGCCCTTGGGAAGGGAACTCAGTTTTTCACTACATGGGCATTTGCACAGATTATTGGAGTGCCCTCACTTCATCCAAGCTAGCTCTCTCCATGTGGCAATCTGAAATAGAGCATTATGGAAGCCATGACACCTCTCTGACCTACACTGGGAAGTCATACACCATCATTTTTTCCAGAGTCTATTCACTGAAAGCATATTATTATCCAAAGCCTACACTCAAGGGACAATGATACACTATAAAGGGAAGAGAATCAATTTATTTGTGTACATGATTTATAACCACCATAGTCAGGCTTCTGAACTCCAAGTAATATTTATATTTTTCTCACATGCAAAGTGCACTTACATTCTGCAAGGCCGCCCAAATTTTCATTCAGTCACACCTTCAGTTTAAAGTACAAGCTGTTGACATCTAAATTAGGCTGAGATATGGATGAAGCCCACTTTAGGTAAAGTTTCCCATGGATAGTGTCTTCTGAGTTGAAGATCTGTGAATGAAAAAATAACAATCTTCCCCCTATGAATGCACAATAGTTAGTGGTGGGACAGGTGTAGGATAATTCAAGGAGAAAGAATATATAAAAATTTATGAACATATTTAAAGACTAACCCACTCCTGAAAAAAGTTATCTTTTTATGTTTATGAAAATTTTTGACATGATCTTATTTTTCTTTCCGTCTATAAAGGTAAAACTGATAAACCCTTTGGAAATCCCCCCCAAAATGAAATGTGTTCATCGTACTTGACATTATTCCTCAGATTCAAGAATTTACTTCCTCTGGCTCCTTTTATATTTCTATTTTATTTCCTCTCAAAACTAGGTTCTGTATGAATAGGCAGGATTTTATCAATTCACCTTCTTTTCCTGCCACTATTACTGTGAGTAGGGGTAACCAAAATTAACACTGCTTAAATACACTAGCATCTCTCCTTTTTCCTTTTGGCCAGCCATATTCAAAGAATATGTTGGGAGATTGTGCTTCCTTCTGTAGATAGTGCTATCAGTAAATTTTGTCTGACTCCTCTTGATTTTTCTATTGTATTATGTATTGGAGTAGGAGACTCTGTGATCTCATTTAACTTGTCTTTACTAGGGAAGGATCTCATGGATCTTAAATGAAAGGGCCTAGAACTGGTTCAGGGCCTGAGCTTTACTTGTGTGACCCCATTTTTGTGCTCTCTCTTTTCTACTGACAGCATGTTCCCTGAAAAATGGAATTCTTTATTCAAGAAAGTACTGATAAAATGGAAAAGTATGGTTTCAAAAACTGTAAAGTTCAGTAGGAAAAATGTCTTTTAACTTTATCTGGAGACTTCACTTGCTTATATATTGATTTTAGTATACATATTTGAAGTTTCAGATTTAATGTTTGTTTTAGTTGATGTTTGATGAGAATGAATTGCAATTGCTACATATACCATTTACTTAAAATACTTCTAATTTTATGCTTGCTCAGGAAGCATCAGATATGTTTGGGCAGGAATCAAAGACACACCTGAATTTTTCTCATATTTTCATCACTCAAAGTCAATAATGAGGGTGCTGTCTTTATATTCTATTTTCTAAAGTACACAGATAGCATTCAAGCCCCTTTTTTTCTGAATTGCAGCATATTTTAACTTCTCTGTTTATAATGACTAGATAATACTTATATTATTCTTACATCTGTGACATAGATTGAATGAAAATTAGGGCCATAGTTTGGATTGAAAATTATGGTTAGCAGTGTTGAGTATTGATTTTATATTTTTCTTTATAATTTTTATAGTGTCTTTTAAGATTCTGTCTACCATTTAACCATCACAAAACAAAATTTTAGAATCACTGAGGTTTTATCGCCCTCTATGTCAAAAAATCTATTCAAAGTAATCTTAGGTCCAGAACTGAGATATTATGACTTTTAAACAGCTTCTACTCTCCAAAACATAACACATACTTGATTCATGGATATCAGCCTATATAATCTTTTATTCCACAATTATCCATGCTAATATATGTATATTTTGTTTAAAGAAACCAAGATGAAAATAATTTTCCTTAAATTTTGCTGAACTTTGATTCTAAGAACTGGTGACATCAGTGGAGAACAGGAAGATTTTTATTTCTTGCTAGGTATTGATTTTTTTAAAAATGGACATTTATGATGAAGACTTTATATCATAAAAGACCCTATGAAAATTATGAAGAAAAATATAAAGTCAAAAACGACTCACTATTACTACCTATAATTTTCGATCCAAATTATGGTTCTAATTTTCATCCAGTCTGCATCATAGATGACACCTTTACTGGTGTCAGAGGAATAGAAGACTAAAGAGGAAATATTTTTCATCCAGTGACATATCAATATTTTGACCAAATAATAACTATCACTTTATTGCAGTTACTCCCAAAGAAGAAAAACACTGGTATTTTTAGAGATCATTTTTACCTACACTGTTACTGGAAATGCAAGGAGAATAATAAGCCTTGAAAACAGTATGTGAATGCCAAATTTACATAACAAAACCCCTCAAAATTGAATAAAAAAGTTTTGCATCAGGCTATCCATTGGTAATACCATGGAGTCATTTTTAAAGTTAAGAATGAAATAATTACACAATGTTAGATGAGAAGATGATACTTTATATAAATTTAGTTTGAAAAAAAATAATGTTTAAGGGAATTGTTTTAAGCCAGTGTGATATTGTGGTTTTGGAACAGAGATTAAGTACAGGAATTTTTTTTTTAAGTAGTAAATATGATAATATCTGAGTTAAATTCACCCATTCAAGTCCATTTTAGTTCGCTGATTCTTAGAATGTGGATGTTCACCCTTGCCATCTCTTGTTTGACCACTTCCAATTTTTTGATTGGAAAGCCTTGATTCATGGACCTGACATTCCAGGTTCCTATGCAATATTGCTCTTTACAGCATCGGATCTTGCTTCTATCACCAGTCACATGCACAACTGGGTATTGTTTTTGCTTTGGCTCCATCCCTTCATTCTTTCTGGAGTTATTTCTCCACTGATCTCCAGTAGCATATTGGGCGCCTAACGACCTGGGGAGTTCCTCTTTTGGTATCCTATCATTTTG
>SJYX01015233.1:126895-161740 GCA_006410675.1 Oreotragus oreotragus | reverse complement strand
GGCTCAAACAGAAACCAGCATTCTCAAGGACTTGAAGAGACAGGCAATCTTTGCAGAGACTCAAGAATTCAACTAAAGAAATCTAATTCAGAGTTTACAACTGTCCTACCAAGAAAACACTATGACTAAGCACACACAAAATGTAAAGCTGTCTTTTATTTGTAGATGAAATAATTTTCTAAACTTTTAAGAAATCTATCCAGAAAGGTCTGCTGCTAAGTTGCTTCAGTCGTGTCCGACTCTGTGCGACCCCATAGACGGCAGCCCGCCAGGCTTCCCCGTCCCTGGGATTCTCCAGGGAAGAATACTGGAGTGGGTTGCCATTTCCTTCTCCAATGCATGAAAGTGGAAAGTGAAAAGTGAAAGTGAAGTTGCTCAGTTGTGTCCGACTCCTAGCGACCCCATGGACTGCAGCCCACCAGGCTCCTCCATCCATGGGATTTTCCAGGCAAGAGTCCTGGAGTGAGGTGCCATTGCCTTCTCCAGAAAGGTCTAGAAAACAATATATGAATTTAAGGTCAATATATATGAATTAATTGTGCTTCTGTAGATTAGGAACAAACAAAGGAAAATTCAAATTTTATAAAGCAATGCCATTTATATTAATATAAAAATACAATTATTTATGAATTTAAACAAATATCTGAAAGACCTGTTTACTAAACTCTACAGTATTTGCTAAGAAAAATTAGCAAATTAGGAATAGAAGGAAGCTTCATTAATCTGTTAATTGTAGCTACAAAAAAACCAACCACAAACATTAAACTAAATGGTTAAAATTGCCAATATTTCCTTTGGAATGGAGAATGAGAAAGAAAAATAAAATAGTCATAATTAGCAGATGATATTCTGAGTCGAAAACTGTAAAATTACTTGTAAGAATAATTTTAATATGTAAATTTTGTAATTTTACTGGATACAAGTCTATTATAAAATTATATTTCTTCTGTCTCCTGTCAATAAAACAGATTTTTTAAAAAATGCAATACTATACACAAAAAATAAAATATCTATGGAGGAATCTAGTAAACATAAAGTCACAAAGCAATTTTGAGAAAAATGAGAACTTAAATAAATGCAAGGGTATACCATTTTGTTAATGTAGTTTTCATGGATTGGAAAGTATTGTAGAGATGTCAACAAATTCAATGACCTGCCGATAAAAATATCAGGAAGACTATATCAAAAATTAACAAGTTGATTATAAAATTTATTATGGAAATACAAATTGCAAAAAATATTCAATATTGAAGAAGATGACAAAACTGGAGGACTTACTTTTGTCAGACATCATAACTTTTTATAAATCTGCCCTAACTTACATAGCAAGATATTGGCCAAAGGATAAACAAATAGCAAGCAGGAAGTAAAGTTCCAGAAATAGACCTATGTATATAAGATACTAAATTGATGACAATGATATTTAATTTCAGAATAGGAGGGTTGGGATGGTGTGTTCAATAATTGATGTTAGGTCAGTTGGATGGCCACACAGGAAAATGTAAAATTTTATCTTTATCTCATATCATATGCAGAAATAGATTCTGGATGAATTGCAGATCAAATTGTGAAGATAAAGCAATGAAGCTAATTCCCTTTCTAGATATTTGTTGTTCAGTTGCTAAGTTGTGTCTAACTCTTTGAAACTCCATGAACTGCATGCAAATTCTAGGCTTCCCTGTCCTTACTATCTCCCAGAGTTTTCTCTGGGAGAGCAGAGCACAATGTCCATTGAGTTGGTGATGCCATCCAACCATCTCATCCTCTGTCTCCCTTTTATCCTCTTGCGCTCAATCTTTCCCAGCATCGGGGTCTTTTCCAGTGAGTCAGCTCTTCACATCAGATGGCCAAAGTATTGGAGCTTCAGTATCAGTCCTTCCAATGAATATTCAGGACTGATTTCCTTTAGGATTGACTGGTTTGATCTCCTTGCAGTCCAAGGGACTTTCAAGAGTCTTCTCTGGCACCACAATTCAAAAACAATTCTGAGCACCTTCTTTATGGTCTAGTTCTCACAACAGTACATGACTATGGGAAAAATCATAGCTCTGACCTTTTTTGGCAAGGTGGTATCTCTGATTTTTAAAACATGTCTAGGTTTGTCATAGTTTTCCTTCCAAGGAGCAAGTGTATTTTAATTTCATGGCTGCAGTTGCATCTGCAGTGATTTTGGAGACCAAGAAAATAAAGTTTGTCACTGTTTCCATTTATTTCCTATCTATTTACCATGACGTGATGGGGTAGGATGCCATGATCTTAGTTTTTTGAGTGCTGAGTTTTTTGTTTTTGTTTTTTTTTCTTAATCACTCTTATTTTTATTTTACTTTATATAAATATTTGAGCACCAAAATAGCCAAAGTCATGTAAGTAAAATACTCAACACATCATTTAAAATATCAGCTGAGATGCCCAAATTTATCTTCTTTTTAATTTTTTTTGAAAAAAAACATGTTTCTAACTTACTGTTTGTAATTCTTTTTTTTTTTTGTGGTTATAATCACATTTATTAAATAATATGCAAGTATTCATGTACTAATACAAAATATGCACAAGTGATTTAGAATAAATGAGAAAGAGTCATGTACAAGCACTGTATGTGTGATTTTAGGTTACAAAAAGAAAAACCTGGGAAATGCTTTTGATTTTGATTCCCTTGTTAATATTCACTTTTTTTTTTAAATTAATTTATTTTTTTTTTCCAGCTTCTTCACTCTCCTCTTTCATTTTCATCAGGAGGCTCTTTAATTCCTCTTCGCTTTCTGCTATTAGGGTTGTATCATCTGCATGTCTGAAATTGTTGATATTTCTCCCAGCTATCTTGATTTCAGCTTGAGCTTCACCCATTCTTGTATTTCACATGATGTGCTCAGCATATAAGTTAAATAAGCAGAGTGACAACATACAGCCTTGACGAACTCCTTTCCCGACTTTGAACCTGTCCGTTGTGCCATGTTCTAACTGTTGCTTCTTGTCCTGCATACAGGTTTCACAGGAGACAGGTAATCTGTTGAAAATAGTACAATATTTTGTTTTTTTGTTTTTAAGTCACTTTCTCCTGTTTCTTTCATTCCTCTGCCCAGTGCCTACAATGAATTAACTCTTACTGTGTGCCAGACACTATGCTGAGAACTTTACACAGATTAATTTAATTGTTACAACAACTCTGTGACGTAGGTACATGATTCCTGTTATACCGATGATGAAATGAGGCAAAGATAAGTGAATGAAATTAATTCATTCATTTATTTCTCTTTGCTTCTTAAATGTTGTAACAGAATTTGAACCAAGTCCGTGAGACCAGGTTTAAGGCCTATACTCTCTCCAAGTCTCTGTTTCTTCACAAAAAAAAGAAAAAAAAGTAGGGCTGGTACTATCTGTTGGAGTTGTGAAGATCAAATTAGACAAATATATGAAGGAGTTTTATAAACTAGAAATTACCATAAAAATGTGTTCCCAATAGAAGACTTGCCCAAGGGAAAAAGGCAACACAGTTTAGAAGACACCAAGATTTAGAAGCATTTAAAACTTAGCAGCATTTGAAACATCTCCACCCCTTTTCAGTGATAAGATCTTGGCAAACTACCCGATGTCTCCCAACCCATTTCCTCCTATATACTGGAGATACTATCATGCTCTTGGTATATGCTGGCTATTATTATATGCCAGATACTCTTCTGAGAGATTTACATGTATGAACTCACTTAATTCTCATGATAATCCCATCAAGTAGGCATATGCCTCTCATTTTCAGATGGCAGATAAAATGAAGCACAGAGAGGTGGAGGGGCTTATCCATGTGTCTACAACTAATAAATGGCAGAGTCAGGGTTCCAGCCACTATTGGCTTCACAGATTTATTATGAACATTAAATAAAATAACATGGTGAAAAATAAGCATACTCTCTAAAACAGTATGAACACTCAACAAATTTAACTATTACTATTATTTTAATAAACTAAGAATTTATGCCTTAAAGATAGATAGAGAGGAGTAATAAATACACAGAGTAATGCAGCACAGAAACTAGAACTGAGAAAACAAAAAGAAGTGCTTCAATGTTTGGCAAGGAAAAGGGGGTTCTTTGGTTGATGGGGGCAAAACACAGAGATGTGAGAAACTGAAGAAGTCACAGCGAGTATGATGTAACTGGCAAATAGGAACTGCCTGCCCTGGCAACAGTGAAGTCACATCAGGTATCTAGTGGATCGAGTAAATATTCATCTTTGAGGTTGTTAAGGGTTGGTAACTTGTTGCCATGGTGACTTTAAATTCTCTAGAGTGTGTCCTGGTAAAGGTCCTTAAATTAGCTCATTTTTGCAGCTTTGTGTTCTACATGAGTTATGTGACTCCAGAAAGTGCTTATAAATATATATGTGTACATGATCAACCAACACAATCCTAAAGTCTTCACGTGTAGCTTCATAGATTGACTCTTGAATGAAACAGAGCAATCTGTCACTTGACTTTCTATGACATTCAAGATATTGAAGTTTAGAAGAAAAGATTGATTTAGACACAAGTTTAATGGAATTAAAAATGTGTGATTAATGACATCTGTTTTTTTTTAAGCATGATAGCTGAAGGAAAATTAATTAATGTCTTATATAAGTTACTCATTCCACTGTATTTTGCAAGGTAAATTTGTTAAGCTTTTCTTAAGATTTTTTGATTTTAGTACCTGGTAGATATTAGATCATTGCATGGCCTTCATTTTATCTCACTATTCCCCTCCTGAATTTCACCATTGTTTAAATATCATGATTCTGTTTTCTAGCACTGTGGATTATCAGAGGAGCCAGGTAATATCCAGCTTTATTAGTTACCTTATAAAAAAGAAGCCTAATATGAGCTTCAAATGTTTTGCCTCTAAGGCATCATGCTGTGCAATGAGCTAGGCAAGCGTTTTTCCTTTGTACTTTTGTGATAGATTAAATAAAACAGAAAAACGAAGGATGTATTTCCTTGATAAATCCTGGTACAGCATATATACAAAGTGTGTATAAATACACCCCCAAAAGCATTCATAATCTTTGTAAACAAGTTTCATTTCACATCCACATGGAAACTAAACCAAAAAAAATAGGTCTTTAATCTGAATCAATAGGAAGTTTTAGCCCCATTTTATGACAGCCTGGCTAACTTTCCATTTCCCCTGTACATATACACATAGTTCTGTGTTGTTAAATATACTAGGATTCAGACATATTTAGAACACCTGGAAGGTTAGAGAAGTAGGTCTGTCTTGAATTCAGACTGAGTGGTTCAAGTGTTAATATCTGTGGTCTTTTATATTTTGAGGTTTTCAGTTTGGTTTTATCCCTGTGGCAACTAGCAAGGAATGTCAACAAATCCTTTCACTGCTGGTGCTGTTTACTGCTCAGAAAACTGTGTTTAGAGAGCCTGGGGTGATCTACAGGAGTTTATGTATATAATCTGGTATAACCATTCGAAAAGGATATCTGAATGGTTGACATGTAGCTTCAATAAGTTAAAAATATATCAGGTCCTTTCCTGTCTCAAAGCAGTAGTACACTTATATGTAATGTGAAACAGGGAGACATTTTCATTTTTTTCTTGTGAAAGTCACTCAGTCGTGTCCGACTCTTTGCAACCTCAAGGACTAGTTCATGGAATTCTCCAGGCCAGAATACTGGAGTGGGTAGCCTTTCCCTTCTCCAGGGTATCTTCCCAACCCAGGATTTTGTTTTTGTGTTTCTTTTCTTAGCAGCCACTAAATTATACAACTTTGTACTTTTCCCCATAGTAGCCACTTAAATTGGACAAACTGCTTTTGTGTAAAATTAGAGATTAAAAAGAGGAGACCAAGTGGTTGATTCACAGCATGCTCTGGCTGTCACTTTAAGCAGGAATTCCTAATCTTTATGCTACATTTTCCAGTGCAATTTGTTATTTATGAGTCATATAGAACAAAGCTATTGCCCATGAGTGTTTGAATATCTACACCAGATAGTTTGAATTAAACATACTGTTAGAAATGTGGTCCACAATAGAAAGTGAAGTAAAGGAAAGATTATTTGTTTTCTTCTGTCAGCTTCGAGATGGAGGGTCAGATAAACAGAAAATAAGGGTAGGGCAAGGAATATCTGAAAATTTCACAACAAGAAGATCCTGAAAATTATGAAGCCCTTTCATTCTTTTTTCCCAAATGATAGACTCATGCTCCTGAGGTTTGTGATGAGATGAAGGCATCACAAGTAAATGAAAAAAATCGTGTTTTGATTAATTTTAAAGACAGTCTTTCAACATCTTTCAGTAACTTCGGACTTATATACTCATCATCAGGATGTTATCTAAACAAGAAATTTCTACTGTATGCTGTGATTTAAGGTCATGTCCTTTTAGTGAAGACAGATATCATCATTTTGCCCCTCCTACCCTAACCCTTGTTAATAAATAAATAAAGAGAAGACTGCTTTTTCATAATATGAATAATTTCTGAAGGAGGAGGACTTCTCTGCTTGAATAGCCATTGATTACTCATTTTAATAGGTTATATATGAAATCCTTAGCTTGACACTTGCCAATTTCTATCATTTTATCTTTGTCTAATTTTCCTGCTTTTTTCTCCCACTACTTCTCTATGCGACATCCCAATGGCAGTCAAATATGCCTCCCTTTCAGGATCATGTTACAGAGTATTATAGTAATGACCTCAGTGAATCACATGTCCTTGTATCCACACTCCTCCACAATATGATTGTCTCTCCTTCCTCTAAGAGATGGAGCCTGTTTCTTCATGTCTGGTATCACAACTGGCCTTGTGAATTGCCTTGAGTGGTAGGATGCAACAGAAGTGATCTTGAATGTATTCTGAAGCCCATGCCTAAAGAAGCCTTGCAGTTTCCATGCTTGCCCTCTTGGAGCCCTGGGAACTGCATGCTGTGAAGAGGCTAGTCTGTTTTAGAGTATGAGGGCCAAGTGGAGAAGGACCAAAGTACATTAGAAGACAAGCAGCACCAACTCCTTGGTCCTTCTTAATCAATTAGTCCTCTATTTTGAAAGCAGTCTCATCTGTGAATTCAGATGAAACCAGCAGAATTTCCCAGTCAAACCACAGAATCATGAGAATGAATCAGTCAGTTCCATTCAGTTCAGTCGCTCAGTCATGTCCGACTCTTTGCCACCCCATGAATTGCAGCACGCCAGGCCTCCCTGTCCATCACCAACTCCCGGAGTTCACTCAGACTCATGCCCGTCGAGTTGGTGATACCATCCAGCCATCTAATCCTCTGTCGTCCCCTTCTCCTCCTGCCCCCAATCCCTCCCAGCATCAGAGTTTTTTCCAATGAGTCAGCTCTTCGCATGAGGTGGCCAAAGTACTGGAGTTTCAGCTTTAGCATCATTCCTTCCAAAGAAATCCCAGGGATGATCTCCTTTAGAATGGACTGGGTTGACCTCCTTGCAGTCCAAGAGACTCTCAGGAGTCTTCTCCAGCACCACAGTTCAAAAGCATCAATTCTTCGGTGCTCAGCTTTCTTCACAGTCCAGCTCTCACATCCATACATGACCACAGGAAAAACCATAGCCTTAACTAGATGGCCCTTTGTTGGCAAAGTAATGTCTCTGCTTTTCAATATGCTGTTTAGGTTGGTCATAACTTTTCTTCCAAGGAATAAGTGTCTTTTAATTTCATGGCTGCAGTCACCATCTGCAGTGATTTTGGAGCCCCCCAAAATAAAGTCTGCCACTGTTTCCCCATGAAGTGATGGGATCAGATGCCATGATCTTCGTTTTCTGAATGTTGAGCTTTAACCCAGCTTTTTCACTCTCCACTTTCACTTTCATCAAGAGGCTTTTTAGCTCCTCTTCACTTTCTGCCATAAGGGTGGTGTCATCTGCATATCTGAGGTTATTGATATTTCTCCAAGCAATCTTGATTCCAGCTTGTGCTTCTTCCAGCCCAGCATTTCTCGTGATGTTCTCTGCATAGAAGTTAAATAAGCAGGGTGACAATATACAGCCTTGACGTACTCCTTTTCCTATTTGGAACCAGTCTGTTGTTCCATGTCCAGTTCTAACTGTTGCTTCCTGACCTGCATATTGGTTTCTCAAGAGGCAGGTCAGGTGGTCTGGTATTCCCATTATTTTAAGCTACTAAGTTTGGGGATGGTTTCTTATACAACAATAAATAACAAAACAGTAGATAATTTACACATGATTCACTCTCTTATTTTATTCAGTACTTTGTTCCTTGGAATTTACTTCCTCTTAGAATAATTATGGAACTTGTATGTGACAAAGGTCCATCTGGTCAAAGCTATGGTTTTTCCAGTAGTCATGTATGGTTGTGAGAGTTGGACTATAAAGAAAGCTGAGGGCCAAAGAATTGATACTTTTGAACTGTGGTGTTGGAGAAGACTCTTGAGGGTCCCTTGGATATCAAACCAGTCAATTCTAAAGGAAATCAGTCCTGAATATTCATTGGAAGGACTGACTTTGAAGCTGAAGCTCCAATACTTTAGCCACCTGATGCGAAGAACTGACTCACTGGAAAAGACCCTGAAGCTGGGAAAGACTGAAGGCAGGAGGAGAAGGGGACGACAGAGGATGAGATGGTTGGATGGCATCACTAATGGATATAATTTTAAGCAAACTCCAGGAGTTGGTGATAGACAGGGTAGCCTGGTGTGCTGCAGTCCATGGGGTTGCAAGAGTCAGACATGACTGAGTGAGTGAACTGAACTGATATCACCTAATGTCGTCTTGTGCAATTCATATATTTTAAGAACCTTCTTTTATATCTCAAGAAAAATGTAAGGTCTTTTTATTATAGACTCTTGTATTTTAAGAGAGAGAGAGCCACCTAAGCTTTAAATGGTATTTAGCGTCCTTCAAATCCCACAGTCATCTGTATAGATTATAAACTGGTTGGTTTTGCATTTTGTTATGCATCTTGTTTTTAAAATTTTAGATTCTGATATACAGAGAAAGGGAATTGGAAAGTGTATGCAAATATTTGTGTCAGTTTCATTCTAGATATATTTACTTATTGATCTTTTGCAGTATGGAGGACAAATGCTAGAAATCTTTCAGGAAATACATAAAAAAATAAAAAATAACTTCTGTGTCTAGTGCATATATCACTTAGAAAAGAATTTGGTAAACTATGGTCAGGTGGATGACTGCCTAATTTTTGTAAATAAGGTTTTTCTGGCATCTCTTGTGCCTCTATGCTGCTTTTGCACAGCAGTGCAGTTGAGTAGCTGGCTAAGCTGCTATATGGTTTGCAAAGCCTAAAATATTTAGTCTATGTCCCTTAAAAAATGTCTGATCCGTGGTTTAGAATAAGTAATAAATATAACTATACTCAGAGAAGAGATATAAAATGTGAATGCTGGCAGAGAGATGAAAAATGAAACATCTTACAAAGAAGACTTTGATCGTTTTTGGATGGAATATTAAGGAATGGCTGCATGAATAAGAAAAATTTGAGATAGACAATCAAATGGGTAATATTTGGCTCAGACGGTAAAGTGTCTGCCTACAGTGCAGGAGACCCAGATTCAGTCCCTGGGTCAGGGAAGATCTCCTGGGGAAGGAAATGGCAACCCATTCCAGTATTCTTGGCTGGAAAATCCCATGGACAGAGGAGCCTGGTAGGCTACAGTCCATGGAATTGCAAAGAGTCAGACATGACTGAGCAACTTCACTTTCACTTTCAATATTTTAGAAAGCAGTGAATTTTAGAGTAAGAAATTTGAGAGCATGAAAAACAGAAGACATCTCAGGAGTAAGAAGAGAATAGAGTGTAGTTGAGAACTGGGGAAAGGGTCAGATTGTCAATCTTTGAAATCAAAGACTGAAGAGGATTTTAAAGCAGGTTGGTCCACAGTATAGACTGCTGGGGGAGGTATTGTGTCAGTGTCCTGGGGCTGCTGTACAACGTACCAAGAACCAAATAACTCCAAACAAACAGAAATTCTTTTTTTCCCCCCAAGACTCAGAGACTAGAGGTCTGAAATCAAGTTTTGGTGGGACCAGTAGTGTCTTTTGATGCCTCTAAGGGAAAATTCTTCCTTTCCTTTTCTAGCTTGTGATGTTTGCAGGAATCCCTCGTCACAAGGCCATCTTTTCCCTGGGCATCATCCTCCCTGCGTATGTACCTTCCCCTTTGTCCAAGTGAAAGTGTTAGTCGCTCAGTTGTGTCCAACTCTTTGCAACTCCATGGACTGTAGCCTGCCAGGCTCCTCTGCCCATGGGATTTCCCAGGCAAGAATACTGGAGTGTGTTTCCATGCCCTTCTCCAGGGGATCTTCCAGACCCAGGGATAGAACCTAGGTCCCCGGCATTGCAGGCAGATTCTTTACCATCTGAGCCATCAGGGTTCCTTACTTCTCCTTTTTGTAAGGAACCAGTCATAGTAGACTAAGGCCTACCCTCAATTTAACTTGATTACCTCTGTAAAAAATTTATTTCCCAAAAAGCTCACATTCTGAGGTGTTACGATTTCAGCATGTCATCTGAAGGGAGACCATTCAACCCAAAGCAGGCAAAGACCAAAAAACTGTGAGAAGTCAGGGGATGAAAAGATTAAGTTGTCATTATTGAACTTTGAAGAAATACTTTAAGTTAGATTGCCAAGTTTCAGAACTAGATTGCTATTTTGTGTGGTATACTTGAAGGGGAATTAGAAGCTGTTCAGGTGAATAATTTGTGAAGACTTCAAAATTATGAAAAGCAAAAGAACAGAATAGCTTGAGGCAATCATAGAGCCATCATTTGTTTTAGGAAAATCAAAGAAGAAAATGAAGAACAAGAGAATAAACAATGAACAGAGCAAGTCTTACATTTAAATATAAGGGCTTTTCTGGTGGCTCAGATGGTGAGGAATCTACACGCAATGCAGGAGACTTGGGTTCCATCCCTGAGCCTGGAAGGAGGAAATGGCAACCCATTCCAGTATTCTTGCCTTGAGAATTCCATAGACAGAGAAGAACGGGGAGAGCTACAGTCCATTGTGTTGCAAAGAGTTAGACACAACGGAGTGACTGACACTTTTACTTTCACTATATGTAAGTATAAGAGAAGCCACAAAAATGACAAGTGATGGGAGGAAATTTGGTCAGAAGGAGACTTGGAGGGAAATTCTCCTTCAAAAATTGAAAGAAAGAAAGGAAGTCCCCATCAAGTTACTGAGATACTGCACACTGGATTTAGGATTTCTACTTAGGAAAGCAGAGTGTGGCATCCTGTGCTTACCATGAAAAAGTGAAGATATGAATTAAGACTAGTGGAAAAAAGTCTGAAATAGCCGTCCTTATAAATTTGTTTTATTATAAGCAGCAAATAAAGTATATGGACATCATTCAGCAATGAGCACCAAGTTGAGATGAGGGAGCTTGGGTTTTTAGTGCATTTCATTGTGTAGTTATGTGGTTATTCCATTATCAGCCACCCCAGAGACAGAACAGAGAATGCAGATTGTAGGAGCTGAGATCTAGGGATTGGCAAAGAGTATTTGAAATGGTAAAATTCTTCGGTAGAAGTGAATGCACATTGATGTATATTTTTGATACTAATGCCAGAGTTTGTTTTAAAAGAAGTCAAGGGAAATGATAAAAGATGGGATGAATTTAGGAGTTAAGAAAACAGGAAAAATCTAGAATTTTTGATAAGAGCCAAAAGCCCCAATTCAGTAGCTGTGACTCAGTGAGATGAAGAGATTCTAACAATTTGACGTCTTAGAAAGAGAGGAATGTGGAATACTGGTGAACAATGTATGGCTAGGCTGGTAGGTCATTGAAATCAAAAGATTTTTAGGAAAAACAGAATAAAAACAAAAACAAACGAACAAAAAATCACCTTAATGTAAATGGAGAACGTGAAATCAGAAAAGAGACTGAAGGAACAGAGACCTAAAGCCAAACTTTTTTTATAGCTTAGTTAATGTAAGAATTTGAATAAAATATTTTTTATCAGAAAGAGATCATTTTTCATATGAATGACAGAATTAATGATAGTTTTTTAAATCATTGGATACATATATACAATTAACATAAGACTGAACTGAACTGAAAATTCTTTTTTCACTTTGCAAAATTTGGTGGAGGGTGGGAAGAGGAATTATCACAGAATATGTAATTGTTAATGGGAAGTTGTATGGGTGGCTTGTTTTATTTCTAGGCAAATCTTAAAGAATAAGTGCCTCATATTAGTGGGCCTTGATATTATAAAAGTTTAAGCTGAAGTCATCTTTTCTATACTTCTCATATCATAAACTGTGAAGAGCTGTCCAGGGGAATGCATTATCATTGGTCTTTGAGACATGAGTAACGTGACCTTGTCTACAGAGTACATTGGCCAGACTGAACTCAAAGTAAATACAGAGAGGCAATTCCTTTATTTTTCTCCTCACTGAGCATTTAAACAAGTTCTGTCAAATTTCCCCTGCCTGTCTTTGGCATTTCAAAAAGATCCCATATCATTACTCTCTCCTTTGTAAGAATAATTTCATTTCTAGTTATTAAAATGCTCAGTCTAGTTTAAATTAAAATTTCCATTTCACATTGAATTAAAAGCTTTTTCCTCTCATTAGTTTAGGCATGATCTGTATCTAATTAAACAAACAAACAAGCCACTAGTGAGCCACGGTGGGGAGAGGGTGGTATACTCTTTTTTCCCCACACTTTAAACTTTTCCTTTTGTTTCAGATTCTATAGGCGATTAACAATGTTGGGATACTTCCAGGTGAACAGTGAAGGGACTGTTCATACCCATGTATGCATTCTCCCTGAAACCCATCACTTTCCTCTACCTACTCTTCCTGTCCCTTCCCACCTTCATATTCTCTCTTTCTAGGACTGGGGCCGAAAGTGGGGAGGAATGATTAGAGAAAGGGGAGCAAAGAGTTTGAACCTCACTGATCCTCTCTGTGGCTTTCTGTTGGTTGACATTTTCTGTCTTTAATCATCATGATTATGGAAGATATTTGAAGCCTGGAATAAGTGTGCAGTTTGGGGGAGATTCCCTGTGAGGTCTTCGTGCACCGTTGGTATTCTTTTCCCCTGACTGACTCTGTCTTTGATAGAGTCCATTAAGGGTGCTTTATGCTTGCTTCCTTTTGCAAGTGTATACACGGCCCCCTGGAAACTCGTGCATCTGTGTCTCACCAAGCCCTGGGACAGTTCACATAACTTTTGACTCATTTTTTATCCTGCCAAGCAGACAGTCCTTTCACCAGCTTTCTGCGTTTAGACCTTTCAGTATTAATTATAAGCACATTCTTTATGTTGTTGTTTGCTCCTAAAGTAAAGTTTTCTCGAGCTCTCTTCCTCACCTTACCCCATCTAGACGACGGGACAGAATGACCTCTCATGAGCCTGTTTCTGGGGAGTTAGTTGCCTTTCCCTTTCTGATAAGAACCCTCACCCTAATCCTAATAAGTAGTTCTCTTGGGATGTCAATCACTTGACTTAAATGAGGATGGAAGACCATGCATCTTCTTCTCCCAGAAAGAGAAGAGTTAAAGCATTCTGCCTTTCTAGGAATTCCTTTCAAATGTTTACATTTTAAATTTTGTTATCTTTCATATTGACTCTTAAGGGTCCAGATACCTTGACAGACGTTAGGTAAGTGTTTCATTACTTCTCTTTAGAACATAGGGGTATATTACATCTCTTGTTCTCTACTTGGAGTTTTAGCTAAAATCTGAGACTTTAGAGACAGTTCCAATTTCTCTGTAGATTAAATATGAATGATAATTTGGAAAGCTTAGTACTAAGTTAGGCTTATAGAGAGTTGTAGCCTACCTGGCAGAAAGCACAATAAAGAGGAGACTGTTTCTCATTACTTTCTCATAGGGTTATTCATGAATATGAGAACAACTCACAGCATTTACACTAACAATTTTAGTAACTGGCTGGAGATGGAAATTTGTATTGCTTAGTACTGACTACTTTTAATTCAAGTTGTCATGCTATAATATTGATATGCGTTGTTTGCTGTTTAGTCAATAAGTCATGTTCGACTCGTTTGCAACATGGACTGCAGCCCACCAGGCTCCTCTGTCTTTAGGCTTTCTCAGTCAAGAACACTGGGTGGGTTGCCATTTCCTTCTCCATTGGATCCTTCCAGTCCATTAATATAAACTTAATATTAATTAAAAACTTCTTGATTGCAGGGGTTATATTTTTTCCTATATTATTAGACTTCTAGAGAAAAAAAAGTTTAAATAGTTGGCACTCAGTTCAAGTAAAGTCACTCAGTCATGTCCGACTCTGTGCGTCCCCATGGACTGTAGCCTACCAGACTCCTCAGTCCATGGGATTTTCCAGGCAAGAGTACCGGAGTGGGTTGCAATTTCCTTCTCCAGGGGATCTTCCCGACCTAGGGATCGAACCCGGGTCTCCCACAATGTAGGCAGCTGCTTTACTGTCTGAGCCAGCAGGGAAGTCCTGGCACTCAGTTCATGATGATGAAATATGATATGTGATCTTCAGACCTTCACAAAGAGGATTCAAGTCCTCTCTGTTAATTATTTGTCAAATATTTATATAAGAAATACTTAAATAGCACTTAATATGTGTCAGGCACTGTTCTAAGTGCTTTATAATGAGTAATTTATTTGATTCTCATACCAACTCTCTGAATTAGGTATTCTTATCATTTCCTTTTACCAGAGAGTAAATTGAAGCACAGGAATCTTACACTTGCTTAAGGTCTTCTATACTAGGTGGTCATACTGTGGTTTGGACAGAGAAGTTCTTACACCAAAATGTGTGTTCTTACCACTGTGCAATGCAGCAATTTACTTCAAAGAGATTTAAGTTAGATTAAAATAAGAGATAGACCCCAAATATTAAATAAAAATTAGAAAATACAAAGTCAAGAAGTGAATAAAGGAGGAAATTATTATACTGAAAAGTTAAGCACTAAATTTAGCACTGAGCTTTCTAACAAGCAAGTCATAAAGAAAAACAACATGATCTTAATTAGTTGGCTTTGATAGTCTTATCAAAGGGCAACAGAATTTATTTGATGAAGAAAAACCTTTAGCATTCAATAAAATGTTTATGTCAAGAGGATCTTTGCATAAATAACATGTCTCATAAAATTTTCACAGATTATATATAAATTCTTTTTCTATTATGTCTTATAATAAATAATCTGAGGGTAATAATGAAAACATTAAAAATTTGTGAAGGAAATTCTAAAGGAAACAAATTTTTTTTAACATACTTGCTCAAACTTTATTCCCACTGAATTAAGTGATAGACCATAGAGGAACTATTTTCATAAATTTAAAATTATTTATCCCTTTGTTCATCTTAAATTGGCCTTATTTTTTATCATGTTTCAGTTCAGTTCAGTCGCTCAGTTGTGCCTGACTCTTTGCGACCCCATGAATCACAGCACGCCAGGCCTCCCTGTCCATCACCAACTCCCGGAGTTGACGCAGACTCACGTCCATCAGGTCAGGGATGCCATCCAGCCATCTTATCCTCTGTCGTCCCCTTCTCCTCCTGCCCCCAATCCCTCCCAGCATCAGAGTCTTTTCCAATGAGTCAACTCTTCGCATGAGGTGGCCAAAGTNTGCAATGCAGGAGACTTGGGTTCCATCCCTGAGCCTGGAAGGAGGAAATGGCAACCCATTCCAGTATTCTTGCCTTGAGAATTCCATAGACAGAGAAGAACGGGGAGAGCTACAGTCCATTGTGTTGCAAAGAGTTAGACACAACGGAGTGACTGACACTTTTACTTTCACTATATGTAAGTATAAGAGAAGCCACAACAATGACAAGTGATGGGAGGAAATTTGGTCAGAAGGAGACTTGGAGGGAAATTCTCCTTCAAAAATTGAAAGAAAGAAAGGAAGTCCCCATCAAGTTACTGAGATACTGCACACTGGATTTAGGATTTCTACTTAGGAAAGCAGAGTGTGGCATCCTGTGCTTACCATGAAAAAGTGAAGATATGAATTAAGACTAGTGGAAAAAAGTCTGAAATAGCCGTCCTTATAAATTTGTTTTATTATAAGCAGCAAATAAAGTATATGGACATCATTCAGCAATGAGCACCAAGTTGAGATGAGGGAGCTTGGGTTTTTAGTGCATTTCATTGTGTAGTTATGTGGTTATTCCATTATCAGCCACCCCAGAGACAGAACAGAGAATGCAGATTGTAGGAGCTGAGATCTAGGGATTGGCAAAGAGTATTTGAAATGGTAAAATTCTTCGGTAGAAGTGAATGCACATTGATGTATATTTTTGATACTAATGCCAGAGTTTGTTTTAAAAGAAGTCAAGGGAAATGATAAAAGATGGGATGAATTTAGGAGTTAAGAAAACAGGAAAAATCTAGAATTTTTGATAAGAGCCAAAAGCCCCAATTCAGTAGCTGTGACTCAGTGAGATGAAGAGATTCTAACAATTTGACGTCTTAGAAAGAGAGGAATGTGGAATACTGGTGAACAATGTATGGCTAGGCTGGTAGGTCATTGAAATCAAAAGATTTTTAGGAAAAACAGAATAAAAACAAAAACAAACGAACAAAAAATCACCTTAATGTAAATGGAGAACATGAAATCAGAAAAGAGACTGAAGGAACAGAGACCTAAAGCCAAACTTTTTTTATAGCTTAGTTAATGTAAGAATTTGAATAAAATATTTTTTATCAGAAAGAGATCATTTTTCATATGAATGACAGAATTAATGATAGTTTTTTAAATCATTGGATACATATATACCTGTCTCTTATACACATCTCCTCTGTCGTCCCCTTCTCCTCCTGCCCCCAATCCCTCCCAGCATCAGAGTCTTTTCTAATGAGTCAACTCTTCTCATGAGGTGGCCAAAGTACTGGAGTTTCAGCTTCAGCATCATTCCTTCCAAAGAAATCCCAGGGCTGATTTCCTTTAGGATGGACTGGTTGGATCTCCTTGCAGTCCAAGGGACTCTCAAGAGTCTTCTCCAACACCACAGTTCAAAAGCATCAATTCTTTGGTGCTCAGCCTTCTTCACAGTCCAGCTCTCACATCCATACATGACTACTGGAAAAACCAGAGCCTTGACTAGACGGACCTTAGTCGGCAAAGTAATGTCTCTGCTTTTGAATATGCTATCTAGGTTGGTCATAACTTTTCTTCCAAGGGGTAAGCGTCTTTTAATTTCATGGCTGCAATCACCATCTGTAGTGATTTTGGAGCCCCCCCCAAAATAAAGTCTGACACTGTTTCCACTGTTTCCCCAGAAGGTTTAATGAGATTTATCTGTCAGAGAAGACACAGTGGAGGGTCAAGAACCAGGTTCAGCCATAGTAACGCTTCATCTGGACTGCTCGGTAGTTATTAAAAGTCTGAATTTGCTGTTGACCCTTATCTTTCGGAGGATTTCTCAAAAACGTATATTTGTAGCTTCTAATTTTAAAAAAAGACTGAGAGAAGGGCTTCCCTGGTGGCCTCCTGCGTCGGCAGGAGACATGAGTTCGACTCCTCACCCAGGAAGATCCCGCATGCCATGGAGCCCTTGTGCCACAACTACTGAGCCTGTGAGTCGCTCAGAGCCTGGCAGTCGCAGCCATCGAGCCCACGCGCAGCGGCCGCCGAAACCCTCGCGTCTAGAGCCCCCGCTCTGCAAACAAGAGGGGCCACTGCGATGGGAAGCCGAGCACGGAAGCTGGAGGACGGCCCACGCGGCAGCGAAGACCCAGCACAGCCAAAAGCAAGTCAGCTTTTCAAAACAGAAGGCTGGACAGTAGGCCGACTACAGCCTGAAGCATGAATAACCAAGTTGACTATGCAGTGGGTTTTCTCCATAAACAGAGCTGCTGCTGCTGCTAAGTCGCTTCAGTTGTGTCCGACTCTGTGCGACCCCACAGATGGCAGCCCACCAGGCTCCCCTGTCCCTGGGATTCTCCAGGCAAGAACACTGGAGTGGGTTGCCACTGCCTTCTCCAATTCGTGAAAGTGAAAATGAAAGTGAAGTCACTCAGTCGTGTCCGACTCCCAGCGACCCCATGGGCTGCAGCCCACCAGGCTCCTCCATCCATGGGATCTTCCAGGCAAGAGTACTGGAGTGGGGTGCCATTGCCTTCTCCCACAACACCTGCTTCCAGGAAGTGGAATATATGATTCCCAAAGTCTTGTGAGCTACACACTGAGAAAATGTACTTCCAGAGCTTAGCACAATGCTAAGTGAGAAACAAACACTCAATCTTTAAAAGTATTACTAAGTTATTCATTATTATTACCATCCAGTAGGACTTCCCTGGTGGCTCAGCTGGTAAAGAATCCACCTGCAATGTGGGAGACCTGGGTTTGGTCCCTGGGTTGGGAAGAATCCCCTGGAGAAGGGAAAGGCTACCCACTTCAGTATTCTGGCCTGGAAAATTCCATGAACTGTATAGTCCATGGGGTCACAAAGAGTCCAACACAACTGAGCGACTTTCACTTCACTTCACACCACCCAATACAGAAATAATCTGCATTTTACTTCAGTTAATAGCAAAGGGAAGTTGTTGAAGAACAAGTTAAATGACACCAGGAAGCAACAACCAGACACACCCAGAAAGTGGGCTATTCTGCAAGACAACAGGCTGGGAGCCTCAGAAGTCAGTGTCCGGGGTTCCCCTGGGGGTCCAGTGGTTAAGAAGTCACCTGTCAATGCAGGGAATACAGGTTTGATCCCTGCTCTGGGGAGGTTCCACATACCGAGGGCCAATTAAGCCTGTGAACCACAATTACCAAGCGCACACTCTAAAGCCCAAGTTTCGCAACTAGACAGTAGCCCCTGCTCACTGCAACTAGAGAAAGTTCACGCCCAGCAAGGAAGACCCATTGCAGCGCAAGCTAATTAATCAGTATATTTTAAAAGTCAATGTCATGGGGCAGAAAGGGTATTAAACTGCTCTAGACTTGTTCAGTCACTTAGTCATGTCCAACTCTTTGAGACCCCATGGACTGCAGCACACCAGGCTTCACTATCTCGTAGAGTTTGCTCAAACTCATGCACATTGAGTTCTAGACTAAAAGAGACTAAATACACATACCAGCCAAAATGCCATGTATGAACTTTGATTGGGTCCTATTTAATAAAAGAATAGTTACAAAAATTATGCTTTTGAACTGTGGTGTTGGAGAAGACTCTTGAGAGCCCCTTGGACTGCAAGGAGATCCAACCTGTCCATCCTAAAGGAGATCAGTCCTGGGTGTTCACTGGAAGGACTGATGTTGAAGCTGAAACTCCAATCCTTTGGCCACCTGATGCAAAGTGCTGACTGATTTGAAAAGACCCTGATGCTGGGAAAGATTGAGGGCAGAAGGAGAAGGGGACGACAGGGGATGAGATGGTTGGATGGCATCACCGACTCGATGGACGTGGGTTTGGGTGGACTCCAGGAGTTGGTGATGGACAGGGAGGCCTGGTGTGCTGCAGTTCAGGGGGTCGCAAAGAGTCGGACATGACTGAGCGACTGAACTGAACTGATAAAAATGATTCCTGAGAAACTGGGGAAATTTGAACATGGGCTAGATTTCAGAACTATTTAAGAATTTAAGAACATGTCTATGTTGTTAGACATGACAGAGATTTTTTTTAAAAAAGAATGGTTCTCAAAGTGGTGTCATAGAGGGAACCCTCTGGGTCTGCAAGATCAAAACTATTAAACTATTTTCATAATGGTGTGAAGAGGCCTTCTGTCCTTTTTCACTCCCATGAGAATTCAGTGGAGTTTTCCAGAAGCTACATAACTTGTGATAATGTCATTACTCTGACAGCTGGGTGCTTGTGTATTCTTGTGCTTTTAAAAAAGTCTCAGTTTCAACTTCTGATACAGTAAATTTTTTTTTGCATATCAGAATACTTATGTTTTCTTTTTAAAACAGATATGATCGACATATAACCAATACAGTAAATATTAACAGACAGAATCCAGGTAAACAAGAGCTTTTTAGGGCCCTCCATAAACCTCATGAACTGTAGCCCACCAGTCTCCTCTGTCCATGAGATTTCCCAGGCAAGAATACTGGAGTGGGTAGCCATTCCCTTCTCCAGGGAGTCTTCCAAACCTAGTGATCAAACCCCCATCTCCCACAATGCAGGCAGATTTTTTACTGTCTGAGCCACCAGGGAGGCCCTTTATAATTTTTAAGAGGGTTAAGGAATCCTCAGATCAAAACGTTTGAGTTTGAGAACCGCTGATATAGGAAAACAATTTTAGAAGTCTTTAGGGGGGGAAAGTCCGCAACTTAGTTTTTGACTACAAAAGGAGGAAAAAAGTATCAATATATACACAAGAGAGAGAAATAAAGCAAATGTAGTAAAAATGTCAGCAACCGGTAAACATCAGAGAAAAGATATGAGACTATTAACTGTGCTGTTCTTTTGATTGACTACAATTTTGAAAATACTAAAAATAAAAAGTTGTGGGTGGGAGCAGCTAAGGTGGTGACCTAGCCCAGCCTCGCCTGTTCCTGAAACCTGAGTAATCCTCTGCAGGGATTCTGTGGGACCTGCCTAACCCCACATTCTTTTCAAAAATTTATTCTTCCCATTCATGATGCATCAAGGGCGTAATACAGCTCCACAGCTGCCCTTTCGCCTATTTCCTGCAGAAATGTGCCTGCTAAGTCGGCTTCAGTCATGTCTGACTCTTTGCGACTCTATGGACTGCAGCCGCCAGGCTCCTCTGTCCATGGAATTCTCCAGGCAAGAAAACTGGAGTGGGTTGCCATGCCCTTCTCCAGGGGATCTTCTCCACCCAGGGATCGAATCCACATCTCTTACCACGGCGCCACCAGCTGCCTGTTATGAGCTAGCCTCTGAAGTCAGGCAGGATCACACCTGGGAAGCCCTTCCTGCAGATGTGATGCCTTACAAAACCATCAGCGAAACTCAACACAAGAGATGCACGCAAGCACGAGGCCTGACAGTTCCCATGGCCCGCACTGCCCCCTGGTGGCAAGTAAACGCTAGCCTTTTCCCACTTGGTTCCCAAGTTCCTTTCTCTGCTCCATTATTTGAAAAGCACTTGACATGGTATAACTAACTGCTGTTTCTATACCCGCTAAACTTGAAGATCTCAAGTGTCATTTTCCATTGTAGTTAAATACTCTGAAGTTTCATCAGCTAAACTTATTTTCTTTTGTGAAAAAAATTAAATTTATTTGTTCTGCTAGGGGACCAGGTACTGAAAAATGCATCAAAAAATAAGATGGACGCTGTGTTGTACACATGAAACTAACAAGATACTGTAAGCCAACTACACTTCCATTAAAAAAAAATAAGATTAAGTGATGGATAGAGGTATATGCTGTAAATGGTTTTTCAACTTATGTATGCTGCAAGTTTTTCATAAAAATGTTGGTGGGGGGTTTAGGCTTGTTCTGGGGCATCCTGGTAGCTCAGCTGGTAAAGAATCCACCTGCAATGCAGAAGACTCCATTTGATTCCTGGGTTGGGAAGATCCCCTGGAGAATACCCACTCCAGTATTCTTGGGCTTCCCTGACGGCTCAGAAGGTAGAGAATCCACCTGCAATGTGGGAGACCTGGGTTTGATCTCTGGGTTGGGAAGTTCCCCTGGAGGAGGGCATGGCAACCCACTGAAGTATTCTTACCTGGAGAATCCCAAGGACAGAGGAGCCTGGCAGGCTACAGTCCATGAGATCGCAGAGTCGGACATGACTGAGCGACCAAGCACAGACCCGCACACAGACTTGTTCTACAATATTTCATTCCAAATAGGAAGAACCACTGAAATCCTCAGGTGGGCCAAATGAGAATTCACCTGTGAGGTTTTAAAATACACTGATTTCTGGTGTCTGCCTCAAACAATTAAATCAGAATCTCTTAAGTGGGACCTGGGGATTAGTATCTTGAGCAGCACCCTCTCTGCCTCAATATGTGAAAGTCGCTCAGTCCTGTCCGACTCTTTGCAACCCCATGGAATTCTCCAGGCCAGAATCCTGGAGTGGGTAGTCTTTCCCTTCTCCAGGGAATCTTCCCAGCTCAGGGATCGAACCCAGGTCTCCCACATTGCAGGCGGATTCTTTACCAGCTGAGCCACCAGGGAAGCGCAAGATTACTGGAGTGGGTAGCCTACCCCTTCTCCAGCAGATCTTCCTGACCCAGGAATCGGACCGGGGTCTCCTGCATGGCAGGTGGATTCTTTACCAACTGTGCTATCAGGGAAGCTACATCAATATATGTAACAGGAAAGACTAACTTTCAGAATCTGCCACCCCTCACGGGAGCTGCTGGAAGGTTTAAGTCTCAATCACTGCTTAATGAAGCAGAAAGTCCATTCGACAATGAAACCATCCAAAAGTGGTCCACTGTGAATACAAAATCTACAGCCAGTTCAAAAAACTGGTGGTTTCTACTAAAGTTAAATATGTGTCAGTTCTAAGACCTAGCAAGTCCCCTCCCTGGAATTGAGGGTAAGGCCCACCATTACCATTGAGGGTGATGTTCAAGAACCAAAACTGGAATCAGTCATCCAAAGGATATATAAACTATCATCAATTCACATGATAAAATGCTCTACAGCAGGGCTGGCAAACTATGCGCCACATTCGGCCTGCCACTTGCTTTTATAAGCCCTGGAAACTAAGAATGGTTTTTCTTTTTGATGGTTGGAAAAAAAATCAAAATAAGAATGGCATTTCATGACACTTTTGAAATCAAATTTTCAGGGGCCATAAATAAGGTTTTAGTGGAGCCCAGCCGTGCTTATTCTTTCCTGCACTGTCTATGACTGTTTTCACAGCAGCAGGAGACTTAAGTAGTTACAACAGGGATCATGTGGCCTGCAAAAGCAAAAAGATTCTCTCTCTGGCCTTGGGCAGAAAAAGTGTGCCAGCTACTGCTATACAACACAAAAGGAAAGAACTACAATTATATAGAAGCATATGCAGAGTGAAGGAAGCAGACACAAAGAGCACACACGGATCCCTGTTTATCAAGTCCAGCACAGACAGAACCAGTCTGATTAAATAAGTCAGAACGGTCCCTTCGTGTGACTGTCAATGGCCAGGAAGGGGGACACGGAAGACTTTTGGGCCAGTGGGCATGATTTGAATCTGGGCGGTGGACACTCCAGTATAGACATATGTAAAAAATTACCAGGCTG
This sequence comes from Oreotragus oreotragus, assembly GCA_006410675.1. Classification (NCBI taxonomy): domain Eukaryota; kingdom Metazoa; phylum Chordata; class Mammalia; order Artiodactyla; family Bovidae; genus Oreotragus; species Oreotragus oreotragus. The sequence goes on along the minus strand of SJYX01015233.1, from coordinate 138,653 downwards.
CACATGTATAATATGAGCCCTTGTCAAAATCTACAGCCAGTTCAAAAAACTGGTGGTTTCTACTAAAGTTAAATATGTGTCAGTTCTAAGACCCAGCAAGTCCCCTCCCTGGAATTGAGGGTAAGGCCCACCATTACCATTGAGGGTGATGTTCAAGAATCTTCAAAGCAGCGTTATACATAATAGGCCAAAACTGTAATCAGTCATCCAAAGGATATATAAACTATCATCAATTCACATGATAAAATGCTCTACAGCCGGGCTGGCAAACTATGCGCCACATTCGGCCTGCCACTTGCTTTTATAAGCCCTGGGAACTAAGAATGGTTTTTCTTTTTGATGGTTGGAAAAAAAAATCAAAATAAGAATGGCATTTCATGACACTTTTGAAATCAAATTTTCAGGGGCCATAAATAAGGTTTTAGTGGAGCCCAGCCGTGCTTATTCTTTCCTGCACTGTCTATGACTGTTTTCACAGCAGCACGAGAATTAAGTAGTTACAACAGGGATCATGTGGCCTGCAAAAGCAAAAAGATTCTCTTTCTGGCCTTGGGCAGAAAACAGTGTGCCAGCTACTGCTATACAACACAAAAGGAAAGAATTACAATTATATAGAAGCATATGCAGAGTGAAGGAAGTCGAGAATTAAGTAGTTACAACAGGGATCATGTGGCCTGCAAAAGCAAAAAGATTCTCTTTCTGGCCTTGGGCAGAAAACAGTGTGCCAGCTACTGCTATACAACACAAAAGGAAAGAATTACAATTATATAGAAGCATATGCAGAGTGAAGGAAGCAGACACAAAGAACACACATGGATCCCTGTTTTTATCAAGTCCAGCACAGACAGAACCAGTCTGATTAAATAAGTCAGAACAGTCCCTTCGTGTGACTGTCAATGGCCAGGGGGACACGGAAGACTTTTGGGCCAGTGGGCATGATTTGAATCTGAGCGGTGGACACTCCAGTATAGACATATGTAAAAAATTACCAGGCTGCACATGTATAATATGAGCCCTTGNCACACATGGATCCCTGTTTTTATCAAGTCCAGCACAGACAGAACCAGTCTGATTAAATAAGTCAGAACAGTCCCTTCGTGTGACTGTCAATGGCCAGGGGGACACGGAAGACTTTTGGGCCAGTGGGCATGATTTGAATCTGAGCGGTGGACACTCCAGTATAGACATATGTAAAAAATTACCAGGCTGCACATGTATAATATGAGCCCTTGTTATTATAATATACATGTTACAATTAAACTTTTTAAAGTGGAGGGGAGGGAAGTGAGAGGGGAAGAAAAGTGCCCATCTCCAAAGGTTTATAAAGAACTCAGATGAAAAACAAACAAAACTGCTGAAGAATCATAAAGACAGATAATAAAAAGTGTTCACAAGGATATAGAGGAACTGCAACCTTCACACAGGTGATGGGAACATAAGATGGTACAGCCAGAACTTCCCCGGTGGTCCAGTGGTTAAGAATCTGCCTGCTGATGCAGAGCATGTGGGTTTGATCCCTGGTCGGGGAACTAATATGCCTCCGGGCAGCCACGCTCGTGCGCCACCACTAGTGAGCCTGTGAGCCCCAGAGCACACACGCCATACCTAGAGAGAAGCCTGTGGCTATAATGAAAGATCCCACATGCCTCAACTAAGACCCAACACAGCCAAATAAATAAATATTTTTTTAAATGCTTATTTAAGGGCTTCCCTGGTGGCCCAGATGGCAAAGAACCTGCCTGAAACGCAGGCGACCCAGGTTCAGTCTGTGGGTTGGGCGGATCCCCTGGAGAAGGGAACGGCAACCCACTCCAGTATTCTTGCCTGAAGAATTCCATGGACTGAGGAGCCAGGTGGGCTACAGTCCATGGGGTCGCCAAGAGTTGGACATGACTGAGTGACTAACACACACACACATTTTTTTTTTTTAAAAGATCGATTTGAAAATAATAAAATTGTGTAGACACTTTGGGTAACAGTTTTTTTTTTTTTTTTTTGCTGCACTGGATCTTGGTTGAGGCATGTGAACTCTTAGTTATGGCATGTGGGATTTAGGTCCCTGACAGGGATCGAACCTGTGCCCTCTGCATTGGTAATCCAGAGTCTTAGCCAGTGGACCACCAGGGAAGCTCTGGGTAACAGTTTCTGATAACAATTTCTCAAACTGTTAAACAAAGTTAGCATATGATCCAGCAATTCCATCCCCTGTATACACCCAGGAGAGGTGAAAACACACACCCACACAAAACTTAGATACGAATATTCATAGCAGCATTATTCATAATACCCTCAAAGTGGAGACAATTTAACTGCCCATCGACTGATGAATAAATAAAATGTGATGTATCCATACAACGGAATATTATTCAGTAATAAAAAGAAATGAAACACTGGATACATGTTACAACGTGGATGAACCCTGACCAATTATGGTAAGTGTTACAGTCACAAAGACCACATATTAGATGATACCATCTCTATGGAATTTCCAGAATAAGCAAATCTATAGAGACTGAAAGCAGATTAGTGGTTGCCTACAGCCGTGGGAGTGAAAAAAGGGCACAACGGGGTGACAGCCGAGGGTGTAGAATCTTCTTTCTGGAGTGAGGAAAATACTCTAAAATGATTTGTGGTGAAGGATGTGCAACTCCGAATATACCAGGTCCCTGAACATGTATTTTAAATGCGTGAACTGGATGGTATGTGAACTATATCGATAAAGCTGTTTAATAAAACCAAGCACTGAGAGTCCCCTGGTGGCCCAGTGGTCTGGACTCCATGCTGCCACCGCTGTGAAAAGTGAACGTGAAAGTGACTCAGTCGTGTCCATGTGACCCCATGGGACTATACAGTCCACGAAATTCTCCAAATCAGAATACTGGAGCGGGTGGGTAGCCTTTCCCGTCTCCAGGGAATCTTCCCAACCCAGGGATGGAACCCAGGTCTCCCACATTGCTGGTGGATTCTTTACCAGCTGAGCCACAAGGCAAGCCCAGTGCCGTGGCCCCAGTTTAATCCCTGCTCAGGGAACTAAGATCCTGCAAGCTGCTCCACACAACCAAAAAAAGAAAGCACTAAAACAATCTTCCATAGCTAAAGCCTTCCACACTGACAAACTGAGAACATCACTCATCCAATATAACAAAGGGCTCACCTTGACACATAACTCCAACTGTTTCTAACACCTCTAATGCTTGTTAGAACCTGCCTATTAAACACAGTGTACATAAACGTCCAATGCATTTTTTTTTAACCTTCCTTCCAGGAAAAGACTTGAAATAAAGAAGCTGTGACCAGTGGAGCTAAACCCTCTGATCCCAAATTAGGAGTCTGGGATTAACGTATACACACCACTATACAAAAAATAGATAACTGACAAAGACCCACTGCAAAGCACAGGGAACCCTGCTCAATATTTTGTCATAACTCGATATGGGAAAACAATCTGGAAAAGAATGGGTCACTGAATCACTTTGCTGTACACCTGAAACTAACACAACATTGTAAATCAACTAAACGCCAATATAAAATAAAAATTAAATTTAAAAAGTAATGATAAAGCTTCTGATCCCACACACAGACCTCATTTCTGCAAAATCCTCTGACTCAGATAAACTGACCGCATTTAGCAAAACCTGGAGGCAAAGTCCTCACCCTGTCATCTAACATTCTGTCTACAAAGCCAGCCAAACTATCTTCAGTCTTTTGCAACTCTGATCAGAAATGCGTTCTGCCAGCTGTTTCCCCTTCCCCCTGAGGGCAACTCCCCCTAGCACCCTCCTCACACATCATATTGCCCTGGGTTAAAATTCTGGCAGGAACCCTGCTGATATTGCTGGTTGCAAAAAAAGGAGGTAGGAATCTTCATACCATTGCTGTGTGAGGCAATAGCGGGTCTGGTGTTAGGGTGAGGCAAGCAGGCTCCTAAAGGGGCGCGACATTTAAGGAGGCATCCACTCGAAGGGGCCAGCCCTGTCATTTCACAGCCGTGAGAATGAGCGCCTCCTTAAGTGTTGCGCCCGAGGCACCTCTCTTGGATGCACCTTCTTCTACCAGTGATTCTAGGAAGCCTGGGCTGAGTCTCTCCCTCAACGGTGACCTTGGAATTCCAGCTCCCAGTCAAATATTATGAGACTCCAAGGCCAAAGGAGTTGGCACAAGGTTACAGAAAACTCTTTTAAGTGTTGTTGACTTAAGGGGTTCAGTCAGAGACACACCTGCCAGAGACTCTTGGCCCACTTTTCCACCTGGGTTTATGGTGCCCTCCTCCCAGAGACAGAAACTCCTCCCAGAGACAGATCAGGAACTCAGGCCTGGCCGCCCCTCCTACCCCAGGTCTCAGAAGCCCAGGCCTCCATCCCCGCTTCCCTTTAGCACAAGAAGTCCAGGCCACCACCCTCTTAGACCCAGCATCCAACTCACGAAGCGCCCGAACTGGATGGAGTCTCCATCCTCAATGTGCCAGTCAGCCTGGGCCCCGCTAAGGCGGGAGATGACAGACTGGCAGCCGGGAAGTAGGGACCGGAGGAGCCCGGAGCCGGTAATGTGGTCCGCATGGCAGTGGGTATTCACTGGGAGAGAGAGGAGGGCCAGGTCCGGGAGGGCACAGAGAGGACCCGGGATTCCAGCCCCCGCCCCCGCCCCCGCCCGCCCTGAGACCCAGGAGTCCGGGACTCCGGCTTCCCGCTCCAAGCTGCGGCCCCGCGCCCTCGGACCCTAGGAGCTCCGCACTGACCCGCATACAGCAGCCGCAGCCCCAGCTCCTTGACCAGCTGGGCATCTCGTTGCGCTGTCTCCAGAACCGGGTCGATCAGAACCGCCTCTCGGGACTCTCGGTCCCCCAGAAGATAAGTATAGGTGCAGCTCTTGGGCTCAAACATCTGGGAAGCGGGGCGGGTACAGCTGAGAGCGCAGAATGGGACTTCCACTCACTGCGGACCCAGGAGTCCAGGCCTCAACTCGTGTGTCTTCCTAAGATCCCGACCCAGAAACTGCAGACCCGTTCTATTGTCTAAACCAAAGAATTCCAACATCCATCCGTCCCCAAATTTGGGTCCCCATCACCCATTCTGAAATAGAAGCAGGATGTGGGCCCTAAGCCCGGGGGATTCCAGAACCCCCCCCACCCCCCCACCCCTACAACCACCACCACCAACTTTAAAGGACGCAAGAGTCTAGCCCCACACCACTTCCTCAAAGATCTAGGACTGGGGCCAGGGTATCTCTCCGGATTTAAAGGACCCAGGAGTTCCGCCCTTGCACCCGCTCAGGACCCAGTAATCTCCTGGGTCCAGCCACAGCGAACCTGCCGTAGGAGAACGGGGGCTCCAGAACCTGTGTGTTGACTGAGCCGTCGGCCGGCGACCTTCAGTGCAGACCCCGCCATGGTGCCCGAGGCAGAGTAGGGGCAGAGCGGAGGACGAATGCCCGCGGAAGCCCGATGCTCCGCTGGCTGACCCCGGAGGGGCAGGGCGGGGGCGGGGCCCGCCTTAAAGGAGCCGCGACTGCCGGGGCCGAGGGCGGGGCTGAGCAGAGCCAGGCTGGCGAGTTTGGAAAGACTGAAGAGAGGAGACAGCCAGACCCAGAGAAACAAAGAACAGTCACCTCACACTGGCCTGAATGGCCATCATCAAAAAGTCTATGAACAATAAATGGCAGAGAAGGTGGGGAGAAAAGGGAACCCTCCTACACAGTTGGAAGAGTTACAACCACTATGTGGAGAACAGTATGCTGCTTCAATCGTGTCCGACTCTGTGCGACCCCATAGACGGCAGCCACCAGGCTCCCCCGTCCGCAGGACTCTCCAGGCAAGAACACTGGAGTGGGTTGCCATTTCCTTCTNTTTAAATTACATGAATTTTTATGTTATAAATGTTTTTAATATTTAAAAATATAGCACATAAAGCCATGTTTAAAGAAAATATTTATATGTACACCCGGGGCAGATTCATGTCAATGTATGCCAAATCCAATATAGTACTGTAAAGTAAAATAAAGTAAAAAAAAAAAAAGTAAATGATAATAGTAACAACAATAAAATAGCAATAACAATAAATGAGGTAATATATGTGAATGTTCTTAGTAAAATATAAAGACCTATCTAAATGAAAAAAAAAATGCTCTCTCTATAAAAAAAAAAAAGAAAATATTTATAATGGTACCATCCAGAGAAAAGTAATAAAACTGGACCATATAAATATAATAGCTTCTTATGCTGTGATCATTTTTCCTCTGTGATGAAATATTCTTTGGAAACATTCTTTTATATTTTGCTTACTTGTTAGGTTGTATGGTGTGACTTAAGATATGCAATATAATAATTTAACATATTTATACATTGTGAAATTATTATCCCAATTAACAATGCATCCATCACCTTCTATAGTTTATGTGTGTATGTGGTGAACACTTTAAGGTTTACTGTCATAGAAAAATTTAAGTATACAATAGAGTAGTCTAAACTATAATCACCATGCTATACATTAGATCCCAGAACTTATAACTGAAGGTTAATACCCTTTGGCAAACATCTCTCCCTGTTCCCCATCTTCTGCCCCCAGTAACTGCTGTCTACTCTCTGGCTCTATCATTGTAACGTTTTTTAGATGCCATGTGTAAATCATATAATGTTTGCCCTTTTATATCTGGCTTACTTTACTTAGCATAAGGTTCTCTAGGTTCATCCATGTTTTTACAAGTGACAGGGTCCCTTCTTTGTTATGGCAGAATTATACATATAACATTTTCTTTATCCATTTACCTGTCAATTGACATTTAGATTTTTTATCTATTGTGACTAATGCTTCAATGAACATGGGAATGCAGATGTTTCTTAAAGATACTGATTTCACTTCCTTTGGTTATATACTCAGAAGTGGGATTGCTAGATCATATGTTAGTTCTATTTTTAATTTGTTAAGGAAATTTTGTGCACGGTGCTTGCACCCACTTACATACTTACCAAAAGTGTACAAGGGTTCCCTTTTCTCCACATCCTTGCCAACAATTATCTCTTGACTTATTGATGATAATAGTTATACTGACAGATATGAGGTGATCTCATTGTGGTTTTCATTAGTATTTCTCTGATGATTAGTGATGTTGACCAGCTTTTCAAATGCCTGTTGACTATTTGTATGTCTTCTCTAGAAAAAGGTCTGTTCAGATCTTTTGTCCATTTAAAAAATTGGATTATTATTGAGTTTTTTCTATTGAGTTGTAGAAGGTTTTAAGTATTTTGGATTTTAAAACTTTATCAGAAGTGTAGTTTGTAAATATTATCTCCCAATCTATAGATTATGTTACATTTAAGTCTAATTCATGTTGAGTTAGTGTTTGTGAGTGGTGTAAGCTAAGGGTCTGATTCAACCTTTTACAAGTAGATTTCCAGTTTTTTCAACACTGTTTATTGAAAAGATTATCATTTCCTAATTGTATATTAATCATGCCCTTGACAAAGTTTTTGTTATTGTTGTTCAGTCAGTCATATATGATTGTTTGCGATCCCATGGGCTGTAGCCTCCCAGGCTTCTCTGTCCATGGTATTTCCCAGGCAAGAATGCTAGAGTGGGTTGCCATTTCCTTCACCAGGGGATATTCCCGACCCAGGAATTAAAGTCAGATCAAAGTCACATCTCCAGCACTGGCAGGCAAGTTCTTTTCCACTGACGCACCAGGCAAGCCCCATCAAAGTTCAGTTGGCCATAATGCATGGATTAATTTCTGAGCCTTCTAGTCTGTTCCATTGGTCTATGAGTCTGTTTTTATGCCAGTACTGCACTATTTTGATTAGCATGGCTTTTTGTAATATAGTTTGAATTCAGGAAATGTGATGCTTCCAGCTTTGTTGTTTCTCAAGATGGTTTTGATGAATTGTTGTTGTTGTGTGTGTGTGGTTCCATATACATTTTAGGATTTTTTTCTATTTGTGTGAAAAATATCACTGAAATTATAATAGTGATTGTATTAAACATGTAGATTACTTTGGGTAGTATAGACATTTTTAGCAATATTAAATCTTCTAAGTTGTTAACATGGGGCCTTTTTTCATTTATTTGTGTCTACTTCAATTTTCTTTCATCAGTGTCTCATATTTTCCAGGGTATAAATCTTTTACCACTTTGGATAAATTTGCTAAATATTTTGGGCTTTCCAGGTAGCACTAGTGGTAAAGAACCCCCCTGCCAATGCAGGAGATTAAAGAGAAGCAGGTTTGACCCCTGGATCAAATCTCCAGGAAGATTCCCCTGGAGAAGGGAATGGCTACCCACTCCAGCTTTCTTGCCTGGAGAATCCCATACACAAAAGAGCCTGGAGAGCTACAGTCCATAGGGTTGCAAATAGTCAGACATGACTGAAAGGACTTAACACACACACCCATAAATATTTTACTCTTTTTGTTGTTATTTTAAATGGGATTATTTTCTTTATTTTTCAGGTAGTTTGTTGTTAGAGTACAGAAGCATAACTGATTTTGTATAGTGATTTTTTTTTTAATCCTGAAACTGTAATGAATTAATTTAGTTTTTTGGTAGAATATTTTACATTTTAGATATATCTGTTTATTTCTGTAGTGTCATTGAACTTTTGTTTTACCATGCTCTATGCATGGAATTTAATGCCAGAAACTTGAGCTTCATATTCAACTATTTAAGACTTATTTCCATATTGTAAAACTTTCCATCAACTTCTCATCTAATTTTCAACTCTTGGTAATTGTGAACTGCATTATTATTTTATTAGGGTTGCAAAATGTTGATTTTATAGTTGTTGCTGCTGCTGCTAAGTCACTTCAGTCGTGTCTGACTCGATGCGACCCCACAGATGGCAGCCCACCAGGCTCTGCCCTCCCTGGGATTCTTCAGGCAAGAACACTGGAGCGGGTTGCCATTTCCTTCTCNCTGCATTATTATTTTATTAGGGTTGCAAAATGTTGATTTTATAGTTGTTGCTGCTGCTGCTAAGTCACTTCAGTTGTGTCTGACTCTATGCGACCCCACAGATGGCAGCCCACCAGGCTCTGCCCTCCCTGGGATTCGTCAGGCAAGAACACTGGAGCGGGTTGCCATTTCCTTCTCCAGTGCATGAAAGTGAAAAGTGAAAGTCAAGTGGCTCAGTAAGTGTCGACTCTTCGTGACCCAATGGACTGCAGCCCACCAGGTTCCTCTATCCATGGGATTTTCCAGGCAAGAGTACCGGAGTGGGGTGCCATTGCCTTCTCCTTTATAATTGTATAATTTAGTCAACATATATTAGCTAGAATTCTTTGGCTAAAACTGTCTGTCTTCAATGAGGACAGTTACCTCGAAACAGTGTTTGTAAAAGTAAAGATGAGCTTAATGTTTAATGATTTCCTTTTATTTGTGATTTTTCAGAGTAAAGATTAGATACCTTCTTTCCATTATCCTATAATAGTGTGTTAGTCACTCAGTTGTGTCTGACTCTTTGCAACCCCATGGACTCTAACCCTCTAGCCTCCTCTGTCCTTGGGATTCTCCAAGCAAGAATACGCGGGTGGGTTGCCAGTTCCTTCTCCAACCTATAATATTATAAATTTATTTCAAAATGATACTACTATTACTAATATTTACAGACTAGAGGATAAACATTAAGATTTTTTTATAGGTTCATTTTTGCTTGCAACCTATATTCCTCCAGGCAAAATATAGTCAAAATGCTGTGCTGTAAAATCACTTGAAATAATTCCTCTTTCTAATATGTGATTAAATTTGTTCACTTCCATTTTAAGAGTTTATGTATTTTATGTAATTATATTTTTGAAAATATAAAATACTTTCCTTTCCAATGTTAAAACTATGAAGAAAATTATATTTGGAGAAGTCACACTTTCTATTCCTATCTCTGATAGCTCATTCCCTTTCTCTCTCTAGAATAAACATCATAATAAGTTTTGATATATCTTTCCAGTATATTCAAATATGTATAATTTTCTATCCTCTTCTTTCTTACAAAGAAGGGAACATTCAATTCATGTTATTCTTCAGTTTTCTTTTTTTCACTTTAACTATACATCCTAGTAATCACTTTATTTGCAGTATATAGCAGTGGTTCTTAATGAGGAGAATCCACCTGCTCCCAGAGAGCAGTTGGTAATGTCTGAAGCATTTGAAGGTGTTACAACTTGAGCCAAGGAGTCATTATTGTCATCCAGTTAATACAGGCCAGAGATGGTGCTGAAAATCCTACAATTTACTGGAAAGAAACCATGTCAATAGTGCCGAGACTGACAAATCATAGAGAGCTCTGCTTTTCTAGTGTACTTACTTGCTAATTCAAATCATTTGTGTCATCTTAAAGTCTCTTTTCTGGAGAAGGCAATGGCACCCCACCCCAGTACTCTTGCCTGGAAAATCCCATGGGCGGAGGAGCCTGGTAGGCTGCAGTCCATGGGGTCACTAAGAGTTGGACACGACTGAGCGACTTCACTTTCACTTTTCACTTTCATGCATTGGAGTAGGAAATGGCAACCCGCTCCAGTGTTCTTGCCTGGAGAATCCCAGGGATAGGGGAGCCTGGTGGGCTGCCGTCTATGGGGTGGCACAGAGTCGGACATGACTGAAATGACTTAGCAGCAGCAGCAAAGTCTCTTTTTATTAATTAATACTTCTCTTGATTATGAGTCTATTTCTTGCTGTGTGTCTAGGAATTTTTAAAAGTATATTCTGAACAGTGTGGATGTTATTTTACAGTGAATCTGAAATGTGTTCTTTTACTTTAGGTGTTCAGTTTACTTCTGGCAGTTGTATCAAATTATTGCCAGACTACTGATTCTGTCAAGGTTAGATTAAGACTGTGTTATCTATATATTTTTCTTTAGTTCTTTTACATGACCCTGGATCTAATTTGTAATCCTTATTTCTAAGTTTTTCTGGCTCTCAGAAAATTTCTAGAGAGTCAATAGTTTCTCATATAGTAGCATTTCTTATACTCTTAATTCCTTCCTACAGTTCAGTGATTCCATCTGGAGTAATTTTCTATAGCCTGAAGAATTGCTATCAATATTCCTTACAGTTTAAGCATTCTGGTGATATGATGTGTGTGCAAATATGTGTGTATGTATGAGTGTGAAAATGTCTTTATTTGGCATTCNTTAATTCCTTCCTACAGTTCAGTGATTCCATCTGGAGTAATTTTCTATAGCCTGAAGAATTGCTATCAATATTCCTTACAGTTTAAGCATTCTGGTGATATGATGTGTGTGCAAATATGTGTATGAGTGTGAAAATGTCTTTATTTGGCATTCCATTTTGAAGAATACTTTAATTCAACATAAGTTTATATGTTGGCAAGGTATTTTTTAAAAAACTTAAAACATAAAACACTGTTTTCTGATTTTCATAGGGACTGTTGAAAATTCATCTCATAATTGAATTTATCCCTAGGTAGTAACTTTTATATTCCCTGGTTGCTTCAACAATCCCTTTACTATTTAGCGGTTTTGGAGAAAGCAATGGCACCCCACTCCAGTACTCTTGCCTGGACAATCCCATGGATGGAGGAGCCTGGTGGGCTGCAGTCCATGGGGTCGCTAGGAGTCGGACACGACTGGGTGACTTCACTATCACTTTTCACTTTCATGCTTTGGAGAAGGAAGTGGCAACCATTTAGCAGTTAGCAGTTTAATTCTTATGTGACTATGTGATTTGTTTGTATTTACCCAACTTGGGAGAAGGCAATGGCACCCCACTCCAGTACTCTTGCCTGGAAAATCCCATGGACAGGGGAGCCTGGTAGGCTG
>SJYX01015233.1:91346-120527 GCA_006410675.1 Oreotragus oreotragus | reverse complement strand
GCACTTGAGAAAACAGTGAAATTCATTGTTTTGGGGTGAAATATCCTATAGATATCAATTAGGTCTAACTGGTCCATTGTATCATTTAAAGTTTGTGTTTCCTTGTTAATTTTCTGTTTAGTTGATCTATCCATAGATGTGAGTGGGGTATTAAAATCTCCCACTATTATTGTGCTACTGTTAACTTCCCTTTTCATACTTGTTAGCATTTGCTTTACATATTGTGGTGCTCTTATGTTGGGTGCATATATATTTATATATATTTATGATTGTTATATCTTCTCTTGAATGATCCTTTGATCATTATGTAGTGTCCTTCTTTGTCTCTTTTCACAGCCTTTATTTCAAAGTCTATTTTATCTGATATCAGTATTGCTACTCCTGCTTTCTTTTGATCTCCATTTGTGTGGAATATCTTTCTTCCAGCCCTTCACTTTCAGTCTGTGTATGTCGCATGTTTTGAGTTGGGTCTCTGTAGACAGCATATATAGGGGTCTTGTTTTTGTATCCATTCAGCCAGTCTTTGTCTTTTGGTTGGGGCATTCAACCCATTTACATTTAAGATAATTATTGATAAGTATAATCCCATTGCCATTTACTTTGCCGTTTGGGGTTCGAGTTTATACACCTTTTCTGTGTTTCCTGTCTAAAGAAGATCCTTTATCATTTGTTGAAGAGCTGGTTTGTTGGTGCTGAATTCTCTCAGCTTTTGCTTGTCTGTAAAGCTTTTGATTTCTCCTTCATATTCGAATGAGATCCTTCCTCAGTACAGTAATATGGGTTGTAGGTTTTTCTCTTTCATCACTTTAAGTATGTCCTGCCATTCCCTTCCAGAGAAGGCAATGGCACCCCACTCCAGTACTCTTGCTTGGAAAATCCCGTGGATGGAGGAGCCTGGCGGGCTACAGTTCATGGGGTCGCTAAGAATCAGACATGACTGAAGCGACTTAGTCGCAGCAGCAGCAGCAGCAGCCATTCCCTTCTGGCCTGAAGAGTTTCTATTGAAAGATCAGCTGTTATCCTTATGGGGATCCCCTTGTGGGTTATTTGTTGTTTTTTCCTTGTTGCTTTTAATATTTATTCTTTGTGTTTGACCTTCATTAATTTTATTAGCATATTTTTATGGAAGTTTTCAACTATTATCTCCTCAAGTATTTTCTCGTGGTCTTTATTTTTGTCTCTGGAACCCCTATGATTCGAATGTTGGGGCATTTGACATTGTCCCAGAGGTCTCTCAGATTGTCCTCATTTCTTTTAATTCTTTTTTCTTTTTTCCTCTCTGCTTCATTTATTTCCACCATCCTATCTTCTACCTCACTTATCCTATCTTCTGGCTCAGTTATTCTACTGTTGGTTCCCTCCAGAGTGGTTTTGAACTCAGTTATTGTATTATTCATTATTGATTTGGAGAAGGCAATGGCAACCCACTCCAGTACTCTTCTTGCCTAGAGAATCCCAAGGATGGTGGAGCCCGGTGGGCTGCCCTCTATGGGGTCGCACAGAGTTGGACACGACTGAAGCGACTTAACAGTAGCAGCAGCATTATTGATTAACTCTTTTTTATTTCTTCTAGGTCCTTTTTAAACATTTCTTGCATCTTCTCAATCCTTGTTTCCAGACTATTTACCAGTAACTCTGTTTTGTTTTCAAGATTTTGGATCATTTTTACTATTATTATTCTGAATTCTTTTTCAGGTAGACTCCCTACCTCCTCCTCTTTTGTTTAGTTTGGTGGGCATTTATCATGTTCCTTTACCTGCTGAATATTTCTCTGCCTTTTCATCTTGTTTAGATTGCTTTGTTTGAGGTGGCCTTTCTGTATGCTGGAAGTTTGTGCTTCCTTTTTGTTGTGGGGGTTCCTCCCTGTGGGTGGGGTTGGACGAGTGGCTTCTCAAGGTTTCCTGGTTAGAGAAGCTTGTGTTGGTGTTCTGGTTGGTGGAGCTGGATCTCTTCTCTCTGGAGTACAATGAAGTGTCCAATAGTGAGTTCTGAGGTGTCTATGGGTTTAGTGTGACTTTTGGCCGCCTGTATTTTAATGCTCAATGTTATGTTCCTGTGTTGTTGGAGAATTAGCTTGGTGTGTCTTGCTCTGACACTTGTTGGCTCTTGGGTGGAGCTTGGTTTCAGTGTAGGTATGGAGGTTTTTGATGAGCTCTTATCGAATAATGTTCCCTGGAGTCAGGAGTTTTCTGGTGTTCTCAAGTTTTGAATTTAAGCCTCCTACTTCTGGCTTTCAGTCTTATTCTTACAGTAGCCTCAAGACTTCTCCATCCATACAACACTGATGATAAAACATCTAGGTTAATGGTGAACAGATTCTAGATGAGGGACACACAGAGAGGTTCAGAGTTACATGGACAAGAGAAGAGGAAGGAGGGAGATAGAGGTGACTAGGAGGAGAAGAGGGGGAATCAAAAGGGGGAGAGTGCAGTCTAGCCAGTAGTCAATACCCTATGTGCTCTCCACAGTCTGGAACACACAGAGAGGTTCACAGAGTTACATAGAGAAGAGAAGAGGGAGAAAGGAGATAGAGGTGATGAGGAGGAAAGAGGGGGAGTCAAAAGGAGAGAGACAGATCTAGCTAGTAATCAGTTCCCTACGCGTTCTCCACAGCCCGGAACACCCAAAGAGATTCACAGAGTTGGGTAGAGAAGAGAAGAGGAAGGGAGGAGATAGAGGTGACCTGCGGGAGAAAAAGGAGAGTCAAAAGTGGGAGAGAGCAATCAAACCAGTAGTCACACTCCTAAGTAAAAATGGGTACTGCAGATTGGATTCTTAAAGGTACAAAATTGATAACAAATAACAAAAAGCAGAGATTAAAAATATAGAGTAGAGGTTAGACTCTCAAAAATACAATATTGAAAAAAACAAAACAATATCACAAAATTATAAAATATATATATATGAAATTTGCTTTAAAAATAGTATCTTTTTTGCAAGCTAATAATAGGTTATAAAAATAAAAATTAAAGGAGTAATAAAGAACTTAAAAATTTAAAAAAAACTAAAAAAGTGATAATAGTAAAAATATATCTAGGAATTTCTCTGGAGCTGTTGAGGGCAGTGTGGGATCAGTTTAGTTTCAGATAGTTCCTTGTTTCAGCTTATACTTCTTCTGAAGGTCTATAGGCCCTTTCCAGTGTAGTCAGTGCTAACTATGGGGTTTTCATCTGTTGCACCTGTCACTTCCAAAGCAGTTGCCTCTTCTTTCTTTATTTTGGCTTCCTCTGTTTGCAAGTCTCTTCAGTGTCTAATTTCAGCCTTGACACAACGGCACAAAGATGGTCACTTATTTAGGCTCGCTTGTTCAGTTGTGCTGTGGGGAGGGAGGAACACTGCAAACAAATATCACTGGTGTGTGGGGGGAGTGCTCGCAGTGTCTGGGCCATACTGGGTTTGCCCCCACTCATGGAGTGTGTGCTTTCCTGCTACACAGGCTCCAGGTTACTCTGCAGGGAAACTGTCTAAAGTGAGCCCTGGGTTGCATGCATTTCCCAGGTCTAAGCTGCTCAGGTTCAGGTTCTCAGGTACTCCACAAAGGCACAGACTCGGTTGGGCCTGCATTTTGTGCCCTTCCCAGGTCTGAGCAGCTCAGGCAACCAGGTGCTTGGTGAGTGCACTCTCCCTGTTGGGCGGTGTATCTTTTCACCTCCCTGGTCCCAGCCCCTTGGTTTCTTGGATGTGCAGGGAAAGCGCTGTCTCAGGTGTACTGTGTGTCTCCTCTGGGGAGCTGATCTCTGCAATCCTCCTGGCAGATGTCACCCATCCAGGATTGCAGGAAGACTTGGTTAGCAACTGGGAGCCTGCTCATAGTTTGGTGGAGGATGCCATCTCTGGGGCCTAGATTGCCCCTTATGTTCCAGCTCTGGCTGTCGCCTGCCTGCCTCTCTGTCTCTGGTGGGGGAATGGGCCGGTCTGCAGCCAGCTAGCTCTCCTCTGGTATTCACTCAAATTTTGTTCTGTGAGTGGGCCAGGCTGTGCCTTAGAGCTTTTTGCAGGAAAGTTCACTCTCTCTTTCTCTCCACCCCCACCTCCCCCCGCCAACCCCGCTACCTCTTTTTTTTTCTCTCTCTCTGGCTATCCCACAGTTTGGGTTGCTGTCTCATACGTTAGCTCCCTCAAATTGTCCTCAGGGCATTCAAGCCCGCCCTAAGCCTGCAGCCCACACCTCCCCATTTAGCCCTGGCTCACCACTGGCCTACGCAAGCATCTGGGCTACTTCTCTGCTAGGAGTTGTGGTTAGCTGTGTAATCTACTGGGTTTTAAGTAGGGTTTAGTAGGTTTAAGTAGGGTATAAGCTGGTTTGGTTTTTTTTTTTTTTTTCCCAGTTATCTTGTCCTCTGAGATTCCAAAACTCCCTACAGACCCGCCGGTGCGCAGGTTTCCTGGTGTTTGGAAACGTCTCCTTCATTACTCCCTCCTGGGGATGGGTCTCAGTCCCTAAATCTTTTGTCTCCTTTTATCTGTTACATTTTGTCCTACCTCCATTCAAAGAGAATGGGCTGCCTTTCTGGGTGTGTGGTGTCCTCTGCCAGCATTCAGACGTTGTTTTGTGGAATTTTCTCAGCTTTCAAATAATCTTTCAATGAGTTTGTGGGGGAGAAAGTGGTCTCCCTATCCTATTCCTCTGCCATCTTAGGACCGCCCCCGCCCCCAATGTTCCAAATTCTTTAGAAATTACATCTGTTTACTTCTACCCTAGCAGTACTTTCTTTTTATTCTGAAATCTAATACTTATTCTCTTTATACTTAAAATAAAAATCAACCTTTTTTTCTAGACAATTAAAATGTTTCAATTTAGGTTTTATCACATTAATTCTTTCCTTGCTATTTGCATTGCTGATCACACTATCCTTTTGGCATTCTTTATCTCTGTGATTTCTAATGTTTTGAGTATTCCCCTAGACTATTCTAGCCCTTGTTTTCTCTAAACCTTCTCACCCAATTTGGAGAGACTATTCTGAGAAAACAGTGGTTTTCTAACCTTTCACTATTAAAGAACAGTTGGACTCTTCAATTTGTCTGTCTTATCTATCTGATCCCACCTTAACTATTGACACTCATCTTTCCTGAGTCTTAAATTCTGAACTGCTTTGAGAATGATTTTTGTTCCTTACTAGAGACTGTCTCATTTTAACCTCAGAGTATCTTTTTATGCTTTTTCTCTTCCTAGATGCTCTGCCTTGCTTTTTCTTGGAATGCTTCTACTTGTCTTGCCATCAACTACAGTCCATTCAAATTTACATTTCCTTCCAATATAGGACTTATTACAAATAAAAGCAACTCGCTTCCTCCTTCAGATATTTCTTTCCCAGTTATCTAACAATATCTTTATCCAGAGAGTTAATCAATTAGAATTGTTTTAGTTGATGTCTTCTTTTCTGTATTTAAAGCACTTGAATGATACAGATTGTATCTTGTTCTTTGTTGTGGTCCCAGTACTTCAGGGCTTCCTTGGAGGACCCATAGTATGTACTAAATATTTTTGTTTTATTCAACTTTATCAAGTCATCTAAAATACATTCAATACAGGTTACTCATATGGAGATAAAGAGGATAGATTTAAAATCTCAAAATTTTAAACTGCTAGTGAGCTTAGTGGAAATATTGGCCATTAAGGCTTAAGTGAAAGTGAAAGTAAACTCAGTTGTATCTGACTCTTTGCAACCCATGGACTGTAGCCCACCAAGCTCCTCCATCCATGGGATTCTCCAGGCAAGAATACTGGCATGGGTTGCCATTTCCTTCTCCACTAGGCATTCAGTTCAGTTCAGTCACTCAGTCGTGTCCGACTCTTTGTGACCCCATGAATCGCAACGCGCCAGGCCTCCCTATCCATCACCAACTCTCTAATTCTCTTACTGTTAAAGGCTACCTAATTCTCTTACTGTTAAAGGTTGGTTCAAGGGAAAGCCTGAAGTCCTCTTAAACAGTGGGGTGTTGATACCTTCAATCCTAGAATAAAGATAAGACCTGACAATGGGAGGGAGAAGGTGAAAGGTAAGGGAGTATCAGGCTATGTGGCTCAGTGGGGTAAAGAATCTGCCTGCAGTGCAGGAGATGCAGGAGACATGGGTTTGATCCCTAGGTCAGGAAGATCCCCTGGAGGAAGACATGGCAACCCACCCCAGTATTCTTGCCTGAAAAATTCCATGGACAGAAGATCCTGGCAGGCTACAGTCTATAGGTTCACAAAGATCGGGACACAACTGGAGGGACTGGCACGTATGCATGTTTCCCTCTTTACTTCTGGCCTTATCTTACATTTATGTTCTGATGCTGTTTTTTAAACTTGTTTCCTTGCCTACCCAAATAACCTTCCTTTCCCTGTTTTCATAGACATGACCACATATCCCCATAGAAGAATGAGAGATAATGATAAAATACCTGTGATGTTGCAAGTGTGAAGTAAAGCTCAGTTTTGACTAGAGAGGGTCAGAGTAGGAGATAGTGATTTGTTTCTTTCCCCTATTATTACTCTACCTAGAGCTTCCCTATACACATATTAGTAGACCTGAGGAAAACAAGGGGAAAAACATGACCACATAAACATGACAAATTCCAGTCTTCAGTTTTTTGGGACTCTGTTACCTTTTTCTAAACTCAATATGCAGATGCAAAACTCCTCTATAAAATAAATAGTAAACATCTAAATCTATAGGATGAAGCAGAGTATAGTCTGATTCACAGATACTAAGACAAATTATTGAATTCCAAGCCTATTTAAGATTTTATATTGGAGATTTGTAAAACTTAATCATCACAAATTTCCTTCCAGCTAAAAATTGCCATATAGATAAAATGACAACGATGGTGGAGGTGATGATGAAAATCATTAATTAAACTGATTTTTTTTTTACTTTACAATATTGTATATTGTATATTGTAAAGTAAAAAAAATTAAGCTGATTTTTAGTCATAGCTCTTTGTGCAATCTCAGGTAGAGATAAATTATCACCTCTTTTCTTGTAGTCTTCAACTAGCTTGCTAAAAAGTAAAGATGCATGATATAAAAATTAGTAACCATACTAGTTTCCTAGATCTGTCATAACCAAGTTNTTACAATATTGTATATTGTATATTGTAAAGTAAAAAAAATTAAGCTGATTTTTAGTCATAGCTCTTTGTGCAATCTCAGGTAGAGATAAATTATCACCTCTTTTCTTGTAGTCTTCAACTAGCTTGCTAAAAAGTAAAGATGCATGATATAAAAATTAGTAACCATACTAGTTTCCTAGATCTGTCATAACCAAGTTCTACAAACTGGGTGAGGTTTAAAATGTTGATTCAGCTTTGAAATTACAAGAAAGTGGAATAGTAGTTTAAAGAACAATAATATACAAGAGAAATAGACAAATAACATGAAGATTTGAATGTTTTTTATTCATTCACATACCCAGTTACTTTCTCACTTAATGTGCTTTTATTAATGTATTTGTTTGCTTGGTGATGTATGAAGCAATAATTCTTTCTTTAGCATGGTAATACATTGCACATTGACATTTTCAGAAATACTTTGGTATACTCATAAAAATTAAACATAATCTAAAATCTATGTTTATATATCATTCTTATTAATTACAAAAGTTCCTCATACTAAAATAGTTTCTTATTTGAGAACCTATTTACTAGTAGTTAAGATGAAACAGATTATTAATATGTGTTTACAGTGTATACTATAAATTATTTTAGATATGTTATTCTGATAGTCCTTGCATTTATAAGCTTCTTGGAGAAAGGAAACTTATCATGTACATCCTTGGAAATCTCTAAGTGACATAGCACAATGTTGAGAATAAAATGTATGCTCAGGAAAAACAATAATTTGACTTCAGTTATTTTTAATTATCATTAAAATTTCACTTTGATTATTTGCTTGGAAAGACAACTGAATATGTTATTAGAATATTTACTGACACTTATAGCATGAGAAATGACTGACAACCCAGTGTGGTCTCAGTCCCATATTATTGTTTCTTTATCAAATGAGATTAGCATGGGGACTAAATAATTATGCTCATTTTTAGTGTTAAACTGATTCAACATGCTGCTTCTAGAAGGCTGTATTTTAGAATTTATGCTTTGAGGTAAATATAATGTCTTTGTCTAACCCTTTCTGAGAGAACAGTCTATCAATATTTAATTTGACCAGCCAAAGAAAGTATTAACACAGCATAAAACAATTTATGAGATTGGCTCAGTCTTGGATTTCCTTATTACATGTAGTTAAAATTTATCAACAAGAACATTATGGGTGCGTGTTTGTTATCTTAATAATTCTAATTAACTTCTGGTAATTGCTGAGAATCTGCAAGTGACTAACTCTTTCTATTTTTCATTGTTATAGTTTCCAACAATCAGCAGAGAAATTAATAAAATAAGCCTGTGAGAAATAAAACAATGCAGGCCAACTAAGTTTTCTTTCCATTGGAGAATATACAAATCAATGCAAATATTCTATATATAAATATTTGAAAACTAGAAGTTCCAGGACAGCAATAGGAAAATACAGGAATTCTTTTAAATATTATATGCATACATGCATATACAAGTGTGTGTCTGTGATTTTTTAAAAAAGAACTTTTCTTATTATTACTAATTACTGAGATATGTGATTCTAAGAATAGCATTTCCACTGATAACAAGTCTCCTATCTTTGGTGCTTAATTCATATCAGTCTTGCTATAATGGGCATGAATTGTGAAGATGCATACACAGGACTGAGCTACACAAATGAATCAGATTAATTCTGACTTCAGTCAGTCTCGCAAAGCAACATGGTGTCATTCATTTGCCATTGTTCATGTCACAAAGCCAATTTGTTTCTAGTAATAGACTGACAAGGTTTGGAAAGATATATTTTGTAGAGGTGACATCTATGAGCCCTTTACCACATTTAATGATGTGGAGTATATAATATAGTAAAGCAAAAAGGGCAGCAAGAGACTGTATGAATCAGTTAAGAGAAAAAAAATTATTGTCAGAACCATGATTTATAGTAAATTATTAGTTTAAAATAAAGTCATGCTGAGTATTTTATATATTATGTCTTTGAAATGCTGGACTGGAAGAAACACAGGCTGGAATTAAGATTGCCGGGAGAAATATCAATAACCTCAGATATGCAGATGACACCACCCTTATGGCAGAAAGTGAAGAGGAACTAAAAACCTCTTGATGAAAGTGAAAGAGGAGAGTGAAAAAGTTGGCTTAAAGCTCAACATTAAGAAAACGAAGATCATGGCATCCGGTCCCATCACTTCATGGGAAATAGATGGGGAAACAGTGGNGAAAGCTAATAAAGTTCCAAGACAAGGAACTTGCACCATCTATGTAGGCCACTGGCACCCACTTGAATAGCAGAGGGTGCCCCACCTTGGGGTCCCTGTCGAGTGGGTCTTAGAAGCCAGGGCAAATAAGTAGACTCGATGAGCCTCCATGTTACAAGGGATGAGCCTGAAAAGGATAGGGAGGGAGAAGAAGAAAGAGAGAGAGTCGACACGGGGGAGGCCAAGCTTGTGCAAAAACCCCATAACTTTATTTTTAAAAGGTGTTTATATACCCTAAGATTTACATAATGGAAGATACAGAGTCTTGTAGGGGCAGCAGTCCTGACCCTTTCTGTATATCTTTTTGTATACAAAAAGTCTCAGGTGATTTACATTATCTTCTGGCCAAGAAGCCTGTTAACACTTTATGGGTCTCTTCCTTAAAGAATGTTAATCTCATTTCCCCTGAAGTGAGAACACAAAGTAATATCAACCTCTTTTCTCCACTAATTTTCCTACTACACTATTTTTCTTTAATCTGCATCACCCTCAAAGCACTAAAGTTACATTCCTATAAAACAAAGGTGCAGTGGGTTATAACAAAGAAGGTACTTAAAGATCTATGTTGCTACTTATATATATATATATATATATACCAACAAATAAAAGATATGAAAATTTGACAGCAAGTATTAGCTCAACAAATGAAACCCTTAATTAGTCCTACTCTAATGATTTTGACTCCTTGGAAGCCCTTCTGTTCCTAGGATGTTTAAAGCTTCCTGTGCCTCTTGCAGTAGGGAGGCCACAAACAATCACATGTGCAGCTGTAAGAGTCCTGTAGGAAGGCTAGAAAGCCATCAGAGGGGTTTTTGGATTGAAACACTTGTATTATGCCCAGGAGACTTATTATCTAAAAGCTCTAAATTACCTTTTTCCAGAAAAAGGTGGTAGGGAGACAGCCCCCTGTTAATGTCAAAAAGTAGGCGAAAAGCACAATGCAGTAAGGCAGGCAGACTCTGGTTTGGGGGCAGATGCACGAGCAGATTCAGCAAGGCTCCCTTAAGGCCGGACTCGCCTTTGCCTCTCGGACCCCTTCACCTCATGACCTTTGCCACAGGCGGGACTCCTCGTGCTGGCTCCCAGCTGCCCCCTGTTAATGTCAAAAAGTAGGCGAAAAGCACAATGCAGTAAGGCAGGCAGACTCTGGTTTGGGGGCAGATGCACGAGCAGATTCAGCAAGGCTCCCTTAAGGCCGGACTCGCCTTTGCCTCTCGGACCCCTTCACCTCATGACCTTTGCCACAGGCGGGACTCCTCGTGCTGGCTCCCGGCACAACAGAGGATGAGATGGCTGGATGGCATCACCGACTCGATGGACGTGAGTCTGAGTGAACTCCAGGAGTTGGTGATGGACAGGGAGGCCTGGTGTGCTGTGATTCACGGGGTCGCAAAGAGTCGGACACGACTGAGCAACTGAACTGAACTGAGATATTAGATACTTAATTTTGTTAAATAAATTTGTAAAACAAAACAATGTATATTGAAGAACTACTGCCTTATCTTATTCTTCACTGTAGAGAAGTAGTTTATTTTTATTGATTTATCTATTTCAGTGTTAGAGATACTTTAGTCACCTTCTTTTTTTCTGAAATGAGGGTATGAACAAAAATTAATAATCCTTATTTGAAAATCAAGACTCATACAAGTAATAGAATGAATCCAGCCAACATTCTAGAATAAAGGTGCATTACATAATGAAGGAGTTTTTCATCCATTAATGCAACTATTGATGTAATGGTATCTACGTACAAAAATGTGAAAGAGACAAATGTCATTAGTTTGAAATATTTGAGTAAATTATAAATAATGTAAGCAGTTTATATTGATTGAAACTCCAGGAAAGGTGCAATCATGAGAAAATCAAAAGATTATTTTCTTAAGAGTTCTGGTGAAAGGGATTATTTAAATCTAGAATTAGATGTTATTAACCTAACAAAATGTTATAGTACCAAAATGTCTTATAAAGCCATGAAGAGAAAAGAAAATGTCAGAATTATATAAGAAAGATACAAAGATTAATTACAGTAAGACCAGAAGAGAGAATGCTAAATATTCTTTATTTGCTAAAAATAATTGTCATGAAATTTAAAAAGACCTATAATCTTGAGCTGTATAATAGTTTTAATTTCCTAATCTGGAAAATACACAAGTAAAATAGTTTTCCAGGTTATGTTTACCAAGTTTCATTTCCTCCATTACGCTCCTAAAATACTGAAATTCCTTGTTTAGATAATCCAAATTCTAAGTTTTACAGATAATACTCATTTGTTTTTCCTATTTCAGAATACTTTCTGAAATTTAGAGTAGTTTAAAATGACCAACTTCATAATTAGATATTGTTTCAAATTTCAAGTCTATTATTTTTTCTACTTCATTAACATCTCTGAGACTTGATTTCCATATCTGATGATTGGTTTTAATGAATATTACCTCGTAAGATTGTTGCCATGATTAAATGTACTGTGAAAAGAATCTGGGGAAGGGGGTGTTTAAGAGAGCATGGTAGTGTTGCTTGATTCTGGTTATTTCTTCTTTATTGGAATTATCTAATCTGCATTATTTTTATTTTAAAGTTTACAGCTACGAAGATATGTTTTAAATGTGCATAGAAGGAGACAAAACAAAATCCTGGGCCTGTAAAAATAGGGAGATGGAAGGAATAGTGTTGCATAAATCTGAGGTGTTTGAAGGAAATTATCAAATGATAATTATCCTGGTTTCTAGGTAGAAAAAAAAATTAAACTTTTTATTGTCAAGGTAGGAAAATATACAGTCATTGACTTCACATTGTATAGGCTTCAATATCTTATTTTGTTATGATTTGCTTTTTTCACTTCACAGGTAATGTGTTTTGAAGGTTTGTGGCAACTCTGCTGTAAGCAAATCTATTCAGTTCCACCTTTCTAACAGTATTTGTCCACTTTGTGTTTCCATGTCACATTTTGGTAATTCTTACAGCATTTCAAACTTTTTCATGATGATCATATTTGTCATGGTGATCTGTAATCAGTGATCTTTGATGTTACTATTGCAAAAAGATTACAGTTCCATTAAGGCTTGGATAATATTAGATTTTTTTTTAGCAATTAGTAGATTTTAATTAAGGTATATACTTTTTTTTAAGACATAATGCTATTGCACAGTTAATGGACTATAGNAATATTTGTCATGGTGATCTGTAATCAGTGATCTTTGATGTTACTATTGCAAAAAGATTACAGTTCCATTAAGGCTTGGATAATATTAGATTTTTTTTTAGCAATTAGTAGATTTTAATTAAGGTATATACTTTTTTTTAAGACATAATGCTATTGCACAGTTAATGGACTATAGTATTGTATAAACAAAATGTGTGTACATGGGAAATCAAAAAAATTGTGTGACTTGTTTTATTGTGATATTGTTTTATTGTGGTCATCTGGAACTGAAACTGCAATCTCTCTGAGGTATGCTTGTATTCACTGTACCTGTTTGTCTATGAATCACCCAAAATAATATTTTTTAAAAATGGTCTCATGCTGGTGATACAGTTGAGTCATTTGATATAACTAACAAAATAAGCAAAGACATAACCTTATAAACATGTGTAGTGTTCCAAGAGAAAACCAACCATATGAATTAGATTTTTCCAGCAAGATGTACAGCTAATTATTCATAGTGATACAACATATGAAAGATAATAAAACTGGTAAGTTTTATGTGATTGAGATATAAAGACATCTACAAATAGTAATAAAATAATATAAAAAACATAACTTGAAAAAAATTATCTTGAATCTAGAAATGAAATTAAGGAAAAGAGACAGAAAGACATGAAAATAACCTTGGATTCTAGAAATGAAATTTGTAGAAATTAAAATTAAGGATAGATATTAAAATACATGGGAGATATAACCCAAAGGTCCAACATGGAACTATAGCGTTCCAAGGGAGAAAGGGCGACTAAAATCAAGGAATTATCAGAATTACATGTATGTTGGAAAGATATAATTCAGAAACATAAAAAAATTATGTTTCTGAACAACTCTGATTTAATAAGCATATTATATATTGAATTAAAATTATGTAATAGAAGTAGGAACTCCTTTGGAGAGTATAAAATTGTTCACAAAAGTTTACAGAACAGATATAAGAGAGAATAAAGTAACCAGTTTAAAAACATTATAAATATTGCTCAGCAGGATTTAAGGATATTTACTAACTTGGAAGAAAAGTTATGATCAACCTAGATAGCATATTGAAAAGCAGAGACATTACATTGCAAACAAATATCGGTCTAGTCAAGGCTATGGTTTTTCCTGTGGTCATGTATGGATGTGAGAGTTAGACTGTGAAGAAAGCTGAACGCCAAAGAATTTATGCTTTTGAACTGTGGTGTTGGAGAAGACTCTTGAGAGTCCCTTGGACTGCAAGGAGATCCAACCAGTCCCTTCTGAAGGAGATCAGCCCTGGGATTTCTTTGGAAGGAATGATACTAAAACTGAAACTCCAGTACTTTGGCCACCTCATTGGAAAAGACTCTGATGCTGGGAGGGATTGGGGGCAGGAAGAGAAGGGGATGACAGAGGATGAGATGGCTGGATGGCATCACGGACTTGATGGAGGTGAATCTGAGTGAACTCCGGAGTTGGTGATGGACAGGGAGGCCTGGTGTGCTGCTATTCATGCGATCGCAAAGAGTCGGACATGACTGAGCAACTAAACTGAATTAACTTAAAACTAAGTTAAATATTCATGTTAAAATTTTTAATTAAGCATGAAAAGGACATAAATATACTACAGAACTTACAAACTACTGGGGAGAGAAGCTGATATTTCATTAATAAAATAAAAGCTGGGAAATAGTATAATGAGCAAGAAAAAGCATGGCAAGTATAAAACAGAAAATTTTATTTAGTTGTAGCTAAATTAATAATTAAAGAATTACCATAAACATAGTGGCATTAAAGGGCTTCCCTGGTGGTGCAGAGGTTAAAGCGTCTGTCGGCAATGCGGGAGACCTGGGTTCGATCCCTGGGTCGGGAAAATCCTCTGGAGAAGGAAATGGCAACCCACTCCAGTAGTCTTGCCTGGAGAATCCCATGGACGGAGGAGCTTGGTGGGCTACAGTCCATGGGTTGCAAAGAGTCGAACACAACTGAGCGACTTCACTTTCACTTTCAGTGGCATTAAATCTGTTTTGTTTTCAATTCATAAAATTTCAATATAAATAATAAAATTTCAGGTTTATGTTTAGAAAAGACTCAGGGAGATAAACTAACAAACTACACCGTTAAGTAAAATCAGTATTTGAACTGTCAGTTCAGTTCAGTCGCACAGTTGTGTCCGACTCTTTGCGATCCATGAATCGCAGTGCGCCAGGCCTCCCTGTCCATCGCCAATTCCGAGTTCACTCAAACTCCCCTCCATCCAGTCGGTGATGCCATCCAGCCATCTCATCCTCTGTCGTCCCCTTTTCCTCCCGGACCCAATTCTTCCCAACATCAGAGTCTTTTCCAATGAGTCAACTCTTTGCATGAGGTGGCCAAAGTACTGGAGTTTCCACTTTAGAAACATTCCTTCCAAACAAATCCCAGGGCCGATCTCCTTCAGAATGGACTGGTTGGATCTCTTTGCAGCCCAAGGGACTCTCAAGAGTCTTCTCCAACACCACAGTTCCAAAGGATCAATTCTTTGGTGCTCAGCTTTCTTCACAATCCAACTCTCACATCCATCCATGACCACAGGAAAAACCATAACCTTGACTAGATGGACCTTTGTTGGCAAAGTAATGTCTCTTCTTTTGAATATGCTGTCTAGGTTGGTCATAACTTTCCTTCCAAGGAGTAAGCGTCTTTTAATTTCATGGCTGCAGTCACCATCTGCAGTGATTTTGGAGCCAAAAAAAAAAAAAGTCTGACACTGTTTCCACAGTTTCCCCATCTATTTCCCATGAAGTGATGGGACCGGATGCCATGCTTTTTGTTTTTTGAATGTTGAGTTTTAAGCTAGCTTTTTCACTTTCCTCTCAGTTTTATCAAGAGTCTCTTTAGATCCTCTTTGCTTTCTGCCATTAAAGTTTATCATCTGCATATCTGAGGTTATTGATATTTCTCCCAGCAATCTTGATTCCAGCTTGTGAATCATCCAGCCCAGCATTTTGCATGATGTACCCTGCACATAAGTTAAATAANAAAAAAGTCTGACACTGTTTCCACAGTTTCCCCATCTATTTCCCATGAAGTGATGGGACTGGATGCCATGCTTTTTGTTTTTTGAATGTTGAGTTTTAAGCTAGCTTTTTCACTTTCCTCTCAGTTTTATCAAGAGTCTCTTTAGATCCTCTTTGCTTTCTGCCA
Source organism: Oreotragus oreotragus (assembly GCA_006410675.1). NCBI lineage: Eukaryota > Metazoa > Chordata > Mammalia > Artiodactyla > Bovidae > Oreotragus > Oreotragus oreotragus. The sequence goes on along the minus strand of SJYX01015233.1, from coordinate 104,858 downwards.
TTAAAGTTTATCATCTGCATATCTGAGGTTATTGATATTTCTCCCAGCAATCTTGATTCCAGCTTGTGAATCATCCAGCCCAGCATTTTGCATGATGTACCCTGCACATAAGTTAAATAATCAGGGTGACAATACATAGCCTTGGCATACTTCTTTACTGATTTTGAACCAGTCTGTTGTTCCATGTCCAGTTCTAACTGTTGCTTCTTGTCCTGCATACAGGCTTCTCAGGAGACAGGTAAAGTGGTCTGGTATTCCAGTTTACATAAGTTAAATAATCAGGGTGACAATACATAGCCTTGGCATACTTCTTTACTGATTTTGAACCAGTCTGTTGTTCCATGTCCAGTTCTAACTGTTGCTTCTTGTCCTGCATACAGGCTTCTCAGGAGACAGGTAAAGTGGTCTGGTATTCCAGTTTCTTTAAGATTTTTCCACAGTTTGTTGTGATCCACACAGTTAAATGCTTTAGTATAGTCAATGAAGCAGTAGATATTTTTTCTGGAATTTCCTTACTTTTTCTGTGATCCAGTGGATGTAGGCAATTTGATTTCTGGTTCCTCTGCCTTTCCTAAGTCCAGCTTGTACATCTGCAAGTTCTGTGTTCACATACTGTAGAAGCCTATCTTGAAAGATTTTGAGCATAATCTTGAAGCATGTGAAATGAGTACAATGGTATGGTAATTTGAACATTCTTTAGCATTGCCTTTCTTTGGGATTGGAATAAAAACTGACTTTTTCCTGTCCTGTGGCCATTGATGAGTTTTCCAAATTTCCATGCATATTGAGNTCTGCAAGTTCTGTGTTCACATACTGTAGAAGCCTATCTTGAAAGATTTTGAGCATAATCTTGAAGCATGTGAAATGAGTACAATGGTATGGTAATTTGAACATTCTTTAGCATTGCCTTTCTTTGGGATTGGAATAAAAACTGACTTTTTCCTGTCCTGTGGCCATTGATGAGTTTTCCAAATTTCCATGCATATTGAGGGCAGCACTTTAACAGCATCATCTTTTAGGATTTGAAATAGCTCAGCTGGAATTCCATCACCTCCACTAGCTTTGTTCATAGTGATACTTCCTAAGGCCCACTTGACTTCACACTGCAAGATGTTTGGCTCCAGGTTTTGATTTCTGTCAGTATTTAGAACCTAGTGATAATAAAAACACTATATATAAAAAATTTAAAGTTGATAAAGTAGTCTCTCAGAAGTTAGAATATGACTCAAATACATTTAGCTGGGAAAAATAATTGAAAATGTATAAGTTTAGAATCCTTTCTAAGAGAAATAAAAACATAAGACATTGCATTTTGCTTCTAATACCTTTTCCAGCGACTTCTTCTCTGGTGGCTTAGGGACAAAGGATATGCCTGCAATTAAGGAAACACAGGATCTATCCCTGGGTCCGGTAGATTCCCTGAAGAAGAAAAAAGTAACCCTCTCCAGTATTCTTGCCTTGCCTGGGAGCCTGATGTGCTGTGGTCCATGGGGTTGCCAAAAGAGTAGGACATGACTTAGTGACTAAACAACAACATTCTCCACTAGACAGATCCAGAGCTCCTTGGAGAAGTGGCTGAATTTAGGGTTGGGCAGAGAGAATACACACACAGTATGAACCTATAGCATCTTGTAGTTCCAGAAAATAAGTTTTTTTTTTTTAAACATTTAAAAGTTTTTTTTATTTGCTAAGAAAATCTTTAATTGATTTATATCATAAAAAGTAATGAGTCATGCACAAAGAAAAATAAGGTGTTTAAAAAGCAGAATGATATACATCAAAAGGACATATAAGTCAACTGAAAGAGATTCCAGTAGCCAAAGCTGGAAAAGCTTTAAGCAAATAAAATAAGTACTGTTAAATTATAACCCGAATATGGAAAATATGCATGTGCCCAAGCAGATAATATACATATATGATTGAATACAGAAATTAATGGAGGATAATAGACAAGTCTCCTGTGCAGAACAATTGCAAACAACTATGTAAGTATTTTCCTTTAAGAAACTGGTACATGACTTCCCAATCCTTAACTATGGAATGCACACAGTGACTTTCATTCAAAAGGAATAGAATGGAAAAGGGGGGGGGGGGGAAGAAACTTGATAAACTCTATCTCAGCAAGGTAATCAAGATAGCATCATCAATAATAATTCATGTTCATTCTGTATATCCTTGATATGATATGATGAGAATGTTACCCTAATCTACTAATGAAAAGAGAAATCTAAAATTGAGGAAAATTCTATAAAATACATGTCTGAAGTGAACTGAACTGAAGTGAAGTGGCTCAGTAGTGTCTGATTTTTTGTGACCCCATGGACTGTAGTCTACCAAGCTCCTCTGTCCATGGGATTTTCTATGCAATAGTACTGGAGTGGATTGACATTTCCTTCTCCAGGGGATCTTCCCAACCCAGGGATTGAACCTGGGTCTCTTGCATTGTACAGACACTTTACCATCTGAGCCACCAGGGAAGTCCTAAATACATGTCTAGTATATCTTAAAATTGTCAATATCATCAAAACCAAGGAAAATCTGAGTAACTGGCATAGTTCAGAGGAGCCTAAGATATGATAGCTAGTGTAATGTACTGTGATTGGGTTTCTAAAACAGAAAATTGATTTTAGGGAAAAATTAATGATGTCTAAATAAAGTATGGACTTAAGTTAATATTAAGTTATCAAAATTGTTTCTAAAATTAGTCAATCAAAATGTATCATAATAATGTAATATATTAATAATAGGGGAAAATAGGTTTTGTATCCTCTGTATTAAACCTGAAAATTTTCTAAAATTCTAAAACAATAATTAAATTATTTTTTAAAGTAGACATTGAACATCTAAAGAAAAAGTCTTACCAGTATATTAAAAAGGAAAATAAGAATATACATATAAAATTTTATCATATTAAAAAAAGAATTACATGTGTGGCATGCTGTAATTTGACTGTTTGAAAAACAGACTTCTGCCTAAATGGATCCTGTAAAATAGAAAAAGCATATGTACATATGGAAGGAATTAGACAGGAGATATAATTATGGCAGATGTTTTATAGTCAAAGTAAAATATCATACATAATTTCATAATTTAAGTAGTTGAAAATTTAGACCTAATATATCTGAAAATATTTTTAAATATTTTAAAATTCAGACCAAGTAAACAATTTTCAGGAAACAGTGAAATTTAATAAAATATGATTCTGAATAAACTGATAATATAAATACATATTTCTCAATTAAAGAACATAATTATTAGGTTATAATCCACAACCCACCCTATCAGATGTATACCCACAAAACACCAGACCCACATAATTTTGAAATTAAGAATCATTAAACCTTTAGTAAATAAATAGTTATTTATATCAATTTTCATGAGAATAGAAAGAAAAGGAAATTACTCAAAAATAATTACAAGAGATTGTTGTCTTAAAATAATTGTGACAAAGAAAGACATAGGCAACCTGATTTTTGAATAGAGACAAAAATATAAATAAAAGCCAACAATGTATGTAAAAATACATTATAGCAAAATGGATTATATTCCCCAAGGAAATAAGAAATTTCAATATTGGAAATATATCAAAGTGATTTACTTAAAAATTAAAAGAGAAAATATATACTATTCTATAAATGGCTGATGAAAAAAATTTGATACATGTAAACATCCATAAATTATTTTTAATTAAATTCTGATAATATATAGAAAAATTTTTGAATAAATTTGTGAACCAAATTTGGCAATACATCTCATTTTTGATAATCAAAAATAAATAACAATCATGATTTATTGAGGGATAAGAGAAGAATGTTTAAAATCATGGTTTTTACAGCTTTTATGTTGGAGGGCTTATGGACAGCTGATTAAGAGAAGAATAAAATAAAAGTATGAGACTACAAAAGAAGGGACGATATTGTCATTATTTTCAGATATTATCAGTGTAATTAAGCAATTAAGAATTGTTATAGAGGAAAACTGGGGGAAAATTACTTGCAGAATATCATTATACACCAGAAAAATTGTTGGAAACTGAATCTTTCCACAAAAACGTCATGCATATATTTAGCAAAAATTATAAAAAACTGAATAATGAACCTAACAAGAGTAGAAGGTATTTGTAATGTAAATTATGTTTTATTTTGAAATATGAAAGATAGAATTCACCTGTGAAGCAATTTGGTCCTGAACTTTTATTTTTGGAAGTTCTTTAATCACAGTTTTAATCTCATTACTGGTGATTTGTCTCTTCACATTTTCTGTTACTTCCTGGTTCAGTCTTGGAAGGTTGTATGTTTCTAAGATTTTGTCCATTTTTTCAGGCTCTTCATTTGGTTGGTGGATAGTTGCTTGTAGTAATCTCTTATAATCCTTTGTATTTCTGTGGTGTCAGTTGTAGCCTCTCCCTTTTCATTTCTGGTGTTATTAATTTAGGCCCTCCCCTTTTTTCTTGATGAGTTTGGCTAAAGGTTTATCGATTTATCTTCCCTAAGAATGAACTTGTTGTTTTATTGATCTTTTCTATTGTTTTCTATTTCAATTCTGTTTATTTCCACTCTTATCTTTATTATTTTTTCCCTCTACTAACTTTGGGTTTTATTCTTCTTTTTCTAGTTGCTTTAGGTATAAGGTTAGGTTACTTATTTGAAATTTTTCTTGAATCTTTAGGTAAGATTGTATTGCTATCAACTTCCCTCTTAGAACTGCTTTTGCTGCAGTTCTCACAGGTTTTGGGTCAATGTGTTTTCATTGTCATTGTCGCCAGGTATTTTTTTAATTCCTCTTTGATTTCTTCAATGATTCATTGGCTGTTTAGTAACATATTGATTAGTCTCCATGTGTTTGTGCTTTTTACTTTTTTTTTTCCTGTAATTTCTCATGTTATAGCTTTGAGGTTGGAAAAGATGCTTGATATGATTTCAGTTTTCTAAAATTTACTGAGGCTTGATTTGTAACCCAAGATGTGATCTATCCTGGAGAATGTTCCAAGTGCATTCAATGAACACTTGAGAAGAAAGCATATTCTGCTGTTGTTGCATGGAATATCCTATAGGTATCAACTAAGTTTATCTGGCCTAATGTATCATTTAAGACTTTTGTTTCCTTATTAATTTTCTGTTTAGATGGTTTATCCATTGGTTTAACTGGGCTGTTAAAGTCCCTCACTATTGTTGTATTATTGTCAACTTCCCCTATTATGGCAATTAATATTTATTTGATTTATATTTTGAGGTGCTCCTGTGTTGGGTACATCTATATTTACAATTGTTATATCTTCTTCTTAGATCAATCCCTTGATCTTTATGTAGTATCCTTCCTTGTCTCTTGTTGCAGTCTTTCTTTTAGAGTCTATTTTTTATATGAGTATTGCTATTCCAACTTTCTGTTGATTTTCAGTTTCATGGGATATTTTTTCCTATCTCTTCACTGTCAGTTTGTATGTGTCCCTAGTCTAAAGTGGGTCTCTTGTAGACAGCATATTTATAGGTTTTGTAAATTGTTTTATTTAAAAATATGAAAGAAAAAATAAATGGAGCAATTTGCAGTTATTGTTGGAAAGACTCAATATTGTAAGATTAGCATTAACTGGGCTTGAACAAGCTCTGGGAGTTGGTGATGGACAGGGAAGCCTGGCGTGCTGCAAGGCATGGGGTCTCAAATGTCAGACACAACTGAGTTAACTAACTGAACTGATAAAGCAATAGAGTAATGATAAAATCCTAATAGATCAATTAATAGAATTTGGCAAATGATCTTAATATTGCTATGCAAGTGAACAGAGCATGAAAAGCCAAGAAACATTCTAATATACAACATGTCTTAGGATCTTGCTTGTTATTGATCCTGAATTATTTTTTCTGTTTTATTTTTTTAATATAGAGTGTTTTCTATATAACATTTAAGGCAATAATAGGTATTGTATTTAATTCTATCATTTTATCATGTATTTTCTGCTTATTCCCTTCATTTTACTTCCTTGTTTCTCTATTCCTACTTTTCTGACTTCTTTTTAGAATATTTTATCTTTTGAAAAATTTAATTTTAGATCTTCTGTGGGATTTTTAGCTATACCAGTTTGCATAGGTTTTAATGGTTACTCTCAGGATTACTTTCAAAGACTCTGAAAGTTCTAAATTTTTACCTGATTTGCAAGCTAACAAATTAGCTTGCTGCAATATCACAGATGCTGGCAGAAGACATTTCTGGGTCAGATATAAAGGATTCCTTATTACTCATAGTAATAGTAGTTGACCATCAGAAATATATATCATGAGACCCGTTTCTCATAGGGCAACATGATGAAAATCAGATGACATTTGTATGCATACTGAATTGCATAACAGAAGATGGACCCTACCCTGTTGGTTCAATCAGTAAAGAGTCTGCCAGCAATGCAGGAGACTCGGTTCAGTCCCTGGGTCAGAGAAATCCCCTGGAGGAGGAAATGGCAACCCACTCCAGTATTCTGGCCTGGAGAAATCCATGGACAGAGGAGCCTGGCGGGCTACAGTCCATGCGGTCGCAAGAGTCGGACAAGACTGAGCTACTAAACCCACCTACCTAGATGTACCATGTTTATTTTATAATACGGCTGTAAATCTGCCTATCCTTTGCTTTGGAGGATGCTGCTGCTGCTAAGTCACTTCAGTCGTGTCCGACTCTATGTGACCCCATAAACGGCAGCCCACCAGGCTCCCCCATCCCTGGGATTCTCCAGGCAAGAATACTGGAGTGGGCCGCCATTTCCTTCTCCAATGCATGAAAGAGAAAAGTGAAAGTGAAGTCGCTCAGTCTGTCCAACTGTTAGCGACCCCATGGACTGCAGCCCACCAGGCTACTCCATCCATTGGATTTTCCAGGCAAGAGTACTGGGGTGGGGTGCCATTGCCTTCCCCCGCTTTGGAGGATACATTATCCTTATTAGACTACAGTTAGTATGCCTGCCCCAATGCTCCACAAATAGCCTTGAAAAGATAATCTGGAGCAAAGGTAGAAGTCACCTTTATGCACAGAAAGTGTGGAGTGTGAGAGACACAGAAAGAGTTGTCTTCCAGAGTGCACATGCTTCATGTCTATACAGCAGAACATTTTCCCTGAATACATCATGCCATTGACTAATCTGATTAATCGAACTGAGAAAAAATTTACTCAGTTCATCTCATGAAGCATTTTATATTTACTAGCAAGCAGTGAGATGTGTTCCACTGCAGTATAAACCTTGACCATGCCCACAAACAGCTGGATGCATCTCTTACACCATCTCAACCTACACTTGAAAGCCAGATGGCTTTCTCAGTAAGTTTTTGGATTGACATTTTACTCTACAATGGTCCTCAAGGACTAGTGATGGGGTACATGGTGAGTAATGTACTCAAATCACTGGTCATTATTCTTATGATCTAAGACCATTTCAGTCCAATGGAAAATCCAAATGGCTAAACTAGAATTAAGTTAGAATTTCCTAGACTCTTTCTTGGCTGTGTTGCTACCTATAGACAGCATCAAGTAATCTGCACAGGCAATTCTGACAGGAGAGAAAATAAGCATCATGCTCTGGAATGTTCAGTTTGAAATCCCAAATTTTCAACATAGATCTAAATGACTCCCTATTTCTTTGTCCTGATTTTTGACCAGGAAGTGGCTGAGAGGCTATGATCTTTTTCTTGATCTAAGTGTCTTATGAATTTGTAGTGCAGGAGGAAGTTAGGGAGATAGAATCAGAAATCTTTTGACTTTATCTCAGTCTTGAGTTCATTTTTGAGGATGCCATCCAGTTCTCAAGTATACCAGATTCACATGGATGGTAGTGAAGTGTCATGTCCATTAAAAACTTTCAGTGTCAATTCATTATTGTTTCATTACAAAAGTTGAGTGAATGCAAAAATAATCTGATGAAAATGCAAATGAGAGATGAAAATATAGCAAAAGTTAATTTCATGGGTCATAGTTGTAGTGCCAGAGTTAACTAATTAGACTGTAATACCACCATGTTAACTTGAAAAATAGGAGTGACAGCCTCAGCTTCAGAAATCATGAGTCCTTTTACTTTATACCCTGTGTGTGATAGTGGCTATGTTGCCATTCTTGTACAATGGTTCTGGGAAGAAATGGCAACAGTCTAGGGAGTGCAGACTCAGTCAGCGGTTTGATTCTACTTGGTTTTATTAGAAAATGGATCTTTTCTACCATGTTCATGTAAGTGACCCAAATAGTCTGACAGCAGTTGAAATGTGTTTCTCAATAGTTTGTGGACTCAAAGAAGGCTAGTTTTAATCTGACAGTCTAGTTTTTCAAGTGGTTAATCAAAGAGCCAGACTATTTGTAATAACCCAAGAGTCATATAACTGTAAAATTTTCTAAAGGGAAGAACAGAGCTGTAACAGCCTTGAGTTCTGACTGTTGGGAGTGACCACACCTGCTTCTATTCTCCATGTCTGGCAATGAGATAGGAGGTTGCCCAGTCCACACACTGGCTTTCCATTTAGCTAAAGCATCAATGTAGATTATGTCACAGGTATTTAAGAGAACATTTGTGAATCAAGAGAGTATTGCAGAGTAAAGGATGAAGTTTTCTTCCAAAGAACAGTTGCTAGTTTTCCATGTAGAGCCAAGATGGTGTTGGGGCAGGACTAGTTATGCTCTTGAATAAGCAATTTCCCTTTGACAAATGTGGCTAATTAGGTCCTCCCTACCTTGTTAGTTGTTGAGTCCATTTGATCCAGCCCAAAATAGGAAATCAGAATGGAGAATGACAGATTTCCATGTGTCACACATTCAGCTTCCACAGGTGCCCAGTGACAAGCTATTAGCTGAGTCACATAAAGAGGATAGCAAGTCCAACATCCAAAGTCTTGCCTTCTCATGGAAGCTCCCTGCAATTGGTAGGTTTTCCAATTGGTCACATCATCAGTGACCATGATGGACATTTATGGCTCAAAGAGGTATTGTTACTGTGGGATCCCAAAGGTTCTAGCATAAGTCTGCCTGTGGCTGTTTCAGTCAGGATGGTGCCCTCTGCCGCTTACGAGCATGTAAATATTAACAGTGGTTTTATACTTAGTTGTTGAAGCCACAGCAGTAATATGTTGAATCAGCTCTTTGGGGTTGATTCTCATCTGCAAGGTTACATTAGATTCCCTTCCCTACAGTGAACTCTGATCAAACTGCATTAGCTGATTCTGGACATACACTACCCTGTGAAACTGGATAAGATTTTAACTTGAGAACCTGTTACAAATAAAGCTACATGTTTGAATCGCTCCTCTCCTGCACATCTCTTCAGTATACTATGATACATGTGGATGTCTTTTGTTCTTTGGGGACAAGGCACTCTTAGTGCTACTATTAAATCTTCCCCTTAAAGCATCTGAGGTCAGACTAAAAGTGTTGGGAGCTATCCAGATGGGGAGGGGAGAGCACACCACCACCCGAGTAGGTAGGAGACATTTACTTTCAGTTTGGAGTGGTTGGGCAGCTGCTCAGAGCCAAAACTGGATCAATTTCTAATGTTTTCTACTTACCAGAATCTCTGTTCATCACTTCTGATAGCACTTATTTCTCCTGTAGGGGCTTTTTGACTCAGAAGAATTTCTAGAACTACAGTGAGGGGACATGACATTCACTTTCGGCAAAAAAAAATTTTATGGAAGTGCCAAAAAATCTCGAGCAATCAAGATAAAGTAATATTTTAAAACAGTATTTTAAAAGATAGAAAATGAATGCAGAAACCCCATGGTGAACAAAATACCAAATTTGAAGATATTATCTGACTCTGCAGTTAGATGATTTACTCTCTTGTTCTACCCTAATCCTGTCAGATTCTGTTTTGCAGATGCTGGAAAAAGACATGAGACTCTTGAGTGAGAAGCCAAGGACTTGTTTACTCAAAGTGTAGCCAATAGCTTGAGCTTTATGTTTGCATCAGTACACTTCTACCCTGAGTCCCTTGAAGATGATATGGAGGGACCAGGTAGGTGCTGCACGTGTGGCAGAGGACCTTGTGCACAGCTAAGGAACTCTGAGCTTAGAGAACCTGAATCTTTTTTAGTGGACAAAGCCAGGCTGACACTCTAGAGGAAGACAGCATGTTAATTATAGTGGACAGAGAACCTTGTCCCCAAAAAGAGACAGTACATCTTCATAGGCTGTCTCCTATATAAACATCCTTGGTAAACTAGGCTGGAGAAAAGGCTCTGCTTAAAGGATATGTAGAAATGTGGTAGCTCATAGAAAATCCAGTAAATATCCAGTAAAACACTTACTAATAGAATGGGTAACTTCTGAATCAGTAGATGGAAAAAGGAGGCATCATGAAATTGTTCCTATTCAATTCAAATATATGATAAAAATAATAACAAAAAGGATGGTCAGATTAAATTTACTTGGGAAAGCAAAATATTTTCAGGTGGGTGAAATGAAATCTAGTTATATTGTCTTTAAAAGACGAAGACCTAACCCTCTTGTTCCTCCCTTATGATGTCTAATTCCTGTTTTTATTTAATAAACACATAGCGCTTATTATTTTTCTGGGTCAGTTCTGCATGTTTTATAAGTTAATTTAATTCTTATAATAACCAAAAGAGTTTGTACTGCTACTATTACCCATTCATTTACTGATCAAGAAAAATAAGATACAAGGAGGTTAAGTGAATTTCCCCAGGCCATTTGTTGGTACCTGATCAAGAAAAGGTTTGAAGCCTGTCTTTGTAGCTCCGGGGATCTGCTCTCTTACCATATTCTGCTTCCTCTTCAATTCTTGTAAATATTATGCTTGTCTTCAACCCCTGCCACAACCACCCTCAGTTTCTCAGAAATCATTGTAGTATCTCAAAGACTTAAACTATTAATGTTGCCAGAAAAATGGAAAGTTGAAGAGTTGAGGGATTTATACCTGTGAATATTAATTACAAAGGACCTAGAGTAGCTCTGTGCATACCAGATAAATAGACTTGAGTAAAATCAAAGCAAAATAAAACAATCTCTGAGGGATAGGGTAAATAAAACTAATTCACAAATAGAATATAACTTTTTCTGAAGCTGAATGCAGAGTAATAATATATCCTCAAAATACATGAAATAAAACCTAACGAAATAATTTGGTTAAAGAGGCAAATTATTTGGATAAATAGGCAAATCTAAAACCATCATGGAAAATGTTAATAAATTTGAGTTTAGAAATTGATGACACAACATCAGGAGACTGTGTTCCTTCATGATGCAATAAAGGGTCAAGGACTAACCTTCACAGCATAAGAAAAAACTATAAAACTGGACAAAAATATAAGGAAACCGTTTAAATGTATTCAGGCAGGAGTTAAAGATCACACGAGCCCTATGTCTAAATATCATGACATTGAGGGTTAGAGCTTCAAAATTATGAGCTTTGAGGGAAAGCAAAGATCCAGTTCATAACAGTCTCACAATAAAATTAGGTTGTAATGATGCACATTTGTATCATTCCCATCCCCCAAAACCAGAAACAAATCTTTCCCAGAATCTCATGCTACTTTCCATTTATTGCCTTATCTTTCTCTTCCGTTTGGTTTTCAAATGTCTTATGATTTAGAAAGACTGACAGTTTCCACTACGTACCTCTAGTTACTGCTTGTCCAATCTAGTGTTGATCTCAACCACATTATCAAAGCCACCAGTGACCTTTGTGTTGCTAAGTCGATGCATATTCTTCAATCTTCTTTTGACAGGATCACTTTCTGTATCTTGAAACACCCTGTTCTTTTAGCTTTTGTAATACCACACATAACCTTTTTGTCCCCTTCCCACCACACCCCACCATGTCTCAGATGGTTCTTTGTTTAAAGATGCAATTTTATAATATTATTAAACTGTATCATATGTACATATGCACATACATATAAAACCATGGTCTGTCAGATTCTCAAAGCCTTTATTTACTTGCCTTTCTTAGATATACCATGGGCGTTTTTCCCTGAGTCATTTTTAATTAAAAAAAAAAAAACAAAAAACATTTTATTGAGGTATGATTGATGTGTANTGTATCATATGTACATATGCACATACATATAAAACCATGGTCTGTCAGATTCTCAAAGCCTTTATTTACTTGCCTTTCTTAGATATACCATGGGCGTTTTTCCCTGAGTCATTTTTATTAAAAAAAAAAAAACAAAAAACATTTTATTGAGGTATGATTGATGTGTAAAAAGCTGAAGCGTTTTAGTATATGCAACTCAGTTGAGTTTGGGGATATGTATATAGCTATGAAGCATGACAGGAATGGGGTCCCTGTGATGGGATTAGTTAAAGTAAAAGTTGCTCAGTTGTGTATGACTCTTTTTGACCTCATGGACTATACAGTCCATGGAATTCTCCAGGCCAGAATACTGGAATGAGTAGCTGCTCCCTTCTCCAGGGGATCTTCCCAACCCAGGAATCAAACCCAGGTCTTCTACATTGCAGGTGGACTTTTTAATCAGCTGAGCCACAAGGGAAGCCCATGTGATGGGATTAGTCTCTTATCAAAAGAGGAAGAGAGATCAGAACTCAGCAGCATGTAAAGATGAAACAAGAAGACAGCTCTCTACAAGTCAGGAATATGGGCTTCACCAAGAACTAAATCTGCTGGCACCTTGATCTTGGTTTCTCAATTTCCAGTACTGTGAAACATTATGATTAGCAAAAAAAAAAAAAAAGAGAGAGAGAGAAAGAGAAAATAAACTAGTTGAGAACAGTGTGAGGAGTGATAGGAACTACATATTCAGCAGTATTCTGATAAATATTTATCAGTACTTCAAATGATCTAGATCAATGCACATAAAATAGACATATGATCCTCAGAAAAATTCTTAGAGTCATATTAGAGAAGTTCAGAATCACTCTTAAATTATGATGTTGATTTTTTCTTTAAATCTCCTTTAAGAGGAGAATGTAGATGTATCGGTTCAGTTCAGTTGCTCAGTCATGTCTGACTCTTTGCAACTCCATGAACCACAGTACGCCAGGTCTCCCTCTCCATCACCAACTCCCGGAGTTTACCCAAACCCATGTCCATGGAGTCGGTGATGCTATCCAACCATTTCATTCTCTGTTGTCCCCTTCTTCTCCTGCCCTCAATCTTTCCCAGCCTCAGGTACTTTTCAAATGAGTCAGCTCTTCTCAGCAGGTGGCCAAAGTATCGGAGTTTCACCTTCAACATCAGTCCCCTCCAATGAGCACCCAGGACTGATCTCCTTCAGGATGGACTGGTTGGATCTCCTTTCAGTCCAAGGGACTCTCAAGAGTCTTCTCCACTACCACAGTTCAAAAGTATCAATTCTTCGGTGCTCAGCCTTCACAGTCCAACTCTCACATCCATACATGACCACTGAAAAAGCCATAGCCTTGACTAGACAGACCTTTGTTGGCAAAGTAATCTCTCTGCTTTTTAATATGCTGTCTAGGGTGGATCACAATAAACTGGAAAATTCTGAGAGAGATGGGAATACCAGACCACCTAACGTGCCTCTTGAGAAATCTGTATTCAGGTCAGGAAGC
>SJYX01015233.1:66929-85004 GCA_006410675.1 Oreotragus oreotragus | reverse complement strand
ATGGGGTCACAAAAAGTCAGACATGACTGAGCAACTGAACTGAACTGATAGCACAGGAAACTCTGCTCAGTTATGTGGTAGCCTGGATGGAAGGGGGGTTTGGTCAGAATGGTACATGTATATGCATGGCTGAGTCCCTTTGCTGTTCACCTGAAATTATCACAACATTATTAATTGGCTATACTCCAATATAAAGTGAAAAGTTTTAAAAAACAAACAAAAAATACTTTATTCTGTATTTTTTCCCATTGAAATGGATACAACTCATGGAGAGAAATCCTTTGTAAGAAAAAAAATATAGTTTCACTTACCTTTTCCTTTCTGGATTAGTGAGCCAAACATTACAGCTGCCCATGTTGTCAAAATGCCATGAGAGAATTTAGTAGAAGAGAAGCCAATAATGTAGTCAGATTGTGACATTTAAATGAATGTTTTTACTGTTCCATCAAAATTAATGATTAACTTCAGCATTAGAAGCATGTATTTATATAGTAGAGGGAAATTTTCCCACCATCTCTTCAGAGCAAAAGTAACCCTATGGCGTTATAAATATATATTTTAGACTAAGAGAAAAGATTGATCCCACAGGATCTCTCTATTCTCCAACCATTGATGATGTCAGTTGAGTCTCTGATTAACTGCTGACATTTGAAATTATGGGGGGTCAGCAAGGTTAATGAAAGCTTTCTTTATATAGCTATGTCCCCATTGCCTCTCTGCCTTCCTGGGCTTTTGGCTTGTTTGCTGATCTCAAAAAGCAAGGCAAAAATAAGGATACACATCAAGAGAAGTGTAGTCTGAGCACTCATCTATTGATGATTTCTAATGCTGCTCTTTAACAAGAAAAGGGAAGGTTAATGAATAGTGACTTAACTTACTTAGGAATGTTTGAGTACAAAGGGTCTAGTTAATAACCTCAGTGACCTTGTTGAGGATAAACTCCATGCGGATGAAAATATTTCAATAGAATTGTCTGGACTAAAATTTTTCTGCCTTTAAGTGACAGAGTTACATAAATTTTCCATTTTATAATGTTGAGTCATCATCTGTTGAGGTAAGGAGATGGCATAAAGCTGAATTAAGTTTCCTGACTCATCAATCATAGTGTCTTAGAGATACAGAGGGCCCTTGAGACCACACTGGTGTTTTTCAAATTGTATTCTTTGGCACTTTCAGATTCCCCAGTGTGACCTTGTTGCAAGTTGCTAAATAGGAGAAGAAAGAGGTTCTTGAGGCTCTCATTCTTATCTGTGCTTATTATGCCACTGCTGGCCAAATAAACTTTGAAAACCACCGAGCTACAACTAACACCTCCAATCTATAGTTTAGGAAAGTGAGGTATAATAGATAAAATGAAGTTGCCAAGATCCTGTAGTTCTTCTATGTCACAATAAAAGTGGGGGGGATACTTGCATCTCTTGAAATACAGATCTTTACAGTATTCATTTTTATCCCCAGAGAAAAGAGTACCGTGCATTTTCAGTCTAATCTTCTTTCAAAATCCTTAGATCCTAACACAAGATGTGATAAGGAGGCTTATCGTTTCCTAGCCATCCCCCCTCTCATTTTATCTCTGCAAATAGAAAGCTGGATTTCAGTGTAATTCTATGTGAGCTGTTTAATTTCCATTACATGGCAATTATGAGGGGATGGAAATTGACTCTGGACTCAGAAAACCTCTAGTGACTCCAGAAAAGATTATGTGGTTCTAGAGTTCTTCGCAGCATCCACTATAGATGTTAGCAACACATTTCCACCTCCAGTGGTGGACAAGTCCACCTTGGGGAGCTCAAAATGCTGAGGTGTGTGTAGGATAAAATGTAAAGGTAAATCACTAAAGCATTTATTTTATTCATTTGAATCCAAAAATAAGAAAAAAAAGCTCAACATATCTGTCTGGCCTGTCACTGGATTGGTGTGTTAGAAATCTGTCTCTAGAGCCGGAAAGGGAGGAGCAGGAAGTAATCTTGATGGTGGCTCTTTCTTTCTCTGGTTTTCTCTCACTGGATTGCAATCATTTGCAATTCTCGTATTGCCAGGTGTGATAGATTTGGTATGTTTTTGATAAAATTTTTCTTTACTATGTGAAGAGATTGAGAGTGACCATGAAAAACTGTATAATACACAAATTCATCATTTTGTGACCAAGTATGTTGAAGTGTTTTCAAAGCTAATGTTCAATTTTATAGAGAAAAAAATATACCAAAGTTGCTGTAATTTTCTGGGAAGATGGATAACTTTCTATACTATAGTATACAGTAGGTATTTTTAAAACACGTACACACTTTCCCTTACGTTTTGCTGTTCTTTCAAGATACAGTACATGACTGAGAAAGTACAATTTTATGAAAAAATCCTGATAACATTGAAAGTTGTTAGAACATGCTGTGGAAATTGCTTTCACCTCTCAAATCTCTTATATATGTATCTTCATGTTTGAATAGAGATCAGAAATAGAACCTATTTCACAAAATTGCAGGATAGAAAAATTTAAGAGACTGCCTGATATTGGGAATTTTTCAATTACTATTAGTTATGGGCTTCCCTTGTGGCTTCCCTTGTGGCTCAGCTTGTAAAGAATCAGCCTGCAATGTGGGAACCTGGGTTCAATCCCTGGATTGTACCCTGGAGAAGGGAAAGGCTACCCACTACAGTATTCTGGCCTGAAGAATTCCATGGACTGTATAGTCCATGAGGTTGAAAAGAGTCAGATACAACTGAGTGATTTTTTTCTAAAGGGCTTTGCTAATGCCTCAGTTGGTAAAGAATTCACCTGCAATGCAGGAGAGCCCGGTTCCATCCTTGGGTTGGGAAGATCCCCTGGAGAAGGGGAAGTCTACCCACTCCAGTATTCTGGCCTAGAGAATTCCACGGACTGTATAGTCCATGGAGTCACAAAGAGTTGGGCACAACTGAGCAACTTTCACTTTCACTTTCTGTTCAATACTTGGAAACTTACAATATTTTAAAACACACTAAGTGAAAAGCTCAATGAATATTGATGGATTTTATCAATATGCTATAATTTACAAATAGTAAAGAAAAAATGAGCTGACAACAAGGACAGTGGAAATTTACTGCTGCTGCTGCTGCTAAGTCACTTCAGTCGTGTCCGACTCTGTGTGACCCCATAGACGGCANTGATGGATTTTATCAATATGCTATAATTTACAAATAGTAAAGAAAAAATGAGCTGACAACAAGGACAGTGGAAATTTACTGCTGCTGCTGCTGCTAAGTCACTTCAGTCGTGTCCGACTCTGTGTGACCCCATAGACGGCAGCCCACCAGGCTCCCCCATCCCTGGGATTCTCCAGGCAAAAATACTGGAGTGGGTTGCCATTTCCTTCTCCAATGCATGAAAGAGAAAAGTGAAAGTGAAGTCGCTCAGTCTGTCTGACTGGTAGTGACCCCATGGACTGCAGCCCACCAGGCTACTCCGTCCATTGGATTTTCCAGGCAAGAGTACTGGGGTGGGGTGCCATTGCCTTCCCCGGGAAATTTACTAGATAAATTTAAACATGTAACCTTTGTATAATTCGTAGGTAAGATTGAAAAGATGGATATAAATAGAAATTACAAATACAGACATTCCGATTATGTATTCATGCAAGATACATTTTTAACCTATGAGAGAGCCATTAAAATCAGTGATTGGAATAAACTGAATCAAGAATTGCTATCTCATTAAAGTGTTAAAAATATTTTCCAAATAATATAGTGAATTCAACCACATTACTTTCACTAAAATAGGTTGATAATATTTTTGTGAGGACACAAAGCTATTGGTACTTTTAACAAAAAATTAGAATGTAAAGTATAAATATTGTTTATCTTATCTCACCCTTTAAAGGTGTCTGGATTTTGTATATATTCTAATTATGCACAAGTCATTATTAGAATAATAATTTGTGATTAAGTTATCTGATCAGTTCAGTTCAGTTCAGTCACTCAGTTGTGTCTGACTCTTTGCAACCCCATGAATCGCAGCTCACCAGGCCTCCCTGTTAATCACCATCTCTCAGAGTTCACTCAAACTAACGTCCATCGAGTCCGTGATGCCATCCAGCCATCTCATCATTCTCCTCCTGCCCCCAATCCCTCCCAGCATCAGAGTCTTTTCCAAGTTATCTGATAAATAAGTAAATATCCATAAATAGAAAAAGTCTGTTCCAAAAAGTTTGAAGGCCATCAGATGTAAGTTATTTAAAATATAATAAAAAGAGAACTGAGGTTTGAGAGGGAAGATGAAGTTTGTTCTAAAAATGAGGTTGTTAAGGAACATAAGTGCCTTTGGTTAGAACTTCTGAAGCTTGATAAACAACTTGAGTGAACAGTTTTCTTCCTGCTCTAGGTTGGGCTCTGAAGTAGAGATATCCAGGGTGAAGTCAAATTCACTGCACACTGAGGATGGAGTGGAGAATCTCTCTTATCTCCTTGGTACTTCTGTTATTTAAGAAGGGCTAAGCAGGTCCCCCACAGTTTTGTCAGAGCCAAAAATACCTGGGTTGACTGTACTGACAAGGTACCTACATTTCTTCTCAAGTCTTCCCTACTATGAAAACTGATTAATATTTTTAGGTCTAGATTAATGGTAATTTTCTCTTGACAACTAATGGCTCTGTTAATGTTGCATTAGTTTAAAATTATGTGCTATCTCTAAAGAACGTATTGTCTCATGGTTATGTTTTATCTCTCAGTCCTCATAATCTGGAATGCCATATTCCATAAAGATTCCATTTAATGAGTGAATAACTATATATATATGTCTGGAAGCTCTTTCATACAAGTACTGGGAAGGGAGGCTGCTGCTGCTAAGTTGCTTCAGTTGTGTCCAACTCTGTGTGACCCAATAGGCAGCAGCCCACCAGGCTCCCCTGTCCTTGGGATTCTCCAGACAAGAACATTAGATTGGGTTGCCATTTCCTTCTTCAATGCAGTAAAGTAAAAATTGAAAATGAAGTAGTTCAGTCATGTCTGACTCCTAGCAATCCTGAGCTCCTCTGTCCATGGGACTTTCCAGGCAAGAGTACTGGAGTGGGGTGCCATTGCCTTCTCCGACTGGGAAGGGAAAAGGAAAAAAATAATAATAGAAGATAAGTCAATAAACTCAGGTGGAAAAGAAAACAAAATATTTCAGTGATAATAGGAATTGTTAAAAATTATGCTGAAATAGGAATCTGGAGTCAGACATCCATTTAATTGCATGGCATTGTTGAAAGCCCTCATCTTCTTAATTTCTGTTTCTTAAGTTGTAAAATAAGAGGATTCATGAGATATCTTGTAACTCTTTGTCTGTCTCTAAAATGCTTTAAATAAGAAAATAATCAACAGAATTAAGTTTCCTATCAATGATTTAAAATTGTTTGAAAATAAAGAAAAATACTATTCACCCTAAATTTTCTCCCAGTGCAATGGGATTAAAGTTTAAAGGAAAAATGCCCACCAAACCAAACAAAAGAGGAAGAGATAGGGAATCTACCTAAGAAAGAATTCTGAATATTGATAGTGAAAATGATCCAAAATCTTGAAATCAAAATGGAATCACAGATAAATAGCCTGGAGATAGGGATTGAGAAGATGCAAGAAAGATTTAACAAGGACCTAGAAGAAATAAAAAAGAGTCAATATATAATGAATAATGCAATAAATGAGATCAGAAACACTTTGGAGGCAACAAATAGTAGAATAACAGAGGCAGAAGATAGTGAAATAGAAGATAGAATGGTAGAAATAAATGAATCAGAGAGGAAAAAAGAAAAATGAATTAACAGAAATAAGGACAATCTCAGAGACCTCCAGGACAATATGAAATGCTCCAACATTCGAATTATAGCAATCCCAGAAGAAGAAGACAAAAAGAAAGACCATGAGAAAATCCTTGAGGAGATAATAGTTGAAAACTTCCCTAAAATGGGAAAGGAAATAATAACCCAAGTCCAAGAAACCCAGAGAGTTTCAAATAGGATAAACCCAAGGCAAAACACCCCAAGACATATATTAATCAAATTAACAAAGATCAAACACAAAGAAAAAATATTAAAAGCAGCAAGGGAAAAACAACAAATAACACACAAGGCGATTCCCATATAGAAACTCTTCAGGGCAAGAGGGAATGACAAGACACACTTAAAGTGATGAAAGAAAATAACCTACAGCCCAGATTACTGTACCCAGCAAGGATCTCATTCAAATATGAAGGAGAAATAAAAAGCTTTACAGACAAGCAAAAGCTGAGAGAATTCAGCACCAACAAACCAGCCCTCCAACAAATGCTAAACGATATTCTTTAGACAGGAAACACAAAAAGGGTGTATAAACCCAAACCCAAAACAATAAAGTAAATGGCAACGGGATCATACTTATCAATAATTACCTTACACATAAATGGGTTGAATGCCCCAACCAAAAGGCAAAGACTGGCTGAATGGATACAAAAACAAGATCCCTATATATGCTGCCTACAAGAGACCCACCCCAAAACAAAGGACACATACAGACTGAAAGTGAAGGGCTGGAAAAAGATATTCCATGCAAATAGAGACCAAAATAAAGCAGGAGTAGCAATACTCATATCTGATAAAATAGACTTTAAAACAAAGGCTGTGAAAAGAGAAAGAAGGCCACTACATAATGATCAAAGGATCAATCCAAGAAGAAGATACAACAATTGTAAATATATATGCACCCAACATAGGAGCACCACAATATGTAAGACAAATGCTAACAAGTGAGAAAGGGGAAATTAACAATAACACAATAATAGTGGGAGACTTTAATATCGCACTCACACCTATGGACAGATCAACTAAACAGAAAATTAACAAAGAAACACAAACATTAAATGATACAATAAACCAGTTAGACCTAATTGATATCTATAGGACATTTCACCCCAAAACAATGTATTTCACCTTTTTCTCAAGTGCTCATGGAACCTTCTCCAGGATAGGTCACATCCTCGGCCATAAATCTAACCTTGATAAATTCAAAAAAATCGAAATCATTCCAAGCATCTCTTCTGACCATAATGCGTTAAGATTAGATCTCAATTACAGGAGAAAAACTATTTAAAATTCCAACATTCTGAGCAACACGCTTCTGAGTAATCAACAATTCACAGAAGAAATCAAAAAAGAAATCAAAATATGCATAGAAATGAATGAAAATGAAAAAAACCCAAAACCTGTGGGACACTATAAAAGCAGTGCTAAGAGGAAAGTTCATAGCAATACAGGCATACCTCAGGAAACAAGAAAAAAGTCAAATAAATAACCTAACTCTACACCTAAAGCAACTAGAAAAGGAAGAAATGGAGAACCCCAGAGTTAGTAGAAGGAAAGAAATCTTAAAAATTAGGGCAGAAATAAATGCAAAAGAAACAAAAGAGACCATAGCAAAAATCAACAAAGCCAAAAGCTGGTTTTTTGAAAAGATAAATAAAATTGACAAACCATTAGCCAGACTCATCAAGAAACAAAGGGAGAAAAATCAAATCAATAAAATCAGAAATGAAAATGGAGAGATCACAACAGACAACACAGAAATACAAAGAATCATAAGAGACTACTATCAGCAATTATATGCCAATAAATTGGACAACGTGGAAGAAATGGACAAATTCTTAGAAAAATACAACTTTCCAAAACTGAACCAGGAAGAAATAGAAAATCTTAACAGACCCATCACAAGCACGGAAATTGAAACTGTAATCAGAAATCTTCCAGCAAACAAAAGCCCAGGTCCAGACGGCTTCACAGCTGAATTCTACCAAAAATTTCGAGAAGAGCTAACACCTATCCTACTCAAACTCTTCCAGAAAATTGCAGAGGAAGGTAAACTTCCAAACTCATTCTATGAGGCCACCATCACCCTAATACCAAAACCTGACAAAGATGCCACAAAAAAAGAAAACTACAGGCCAATATCACTGATGAACATAGATGCAAAAATCCTCAACAAAATTCTAGCAATCAGAATCCAACAACACATTAAAAAGATCATACACCATGACCAAGTAGGCTTTATCCCAGGAATGCAAGGATTCTTCAATATTCGCAAATCAATCAATGTAATTCACCACATTAACAAATTGAAAAATAAATGCCATATGATTATCTCAATAGATGCAGAGAAGGCCTTTGATAAAATTCAACATCCATTTATGATAAAAACTCTCCAGAAAGCAGGAATAGAAGGAACATACCTCAACATAATAAAAGCTATATATGACAAACCCACAGCAAACATTATCCTCAATGGTGAAAAATTGAAAGCATTTCCCCTAAAGTCAGGAACAAGACAAGGATGTCCACTTTCACCGCTACTATTCAACATAGTTCTGGAAGTTTTGGCCACAGCAATCAGAGCAGAAAAAGAAATAAAAGGAATCCAAATTGGAAAAGAAGAAGTAAAACTCTCACTGTTTGCAGATGACATGATCCTCTACATAGAAAACCCTAAAGACTCCACCAGAAAATTACTAGAGCTAATCAATGAATATAGTAAAGTTGCAGGATATAAAATCAACACACAGAAATCCCTTGCATTCCTATACACTAATAATGAGAAAGTAGAAAACGAAATTAAGGAAACAATTCCATTCACCATTGCAACGAAAAGAATAAAATACTTAGGAATATATCTACCTAAAGAAACTAAAGACTTATATATAGAAAACTATAAAACACTGATGAAAGAAATCAAAGAGGACACTAATAGATGGAGAAATATACCATGTTCATGGATTGGAAGAATCAATATAGTGAAAATGAATATATTACCCAAAGCAATCTACAGATTCAATGCAATCCCTATCAAGCTACCAGCGGTATTTTTCACAGAACTAGAACAAATAATTTCAAGATTTGTATGGAAATACAAAAAACCTCGAATAGCCAAAGCAATTTTGAGAAAGAAGAATGGAACTGGAGGAATCAACTTACCTGACTTCAGGCTCTACTACAAAGCCACAGTCATCAAGACAGTGTGGTACTGGCACAAAGACAGAAATATAGATCAATGGAACAAAATAGAAAGCCCAGAGATAAATCCACACACATATGGACACCTTATCTTTGACAAAGGAGGCAAGAATATACAATGGAGTAAAGACAAACTCTTTAAGAAGTGGTGCTGGGAAAACTGGTCAACCACTTGTAAAAGAATGAAACTAGATCACTTTCTAACACCACACACAAAAATAAACTCAAAATGAATTAAAGATCTAAAACATAAGACCAGAAACTATAAAACTCCTAGAGGAGAACATAGGCAAAACACTCTCCGACATAAACCACAGCAGGATCCTCTATGATCCACCTCCCAGAATACTGGAAATAAAAGCAAAAATAAACAAATGGGATCTAATTAAAATTAAA
Source organism: Oreotragus oreotragus (assembly GCA_006410675.1). Lineage (NCBI taxonomy): Eukaryota > Metazoa > Chordata > Mammalia > Artiodactyla > Bovidae > Oreotragus > Oreotragus oreotragus. Next base: position 75,624 of record SJYX01015233.1, on the reverse strand, counting down.
AGCTTCTGCACAACAAAGGAAACTATAAGCAAGGTGAAAAGACAGCCTTCTGAGTGGGAGAAAGCAATAGCAAATGAAGCAACTGACAAACAACTAATCTCAAAAATATACAAGCAACTTATGCAGCTCAATTCCAGAAAAATTAATGACCCAATCAAAAAATGGAACAAAGAACTAAATAGACATTTCTCCAAAGAAGACATACGGATGGCTAACAAACACATGAAAAGATGCTCAACATCACTCATTATCAGAGAAATGCAAATTAAGACCACAATGAGGTACCATTTCACACCAGTCAGAATGGCTGCGATCCAAAAGTCTACAAGCAATAAATGCTGGAGAGGGTGAGGAGAAAAGGGAACCCTCTTACACTGTTGGTGGGAATGCAAACTAGTACAGCCACTATGGAGAATAGTGTGGAGATTCCTTAAAAAATTGCAAATAGAACTGCCTTATGACCCAGCAATCCCACTGCTGGGCATACACACCGAGGAAACCAGAATTGAAAGAGACACATGTACCCCAATGTTCATTGCAGCACTGTTTATAATAGCCAGGACATGGAAACAACCTAGATGTCCATCAGCAGATGAATGGATAAGAAAGCAGAGGTACATATACACAATGGAGTATTACTCAGCCATTAAAAAGAATTCATTTGATCAGTTCTAATGAGATGGATGAAACTGGAGCCGATTATACAGAGTGAAGTAAGCCAGAAAGAAAAACACCAATACAATATACTGACACATATATATGGAATTTAGAAAGATAGTAATGATGACCCTGTATGCGAGACAGCAAAAAAGACAAAGATGTATAGAACTGACTTCTGGACCCTGAGGGAGAGGGCGAGAGTGGGATGATTTGGGAGAATGGCATTGAAACATGTATACTATCATGTAAGAAACGAAGTGCCAGTCTATGTTCAATACAGGATACTGGATGCTTGGGGCTGGTGCATGGGGATGATCCAGAGAGATGATATGGGGTGGGAGGGGGGTTCAGGATTGGGAGCTCATATACACCCATGGCAGATTCATGTCAATGTATGGCAAAACCAATACAGTATTGTAAAGTAAAATAAAATTAAATTAAAACAAGAAAGTTTAAAGGGAAAGGTGGGAGAAAGGAGATTGTTGATTTAATAGCTGTTGAGACTATATCAGTGTCACGACTACTACCTCAGTCATTTAACTATCCTATAAGCTCCTCTCCTGATTAGCCAGTTTTCACCAAGTTTATTGTCAGTTAGGATACAAAAATGTGTTTAGCTTCATATGGAGAGGAAACAAAAAAATCAAGGTTTTTAATATAGAAAAATTTCATTCCAGTTTTCAAGGTTATTAAACATAAATAAAAAGTCTCTCAGAACAATAATCAATTCTATGTAATTACTTTGCTTAAAACTAATCCAGCACCAAATGAAAGTAATATAATTCTTGGCAAGATAATAGTGGATCTGATGACATGAGGGTAGAATTTAGATTCAAGTCTTAGGTTTAAGATAAAAGCCATTCTCAGCTTGTTTTCTATTCACAATATGTACAATTTTCAACAAATATGACTTGAATTTTGAGATGTTTCTCTTTTGATCCCATTGGGAAATAGTTGTGTTTTCGTGTTTGCATATTTCCTTCTTTCATAAAAGGGTGGTTTTGAAGATACTTAGGCATTTGTGATGCACACAGAGTCTTTGCAGTACAAGCATCCTCCTTGCTTCTCTGCAGTTATAAGTAGACCATTTCTAGAGTTCAGTTTCCTAAGTTTTCTTCTGCTTCCTTTTAAGGTACATCTCCAGAAGGGGGCATATTTCTTGAAAATTAAAGCTGGCCAAATTTATTCAATGAGAATCAACATTTTTTTCTCCTATAAAGGAAAAAATAGCAAAGAAGACACACACACACACACAAAATAAATAAATAAAGGCTGATTAGTAGTTAAACATGGTAGCAAACTCTAAATAAACCCTTTTAAAACCACATGAATGAGAAGTAGAGTTCTATGAGGGTTACTACTGAGCCCTCTGCCCAGAACAATATGCCATGTAGTTAATTGTGACAGGTGATTTGAAAAGAGGCACAGCAGAATAAAATACATAGGTCATTTTTCTTCTGTATTGGGGGATTGTATAATAATTCCTTTGGCCGCCGCTGCTGCTGCTAAGTCGGTTCAGTCATGTCTGACTCTGTGTGACCCCATAGACAGCAGCCCACCAGGCTTCCTCTTCCCTGGGATTCTCCAGGCAAGAACTCTGGAGTGGTTGCCATTTCCTTCTACAATGTATGAAAGTGAAACGTGAAAGTGAAGTCGCTCAGTCATGTCCGACTCTTCACCCCATGGACTGCAGCCCACCAGGCTCCTCCACCCATGGGATTTTCCAGGCAAGAATACTGGAGTGGGGTGCCATCGCCTTCTCTGAATTCCTTTGGCACTAATAGTTACATTGATACAATATTTTCTCAAGAAATAAAAGAAATTAATCTTACAATTCAATTACAGATGTTGTGGCATGGAGAGTTTGTTAAGAATGACTCTAACACCCTATAACAATTTGAAAGGAAAGACCAGTTCAGTAGATTAGCAGTATTTGCCATGGTTATTTTTGGTTAAGGGACGACATTTATTTGACCTCCCTCTATGAGAAAATTTATTGATTAGAGCCACTTATAAGTTATTTATTGTTAAAAATTTTGTCTGAAATATTGCTTCCTGATTTTAGGTGTATGTGTGTTTTGATAGTGGCATTGGTGAAGTTTGTTTTGTTTTTGGTTGAAGAGGCTAAAGGTAGTTAATAAAGGAGTGGCAGTTGCTGAATGGTACAGAAGTGGCTAAGAGGAGCTACCCCACATCGAAAGTCAGGGGTGGTAGCTGACAGGAGCTACCCCATGTCCAAGGTAAGATAAATCCAAGTCAGATGGCAGTTGCTGAGAGAGGGCATCAGAGGGCACACAAACTTAAACCACAATCACAGACAACTACCCAATCTGATCACATGGACCACAGCTTGTCTAACTCAATGAATCTAAGCCATGCCCTGTGGGGCCACCCAAAATGAATGAGTCATGGTGGAAAGGTCTGACAGAATGTAGTCCACTGGAGAAGGGAATGGCAAACCACTTCAGTATTCTTGCCTGAGAACCCCATGAACAGTATGAAAAGGCAAAAAGATAGGACACTGAAAGATGAACTCCTCAGGTCAGTAGGTGCCCAATATGATATTGGAGATCAGTGGAGAAATAACTCCAGAGAGAATGAAGGGATAGAGTCAAAGCAGAAACAACACCCAGTTGTGGATGTGACTGGTGATAGAAACAAGGTGTGATGCTGTAAAGAGCAATATTGCATAGGAACCTGGAATGTTAGGTCCATGAATCAAGGCAAATTGGAAGTGGTCAAACAGAAGAATGCAAGAGTGAATGTCGACATTCTAGGAATCAGCAAATTAAGATGGACTGGAATGAGTGAATTTAACTTAGATGACCATTATATCTACTACTGTGGGCAAGAATCCCTTAGAAGAAATGGAGTAGTCAACATAATAAAAAAGAGCCCAAAATGCAGTACTTGGATGCAGTCTCAAAAACGACAGAATGATCTCTGTTCATTTCCAAGGCAAACCACTCAATATCATGGTAATCCAAGTCTATGGCCCAACCAGTAACACTGAAGAAGCTGAAGTTGAATGATTCTATAAAGACCTACAAGACCTTTTAGGACTAAAAAGATGTCCTTTTATTATAGGGCACTGGAATGCAAAAGTAGGAAGTCAAGAAATAACTGGAGTAACAGGCAAAATTGGCCTTGGAGTACACAATGAAGAAGGGCAAAGACTAACAGAGTTTTGCCAAGAGAACACACTGGTCACAGCAAATACCCTCTTCCAACAACACAAGAGAAGACTCTACACATGGACATCACCAGATGGTCAACACCAAAATCAGATTGATTATATTCTTTGCAGCCAAAGATGGAGAAGCTCTACACAGTCAACAAAAAAAACAAGACCAGGAGCTGACTGTGGCTCAGATCATGAACTCTTTATTTCCAAATTCAGACTTAAATTGAAGAAAGTAGGGAAAACCAATAGACCATTCAGATATGACCTAAATCAAATCCCTTATTATTATACTGTGGAATTGAGAAATAGATTTAAGGGACTAGATCGGATAGACAGATTGTCTGATGAACTATGGACAGAAGTTCGTGACATTGTACAGGAGACAGGGATCAAGACCATCCCCAAGAAAAAGGAATGCAAAAAAGCAAGATGGCTGTCTGAGGAGGCCTTACAAATAGCTGTAAAAAGAAGAGAAGCAAAAAGCAAAGGAGAAAAGGAAGCTATATCCATTTCAATGCTGAGTTCCAGAGAATAGGAAGGAGAGATAAGAAAGCCTTCCTCAGTGATCAATGCAAAGAACTAGAGGAAAACAATAGAATGGGAAAGACTAGAGATCTCTTCAAGAAAATTAGAGATACCAAGGGAACATTTCAATAAAAGAGGGGCTCAATAAAGGACTGAAATGGTAGGGACCTAACAGAAGCAGAAGATATTAAGAAGATGTGACAGCAATACACAGAAGAACCATACATAAAAGATCTTCACAACCCAGATAATCCTGATGGTGTGGTCACCTGCCTAAAGTTAGACATCCTGGGATGTGAAGTCAAGTCAGCCTTAGGAAACATCACTAAGAACAAAGCTAGTGGAGGTGATGGAATTCCAGTTGAGCTATTTCAAATCCTGGAAGATGATGCTGTGAAAGTGCTGCACTCAATATGCCAGCAAATATGGAAAACTCAGCAGTGGCCACAGGACTGGAAAAGGTCAGTTTGCATTCCAATCCCAAAGAAAGGAAATGCCAAAGAATGGTCAAGCTACCACACAATTGGCATTCATCTCACATGCCAATAAAGTAATGCTCAAAATTCTCCAAGCCAGGCTTCCGCAATACGTGAAACGTGAACTTCCAGATGTTCAAGCTGGTTTTAGATAAGGCAGACGAACCAGAGATCAAATTGCCAACATTTGCTGGATCATGGAAAAAGCAAGAGAGTTCCAGAAAAACATCTATTTCTGCTTTATTGACTATGCCAAAGCCTTTGACTGTGTGGATCACAATAAACTGTAGAAAATTCTGAAAGAGATGGGAATACCAGCTCACCTGACATGCCTCTTGAGAAACCTGTATGCAGGTCAGGAAGCAACAGTTAGAACTGGACCAGGAACAACAGACTGGTTCCAAATAGGAAAAGGAGTACATCAAGGCTGTATATTGTCACCCTGCTTATTTAACTTATATGCAGAGTACATCATGAGAATCGCTGGGCTGGAAGAAGTACAAGCTGGAATCAAGATTTCCGGGAGAAATATCAATAACCTCAGATATGGAAGTGATATCACCCTTATGGCAGAAAGTGAAGAAGAACTAGAGAGCCTCTTGATGAAAGTGAAAGAGGAGAGTGAAAAAGTTGGCTTAAAGCTCAACATTCAAAAAACGAAGATCATGGCATCTAGTCCCATCACTTCATGGCAAATAGATGGGAATACAGTGGAAACAGTGGCTGACTTTATCTTTTTGGGCTCCAAAATCACTGCAGATTGTGATTGCAGCCATGAAATTAAAAGACACTTGCTCCTTGGAAGGAAAGTTATGACCAACCTAGATAGCATATTAAAAAGCAGAGACATTAGTTTGTCAACAGAGGTCCGTCTAGTCAAGGTTATGGTTTTTCCAGTGGTCATGTATGGATGTGAGAGTTGGACTGTGAAGAAAGCTGAGCACCGAAGAATTGATGCTTTTGAACTGTGGTGTTGGAGAAGACTCTTGAGAGTCCCTTGGACTGCTTAGAGGTCCAACCAGTCCATCCTAAAAAAAGTCAGTCCTGGGTGTTCGTTGGAAGGACTGATGTTGAAGCTGAAACTCCAGTACTTTGGCCACCTCATGCGAGGAGCTGACTCATTTGAAAAGACCCTAATGTTGGTAAAGATTGAAGGCAGGAGGAGAAGGGGATGACCGAGGATGAGATGGCTGGATGGTATCACCAACTCAATGGACATGAGTTTGGGTAAACTCCGGGAGTTGGTGATGGACAGGGAGGCCTAGCATGCTGCGGTTCATGGGTTCGCAAAGAATCGGACATGAGTGAGCGACTGAACTGAAATAAACGGAGGGCATAGGGTACAAGGTATTAGTGATACATGGAACTTAGCATGTGTGTGTGTGTGTGTGTGTGTGTTGCAGATTGTTTCTGACTTTCCCGCCCTGATTTTTTTTATTGTATGTGAATAGTATTTCTAGATATGAACTTTTTTTTCAAATTATGATTTTTAAGGCATTCTCCCTAGATTTTACTCATTTATCAAATACATGTCTGCAATGGATTGAGAGAAGCCAAATAGTACAAGGTGAGATTCTGCCTATGGACATATTTACCCTCATGGGTTAAAAAATCTGTTTCCCTTGAACCTGATTTTGAATCAAATGGAATTTGATGGCTTTTCATATAATATCAGCCATCTCATGGACTTGGTGTTATACTGCTTAAAATGTTGAGGAGTAGGAAGAAGAACATGACTACTATCTCTGTATGCTGACCTCCTCAATTGCCATCTGTGTGCAGTAACGTCATTTGTCTCATCAGTAAAATGGGATTTTGAGAACTGAATGAGCTAATCCACATAAGGAACATGGAATATGGTCTATCTATCTCAAAGGGCTCAGAAACAGAATCTATCTTTTATATATAGGTGATATTTGTCCAAATAAAAGAGAATCTCCTTTCCGAGACTGCTGGTTCAGACAAAAAATAAAAGGCTTTAAAATGATTATGGAGTAGCTTGAGAGCTCAAAGGAAGTCTGCAATGAACATGACAGTGTGGGATGATGTTAGCTGATATCTTAGAGAAAATTTAATGAAAATTTGATTATCAGTACTTGAACTTGCTTATGACTTTTGAGATGTAGAAAAGAAGGTGAGTAGACTGGCATGTAGAGAGTAGAGAAAGGCTCATTGATTACACTGATCTTTCCCACCAAGCCTCTATAGAATAATAGATTTTCAAAGTCTCTCTCACACAGTAATATTTGGAGATGGAATACAGGTTGAAATAAACCTCCCATCTTTAATCACATTCTATCATATGCAAATTTCCCAAGACAGGAGGTATGATTTACCAGTTTCCTGACACCTGCAGTGGCCTGAATGTTTGTGGGTCTTCTGACTCCAGTGTGCCAGCACTGTTATTTTAGTTACGACTCTGTGGGCATCTGGTTCCTAGTGGTTAAGACTCTCTTCTCACCAGATGTGGTCTTTTGGAAAAGAGTTCAAACTGCTTGGCAGGTCAGTGGAGGGGAAGCAAGTACTGTCCCTTCAAGTGTTCTGCCTATTTTGTGAATAAATGGATGACTTTACTTTCCAAGGTTGTCAGTCTTTCACAAGAACTTACATTTAAATCATAATAATGATGCTATTTAAACTCCAGTTCATTCTGCCAGTATTTGATTAGCAAGCTGGCTGGATGTAGTGATAGAGAGGATGGCAGATTTTTATTTCATCTAGGGTATCATTACATCTCAAACTGGCTCTCACATTACCATTATTATTATTGTTAATTGTTATTTGAGGGAGGTACTGATAAAATTCCTACCATTATTCTCAATAGGGGAAATGACATGATCCCTTTCCTAGGGCTTTATGATCAAAGTTAAGCAGACATTGATATTATCCCACCTCAGAAAAGGCCAAGAAAGCTTCAGTTCTACCATTTTCATGTATATAGTTGGAATTCAGATAAAATCACCTGTGGAAAATTGAGTTCAAAGACCTTGACAGTGTGAATTTTTACATTTGTAAACTTATATATGTGTTTGTATGTATATATGTTTTTGCACATGAATATATCTAGTCCTTATTCCTGAACTGTTATATTTTCAATAGACAGGAAATTCAAATCAAAATTCTGCGTAGCATGCAACACTGTATGCATACAGACATCACTTATACATATTTTCTTGTCATACATGTGATGGCTGGCTGCATTTACAGCTCATTGTACATAGGATTTCAGTTTTTGTTTTAATCATTTCAGATGGAATGGCTTAAGAGCAAAGGATTTAGGGGTTCTTTGAGTGAAGAAAGATCATGAATCTGTCTCTTTGTCTTTCACTCTAAGTGGTTATGTGAACATTTTATGGACTTGTTGAATCAGAGGCTCCCTTTTACTAATTCTGTAAAAAACAAGTTTCATGGAAAATTGAAAAGGACATGTACTGTATATTTTCTGATACAGTTGTATTTTTTAATTAATATTTTTGAGCAGCTTTAGGTTAAAAAATGAATAGAAAATAAAGTTGGTATACAATATTGTGTAAGTTTAAAATTTGCAATGGGATGATTTGTATATATTATGAAATATTTACCACAAAAATGTTAGTTTACACATCCTTTATTACATATAATTATGATTTTTGTTGTTTATGGTGAATGCATTTAATATCTGCTCTCATAGCAACTTTCAAGTATACAATACAGTATTGTTAATTGGGCGGAGGAGCCTGGTAGGCTGCAGTTCATGGGGTCGTGAAGAGTCGGACACGACTGAGTGACTTCACTTTCCCTTTTCACTTTCATGCATTGGAGAAGGGAATGGCAATCCACTCCAGTGTTCTTACCTGGAGAATCCCAGGGA
>SJYX01015233.1:44617-66846 GCA_006410675.1 Oreotragus oreotragus | reverse complement strand
GAAGAGTGGGACACGACTGAGCGACTTCACTTTCCCTTTTCACTTTCATGCATTGGAGAAGGGAATGGCAATCCACTCCAGTGTTCTTACCTGGAGAATCCCAGGGACCAGGGAGCCCGGTGGGCTGCCATCTATGGGGTCACACACAGTCGGACACGACTGAATCGACTTAGCAGCAGCAGCATGTTGTACATTTGATCTCCAGAATTTATTCCCCATATAGCTAGAACTTTGTACTCTTTGAGTAACATCCCCTCATTTCCCCCAACACCCAGCTCCTGAAAGCCACTGTTCTATTTCTTGCTTCTGTGAGTTCAACTTTTATAGATTCCACATATAAAATCATACAGTTCTTGTCTTTAATTGTTTGATTTATTTCACTTACCAAAAAGCTCTCACAATCTATCCATGAAGTCACAAACCTTAGGATTTCTTTCTTTCTTATGGCTGAATAATACTTCATTATATTTTCTTTATCCATTTACCTATCAGCACTTAAGTTATTCCATGTCTTTCATTGTAAATAAGATTTCAGTGAATGGGACTGTAGATACCTCTTCAAGATACTGATTTTATTTCCTTCAGATATGTTATTTAGAAGTAGGCTTGTTGGTTTATATGGTAGTTCTATTTTTAACTTTTTGAGGAATTTTCTTGTTGTTTTCTATAGTGGTTGTACCAACTTACATTCATACAGTTAGTGCACAAGAGTTCACTTTTCTCTGTATCATCACCAGCACTTGTTATCTGCTGTCTGTTTGATAAAAAGTATTCTAACAGATGTGAGGTGATATATCATTGTGGACTTGATTCCTGTTTTCCAGATGATTAGTGACATTGAGCATGTTTTCATGTCCTTGTTGATCATTTGCATGTCTTCTTAGGGAAATGTCTGTTCAGGTCCGTTCTCTCATTTTTAATTGAATCATTTACTTTTCTGTTATTGAGTTCCTTATATATTTTAAATGTTAACTCCTTATTATACACACACACACACTTATAATATATATGTGTAAATATTTTCTCTAATTCTGTAGATTGCCTTTTCATTTTAATTTTTTCTTTTCCCAAGATACGTTTCTGAAGAAGAGATGTTTTCATTCGGTAAATGTCCTGTGGACAATGATATTTTAACAAGATTCCCAATTTGCATTGGGAAAAGCTGGCAGACTTTTCTTCATAAGGCTACTTACTGCACTTGCCCTTTCAGTAACATTACTATGTGTTTGTACTGAAGCCTATTATTAAATGGATAAAGAGCAGGAAAATGCAGTTTTAGACTAAAGAAAGTGTTGGGCTTTCAAATGGCAAACAGATTTGTTAAAAAGTCTTGTCTTTAAAGGTGGCTCTTTGGGCCTCTGAAAGACTATACAAATGACATAGAAAACCTGTAATGCACAGATAGAAAATGTTATTGTGGGTACATGAACCTTACAAACAAATAATCTATAGAAATACGACACAAGTTTTCTTTGTCAGGTACAAATTAATTCCAGCATTTTAATGTATATCTGTCTATAAAAAAAAAAAAGTTGTTGTTGGGATTCAGCTTTGCACTCAAGAACTTATAGAAAAGAATTTCCAGTGCCTTGATTGCCTTTATATCTCTTAGAGTTAGGCTTTCAATCCTCATGCCCCTCTTAATTAATCACACTCCTTTTGATAATCCACAGTAAACCATAAACTGTAAACTTTCCTGTAAAAATAAAACTGGACCACTGTATGGTTTAACAAATAAGAACAGGAAGGATTCTAAGGGCTTCCTTTTGAGTCTTCTGGCTATTTGCCATTCCCTGAATGGTGGCTAATACAAAATCAGGGTCCAATTTTATGCCAATTTTGTGCCCCAGTTAGCAGTGCTAATTGGGGCACACAAGTAAATTGTGCTCTGCCCTGTGGAAATTTTCAGTTAGTCAACTAAATCAGAAAATCATTGAGAACACTAATCCATTGCTCAGTCACTACTTAATTAAGTGCAAAATCTATGGTCCCTCCAGGAAGGACAAAGTTCAGGCATGCACTCTCAGTGGTCAGTTGTTTGGAATTTTGTCTGTCTTTATCTTTTGTTGTAATCTAAGTTACAATATAAGTATGTTTGTTTTTGAAGATTGGGACATGGAACATTTTATTGAAAATTAACAAGTATGATTAAAGTAGACAGGAGTAAAGGTCATTTTATTTCCCTCACACTTGAAAGACATAGATTTTCTGAGGGTGGGGGAGGATGATTTTTACACATATGGAGCATAAATACATTGATAATTTAACAGCAAATGCTCCACATGTCATAGGGTCAAGTTATAGTTGGGTTCAACATCATAATATGAAGTGCAACCATATTTAATGAGAAGGCAAAGGTGTTTCTCTGTTTATTTACTGATACATCCTAAGTGCTCAAAAAATATTTTTTAGTGAATGAATGAACAGGAACATGATACCTAGGCAAAAATTTATTAAAAATATTATATTTACATGATATCTTAAAATATAAAATAATATTTGTAATGTGTCTGGTACATTGGCCACAGCACTTAAAGAATATTATGCCACTGATGGAATGTTTCACTAAATCTGAGAGAAAACATGGCCTTTAAAATATGTTTAATTTTCTAGAATGCATGAAGGTTATTTTGCTCCTGAAATCTTTGGTTTTGGGTACAATATAATTTAAAAGTCTTTAAAAGCCAAATATATTTCTAAAATTAGAATTATAGCTTAGAATCAGTGTCTTTAAATATATTTCCTTTATTGATAAAGTATATAGTTTTCTTTTTCTTTCTTTCTTTTTTTTTTTTGTACTATGTAAGTTACTTACAGCTCAAGAATAGCTAGAATCCTAAGGGAATGAATCTTGGTAAGAATTATTGCTAAAATAAAGCCACATTTTCTTTCAATGTTTTTGTTTTTTTTTAATTAAACTGTCCCAGTTACTTACAGGTTTTAATGAAAGATAATTGACAATTTTATAATTTAAATTTTGATCATGATGATCTAATTATATTGCTGAAATAGTCATTGATTCATGTTTTGAAAAAGGGGACTTCCCTACTGGTACTACTTTGTTTTCTAATTTCACTGAACTTTCTAAGCAGTTTCTTTGCTGGGTCATCTTCTTTTCATTCTTTATTTAAATCCTTCTACTCTTTTCCCTTAAAGAAGTCATTCACGATAATCTGTGATCTCTTTCCTGTAATATAGTTCTAAAATTCCTAATTCCTATAGAACATTTCCAAATGAGTGTCCAAATGGTATCTCAGGATTAAGAAATATTATTCTTGCAGCACTTTCACAGCATCATCTTTCAGGATTTGAAACAGTTCAACTGGAATTGCATCATCTCCACTAGCTTTGTTTGTAGTGATGCTTTCTAAGGCCCACTTGACTTCACATTCCAGGGCACCACAAATCATGCTCATATAAGACATGAACTTAATCGACAAATGTTGTGTGTGTTCTGACTGCTTTACCAACTGAATGTCCCCCATCTCTCTCCTCAGACCTCTCTGTTCTCTGTGACACAGCAATACTAAAATAAGGCAAATTAATAACCCTACAATGGCCTTTAAGTGTTCAAGTGAAAAGAAGAGTTGTATGTTTCTCACTGTAAATCAGAAGCTAGAAATAAGCTTAGTGAGAAAGGCATATTGAAAGCCAAAATAAACTGAAAGTGAAACTTCTTATGCCAGTTAGCCATGTTGCAAATGTAGAGGAAGTTTTTGAAGAAAATTAAAAGTGCTATTCCACTGAACACATGAATGATAAGAAAGCAAATTAGCCTCATTGCTGATATGGTCAAAGTTTTAGTGGCCTGGGTAGAAGACCAATCCAGTCACAATGTTCCCTTAAGCCAGAACCTAATCCAGAGCAAAACCTCAACTCTCTTCAATTTTATGAAGGCTGAAAGGAACAAGAAAGATGCAGAAGAAAAGTTTAAAGCTAGCAGAGGTTTTTCATGAGGTTTAAGGAAAGAAGCCATCTCCACAACATAAAGGTGCAAGGGGGAAAGAGTAAGTGCTGGTATGGAAACTGCAGCAAGTTATCCAGCTCTAGCTAAGATAATTGATGAAGGTGGCTATGCTAAAACAAAGATTTTCAGTGTAGACAAAATAGCTTCCTATTGGAAGAAGATGCCCTCTAGGACTTAAATAACTGGAGAGAAGTTAGTGCCTGCCTCAAAGGATAGACTGACCCTCTTGTTAGGGGCTAATGCAGCTGGTGACATTAAATTTGAAGCCAATGCTTATTTACTATTCCAAAAATCCTACAGCCCTTAAGGATTCTGCTAAATCTACTTTGCCTGTGGTCTATAAGTGGAACAATAAAGCCTGGATAACAGCACATCTGTTTTCCACATGGTTTCAATGAATATTTTAAGACTACTGTTGAGATCTACTGCTCAGAAAAAGAAATTCCTTTTAAAACGCTGCACTGGCAATGTAACAGGTCTTCCAAGAGCTCTGATGAAGATGTACAATGAGATTAATATTGTTTTCATGCCTGCTAACACAACATCCATGCTGCAGCCTGTGAACCAAGGACTCTTTAAACTTTCAAGTCTTATTATTTAAGGAATACACTTCGCAAAATGACAGCTGCTGCAGATAGTAATTCCTCTGATGGATCTGGGCAAAGTAAATTGAAAATCTTCTGAAAAAGATTCACCACTCTTGATGCCATTAAAAACTCACGATTCATGGGAAGAATCAAAATATCAACATTAACAGGAGTTTGGAAGAAGTTGATTCCAGTGCTCATGGATGACTTTGAAGGGGTTCAAGATTTCAGTGGAAGAAGAAGTACAGATGTGGTAGAAACAGCAGAAGAACTAGAAGTGGAACCTGAAGCTGGGACTAAATTGCTATAATCTCCTGATAAAACTTTAAAAGATGAGGGGCTGCTTCTTATGAATGAGCAAAGAAAGTGGTTTATTGAGGTGTAATCTACTTCTGGTAAAGATGCTGTGATAACTGCTAAAATAACAATGAAGCACTGAGATTATATAAACAACAGTATGGTTTGAAAGTTTTGACTCTAATTTTGAAAGAAGTTCTACTCTGGGAAAGATGCTATCAAACAACATTGCCTGCTATGGAGAAATGGTTTGTGAAAAGAGTCAGTTGATGTGGTAAACTTTGTCATATTTTAAGAAATTGCCATAGCAACCACCTTGCTGATCAGACAGTAGCCATCAACATTGAGGCAAGACCCTCTACCAGCAAGAAAACTATGGTTTTCTCAAGGTTCAGAGGACAGCATATTTTAGCAATAAAGCATTTTTAATTAAGGCATGCACATTGGCTTCCTGGGTGGCACTAGTGGTAAAGAACCCTCCTGCAATGCAGGAGATGCAGGAGACAGGGGTTCAATCCCTGAGACAGGGACAATCCCCTGGAGGAGGGCATGACAACCCACTCCAGAAATCTTGCTGGGAAAATCCCATGGACAGAGTAGCCTGGCAGGATGCGGTCCATGGGGTTGTGAAGAGCTGGACAAAACTGAAGTGACTGAGCACACACATGTAGTGTTTCTTTAGACATAATGCTATTCCGTATTTAATAGACTATACAGTATAGTGTAAATATTACTTTTATAAGCCCTAAGAAACCAAAATTTTCTTGTCTTATTTTATTGCGATACTTGCCTTATTGCAGTGGTCTAGAACCAAATTCCAAGGTATGCCTGTATTAACTTGAATTCTCAATCCTTAAAAGACTTAATTTCTAGTGAAAAATAAGTAAGCAATTGTGAATTGCCTGTTATACAAGCATACTTTAGTTGGGCAAATTTATGAATAGATTTAATAATTTCTTAAAACATATATTTCCTCAGCTCAATTTTTCAGTGTGGCACAAAACATGTTTACTAATACACTCAAATATCTTTAGTCTCCATAATAAAAGGTCAAAGTAGATAAACTTAGACTGGTTTAGCAATTAATGTTTCAGCATTCTATCTTATTTGAAAATGATACAGATATGCAATGAATTCTCATCGTTTAATTTAGCTTAGCAAAATTCTAAAGCAACCAAAGAGATATGGGAAGCTAAATAGACTTATCACAAAGCAACCATGGCTAAAAAGTTTACCTAAAACACCTCATTAACATCTATCTAATTAATTTATTCTTGACAATTATACTCATGAAATGCTCATGATACATTAAAACGGGTAATCATCACATTAAGTTATTTTTCTTGCTGAAAAATTTTATAACAGAGATAACATGATCTTATTTCACTTAGGTAAGTTAAAAATATTATACTTAATGCTGATTAGTCTAAAACACACCTTAATTATTTAAGTCAACAAACCTAAACTACTTTTTATTTACTGAAAATTATCCTTGATCATGTGCACTTGACAAATATCTGTATTTGTTTCTATTTCTGAGACTTAGACATAATAAGTGCTTATTTAAGCCAATTAAATAGAGCTCTTTAACAAATTAAGTGTGGCAGTGCTATTCAAAAGTAGAAAAATACTATATCTATAATGCACATACATAGACATATATAAAAACAAACACAGAGATGTTCACGTTAAAATGTTAGCCATAAATCAAGTATATTGATTCAAGTATCAACAGTATATTCTAAGTAAATTTATTAACAACAGTTGGAGAAAGTTGAATTTATCCATTCAGACAGCTAAAGCTTTTTACTATTTGTGGAGATAACTTTTAATATTTGTATTTGTCTTTGACAAGTAATCTTAAAGAGGCTGTGGTCTAGGGTTTGGGAAAGAGAGCCCTTTTAGAAGTTTGTATTTTTAAAAGACCTACTTCCTCCTTCTAAATATTTTTTCCTTTAGTCTCCAGGCAATGAGGGCTGTATTTACTTTTCAAAGACATGATAAGATTTACAACTTTAAGAGACAGAGAAAGAATGTAAATTTTCTCCTAGGAATTTGGGGTTTATTTTTCTATTACCAGTAGTTTAGAATATTTACAATCTTAAATTTTCCTTCCATTCTTCAAGTGCAGGACAACTGTATTTCCAATGTCCTGTTTTTTTACAGTATCTGCAAATATCTGAAGGCAATTAGGAAGAGATATGCTTGGAGCTGCTTTTCAAGTTATGCTTTTGTTTTTGTAAAGAGTCAAGTTGTTGATTTTAATTCTTTTTTTCATCTGCATTCCTGCAAGCTACCTTCAAAGAACTGAGGAGGCTTTTCCATCATAATGTTTAGAAGCTGATTTGCCCACTCAGTCATACTGTCTTGAATTTGCCTTTTTATACCACAGAGAAAATTTCCAGCTAAATGGAAATAAAAGATTTCTATGTTTTGTGGACCAGGAGACATAACCTCTTCAGGTGAAAATCTAGAATATATCTGCAAAGAACATAGCATAGGAAGGCCCAAAGCCTGATTATGGAGCTGAGCAAAATGAGACTTATTGTCCATCCCAGATGCTTCTACTAAATTTATTTCCTGGCTTTTAGCATTTATCGGGGAAGGCAATGGCACCCCACCCCAGTACTCTTGCCTGGAAAATCCAATGGACGGAGGAGCCTGGTGGGCTGCAGTCCATGGGGTCGCTAAAGTCGGACAGACTGGGCGACTTCACTTTCACTTTTCTTTTTCATGCACTGGAGAAGGAAATAGCAACCCACTCCAGTATTCTTGCCTGGAGAATCCCAGGGATGGGGGAGCCTGGTGGGCTGCCATCTATGGGGTCACACAGAGTCGGACACGACTGAAGTGACTTAGCAGCAGCAGCAGCAGCATTTATACAAGTTACTTGTAAATGCTGGGCCTAGAGATTAGGCTGGAGGGCTCTCTGTAAATCTTGTAGGCAAAGGGAAGTTAAACAAGCAGCTGAATGTTTCAGGGATTTTCTGGGGAAGGTAGAGGAGTTTGAGTTAGAGGAATTTGCTGAGAAGATGGAGTCAGGTTTTTAAGAAGGTGAATGTATGCAGAATGGGAACTAATTTTTTCTAAGTTTAATTTCTATTCTTCCATCTTCTTACGAGAGTTGCTAAACTAGATGTTATATTTCTCTGTCACTTTACTCAGTCAGTCATGTCCAGCTCTTTGCGACCCCATGAACCGCAGCATGCCAGGCCTCCCTCCATCACCAACTCCCAGAGTTTAACCAAACTCATGTCCATTGAGTCAGTGATGCCAACCAACCATCTCATCTCCTGTCATCTCCTTCTTCTCCTACCCTCAGTCTTTCCCAAATAAGTCAGCTCTTCGCATCAGGTAGCAAAATTATTGGAGTTTCAGCTTCAACATCAGTCCTTCTGATGAACACCCAGGACTGATCTCCTTTAGGATGGTTGACTCTCCTTGCAGTCCAAGAGATTCCCAAGAGTCTTCTCCAATACCACAGTTCAAAAGCATCAATTCTTCAGCACTCAGCCCTCTTTATAGTCCAATTCTCACATCCACACATGACTATTGGAAAAACCATAGCCTTGACTAGATGGACCTTTGTAGGCAAAGTAATATCTCTGCCTTTTAATACGCTCTCTAGGTTGGTCATAATTTTCCTTCCAAGGAGTAAGCATCTTTTACTTTCATGGCTGCATTCACCATCTGCAGTGATTTTGGAGCCCAGAAAAATTAAATCAGCCACTGTTTCCCTATCTATTTGCCATGAAGTGATGGGACTGGATGCCATGATCTTAGTTTTCTGANTCACCATCTGCAGTGATTTTGGAGCCCAAAAAAATAAAGTCTGACACTGTTTCCACTGTTTCCCCATCTATTTCCCATGAAGTGATGGGACCGGATGCCATGATCTTCGTTTTCTGAATGTTGAGCTTTAAGCCAACTTTTTCGCTCTCCTCCTTCACTTTCATCAAGAGGCTTTTTAGCTCCTCCTCACTTTCTGCCATAAGGGTGGTGTCATCAGCATATCTGAGGTTATTGATATTTCTCCCGGCAATCTTGATTCCAGCTTGTGTTTCTTCCAGTCCAGCGTTTCTCATGATGTACTCTGCATATAAGTTAAATAAGCAGGGAGACAATATACAGCCTTGACGTACTCCTTTTCCTATTTGGAACCAGTCTGTTGTTCCATGTGCAGTTCTAACTGTTGCTTCCTGACCTGCATACAGATTTCTCAAGAGGCAGGTTAGGTGGTCTGGTATTCCCATCTCTTTCAGAATTTTCCACAGTTTATTGTGATCCACACAGTCAAAGGCTTTAGCATAGTCAATAAAGCAGAAATAGATGTTTTTCTGGAACTCTCTTGCTTTTTCCATGATCCAGCGGATGTTGGCAATTTGATCTCTGGTTCGTCTGCCTATTCTAAAACCAGCTTGAACATCAGGGAGTTCATGGTTCACATATTGCTGAAGCCTGGCTTGGAGAATTTTGAGCATTACTTTACTAGCGTGTGAGATGAGAGAAATTTTGTGGTCGTTTGAGCATTCTTTGGCATTGCCTTTCTTTGGAATTGGACCTTTTTTTTTTTTTCTTCCAATACTTTGACTTCTGACTTTCCAAGTTTTGCTAACTGTAATTTTCTTTCTGCCATTCATCCTTGGCTTGAACACTTTTGCTCCTCCCTCCCCTTCACCTGTCATTTCCAGGAAGAGTTTTCAATCTCTTTTGATTTCTTATTTTTTACCATAGATCTCATATGCATTATTTCATTCCCAAGACTTTCCCTATTCTCACTTATGACGTGCTTATACTAGACTTATTGTACTTAGACAACTGATTCTAACAGTTTTCTGTTCCTTTGATGTCTTTCCTTCTGCAATAGCTCCATGCAAATCAATTTTCTCTAAATTTTCCTGAAATATATCTTCTGAGATCATGTCACACTCTTACTGAGGGCCAATTACCTATAGATATCTTTTCCAAATCCTTCTGCTTTCTTATATTCCACCTCCTATCCTGGCTATAACCTATATTTCTACCATATGATTCATATCTTTTCTATAAACAAAACCTCAATGTTTGTTGTCTCATGTATTTTGCATCAAAACAGTGAGCTTTGCAAATTTCACATATTTTTCAGGTCTCCAATTTCTATTTGGAGACTGGGTGACATGCAAACAACAGAAATTTGTTTCTCACAGTCCTGAAGGCTGGAAGTCCAAGATCCTGGTTTGAGCAGATTTAGTATATTTCTGGTTCACAGATGACTATCTTTTTGCTATGTCTTCACATGGTGGAAGAGCTGATGAATCTCTCTGGCATCTCATTTGTAAAGGCACTAATCTCATTCATGAGGACACCACCCCCAGGACCTAACAACCTCCCAAAGGCCCCACCTACAAATCCTGTCATATTAGGGGTTAGATTTCAACACTGGGAATATATAAACATTCAGTCTATAGCACCTCCATACTTCCTCTGACCTATTAAACTCATTCTTTGTTTGGATTCATTTTAAAAAATCACCTTTTCTCTGAATCCTTTCCTGATTGAACGTTTTAAAGGACTAGAAAATGGGGTGATATGAGAGAAACTTTTCTCCCTTTTAGGCACCACATTATTTAAGTAACTGTTTATAGAGAACAATAAGAAAATTAAGAAATAAACATTATTCGGGAGGACTTAAAAGTAGATAAATATTAACTTAAGGTAACCTTAGTTTATAATCAGGTTCTATACTATCACTTCATACCTCTAACAGTTATTTCCCTTTGAACAGTTTCAGAGTGAGCAAAGCTGATTGACCACTCCACTCACTATGCCTTCAACTTGAGGTGATTTGTTTTGATAACTGATGTTTGATAACTGATATTTGTCCTTCCTCTTTAGGGCCCTGAGTAGATTTCTTCTTGTTAGTATTAGAGAATTTACCAAATAGCATGCTCAAAACATAATGCAAGGTATAAAGACTGTGGATCATCTTGTGCTTTTGTCTTATTAGACTTTCATAGGCTTCAAATAGTCTAGATATTGTTGGTGACAGTATGCAAGCCCAAATGTTTTCTGAGGAAGACATTATTCACACACAGAAAATAGTAAAGAAAGCCCTTGGGTGTGCTGAAGTAGAACTATTCAAGAATTTTCTGGTATATTACCTGTAAAAAAATACTCTACTCCTTCATTTCGGGGGTTAGATTTCAACACTGGGAGTATACAAACATTCAGCCTATAGCATCTCTGTACCTCCTCTGACCTATTAAACTCTTATTCTTTGTTTGGATTCATTTTAAAGACATTCTCCTATGAAATTAAAAGCCCTTGAGTCTTTTCTTTTCCCACTAAAATGTTGGTTGCATTATCATCAGATGAAACTTGTATTTAGAGGTAGTAAATTTGGATTTGACCCTCGTCCCTGCCCCTTTCTACCTTTGAGAACTTGGGTGAGATTAAGAATCTCTTAAAGAATAATCTTTTAAATGAATAAACTTCATTTATTCATTCTTTTGACATACATTAAAAAGATTCAGAAAAGCATATTTTTGTGGAAACAAAATTTTTTTTAAAAATTTTGCAACTTACAAAGTATCAAATACATTTTAAAGTTAGTAAGAATGAGACTTTTAAAACATTATTGGATTCAGTATCCAGAAGTTAATTGGTGGTATGAGGGAAAATTATTTCATTAGAATGGGAAATATATATATGTGTATGTGCGTGTATAAATGAGTAATAGTTGCTCAGTCATGCCTGACTGTTTGCAATCCCATGTATTGTAGCCTGCCAGGCTCCTCTGTCCATGGAATTCTCTAGGCAAGATTACTGGAGTGGGTTGCTATTTCCTTCTCCAGGGGATCTTCCTGACCAAGGGATCCTGCATTGCAGGAGAATCTTTACCATCTGAGCCACCAGGGAAGCCTACTATTAAGANTTTGCAATCCCATGTATTGTAGCCTGCCAGGCTCCTCTGTCCATGGAATTCTCTAGGCAAGATTACTGGAGTGGGTTGCTATTTCCTTCTCCAGGGGATCTTCCAGACCAAGGGATCCTGCATTGCAGGAGAATCTTTACCATCTGAGCCACCAGGGAAGCCTACTATTAAGAGACATTTCTAAGTGTAAAGAGAGGCCAACTTAAAAAGTATCAGCAGATACATGCTTGACTTTATCTTATAATCTATAGACAATACTTTTGAATATGTAATGAATCCATACATTTCCAAATGAATACCCAAGACAGAAGTAGCAATAAAGTTACAAATGACAGTTATCAATCAGATGAAATAATTTAGAAATATATATATAAACATATAAATTTATACATGTATATGACCTTGATGTTTCTGCATTTTCAAAATAACTGTAAATGAGAGAGAAAAGTATTGTGTGATCATGTCTCAGTTTCTTCATTTTTAAGAAGAGAAGACAGATTAAGAATTTTTTTTCTTTTAACTGGAACACAATCTCAGTGTCTTCTTTAGTGTGAGCCCCTCAGTAGATTAAATTACTTTCAAAAGAAATTCCTGGGAAGTTTCAATTATGATAGTTCTATGGCGTGTGTCCTGCCTTTTTCTCTCTAGTTTTCACTTGCTGTCACAAAGGAAGCCCGCTAGATGGTGTTAAAACCACAAGCTACCTACTTTGATTTTATTTAAAAAAAAAAAAAGTCTTCCAAGGAGAGTGCTCACAAGATTGTATTTTGCCCGTTTTTTATTCAATGAAGAAGAGGCAAGAAAAATTAGAGTGGTATTTTCTATGCAACTTAATTGTATATAGTTATGAAGTAAAGTACCTTTTGGCCCTGAATTATTTTCCAATGAGCTGCCTTCAAAATTAAGCTGTTTTGTCAAGATAAATATCGAGCAAAATGATTATGAATCATTGTGGCAAGTTTTTATACAAATCAGAAAGTAAATTAATCCAACTCTGTCTGACTCATCATGGTTTTTTTTCTTCAGATACAAATGAAGAGTAAACAATGTTTTGGTAATTTTTAGGTTAATCATGTAGAACTGATTACTCAAAAAGAATGCTATTAACATTTAGTCAATTTATATCCTACAATATGACAAATTAAAATTAATGTTGCTGTTTCTAAGATATCAAATGGGTCATGATTTTAAGAAAAATGAAAATTACTGAACAAAACTGGTTATGTTGTCTGTGGGCCCAGTGAATGAAGTTACTTTTGAAAAGCCTACTGAAATTCCCCCAAGAAAAAGTGCATATAATTGAGTAAAAACAACTCTGATTTAGGTAGTCTGTGTCTTTAAACAGGTCCTCTTTTAAAATGTAACAAGGAATAATAATCAAATTTCTCTTGTGAAATAGCTATGTTAAAATCTTGCCAACAGCTTAATAACAAAAGTAAGATTTTCTTTTTAGATTGAGTATATATTCTCCTGATGAAGCTCTATTTGATAATTTCTTCAGTGTTTATAATCAGTTCCCATTAGTATTCACTTAATTAGCTCATTTCAATACACTTCCTGATGGCATATGTATGTAAATATATATTTTAAATCATTCCCTTTATTTCCAAGTAATTGATGTAATGAAAATATGTAACTATTAACTTTTGAATCAGGTCTTAAAAAATACAATACTACACAATATAATATAAATTACCTTACAGGAGAGAGAATTATTTTTTTTTTAATTTTGCACATCAAACATCTCCATAACTGTCAACTTGGTATCTTTCTACATGTATCTATATCAAATGCTTGCACAATCCCTCTGAACCCCTTACTGTTAAAATGAATTTAATAATAGTCATGACCATCATCCAAGAGTCATAGAGTGACAGCCAGCAACCTTCTCTACACTGTTAGCAATGTCTGGAGATCATAAAAAAATGATCTCCTGACTCGAGATCATTAAAAAAAATCTGCTCCCCTTTTATATTGGCATATGCATTGACAGAAGTCTATTGAGCTTCATCTACATATTGTCACTTTCAGTGGTGAATTTATCCATCTCTGGTGGCATGACTGCTCTGCTCTTCTATTATTTGAGTGAATTAAGTAATTTTAAAGCCCTTTGATTTTCTGCATTTTATTCTAGAAGGTAACAGGAAGAAATCTGGGAACTATTTTTGGTCTAGGTGTAGTTAAAGTTCTTCAAACAAAGATTCTGTTAATGTGCTGATCATATTGACCTGCTGTCCAATTCTGGACATATCATCTCTGAAACCTGCCTCATCGGCTCAAGCTCTGTTACTTCTGAATAGTTTAGCAATACACAGGTCAAATTCTAGAGATTAGACCGCTTTGATTTCTTCTTAGAAACTGGACTCTGCTTTCTGTTGTGACTTGACATTTAATAGTAAGATTGTCATTGGTCACTTATGCAAACAACATCTCCTGGACTATTTTTAAACATTTATTATGATGTAATTTTAAAACTATAATTTGCATTTTTAAAGTGATCAATTTCATGTTTTTTAAAGTTATATTCACAAAGTTGTACAACCATTACCACAACCAATTTAGAACACTTTCACCATCCCCTAAATAAATCCTACATCTACTAGCAGTCACTTCCTCTTTCTGTACCACCCTTTAGACTTAATCAATCTCTAATATAGTTTCTGCTTTTCTACATTTGCCTCTGGAATGGAATCATGTAATTCATAGTCCCTTGTGACTGATGGGCTTCTTTCACTTAGCATAATGTTTAAAAGGTTTATTCATATCATAAATATGAATGTAGTATGTATCAGCACTTCATTATGTTTATAGCTGAATATTATATGTATATGCCACATTTTATTTGTATATTTATCAGTTCACAGATATCTGAGATGCTTATACTTTTTAGTCTATTATAAATAATGCTTCTATAAACATTTGTGCCCAAGTTTTAGAGTGACTGTACACTTGTCTTTTCATTTATTGGTTATATACTGAGTGTAGAATTGCTGGTCTGTTTGATAACTTTGCATTTAACATTTTTAATGAACTGCCAAATAGTTTTTCTAAGTAGTTGAAACATTTAGCATCAACAATAGAGTCCAATTTCTCTACAACTTTGCCAACACCTGTTGTTATCCATCTTTTTTATTATAACTATCCTAGTAAATACATGTGAAGTGATACCTCATTGTGGTTTTGATTTATATTTTCCTAATGGCTAATAATAGCAATTCTTCATGTATTTATTGTCCATTTATATATTTTCTTTGGAGAAATATTTATTCAGATTGTTCATTTTCAATTGAGTAGTTATTTTTATTGTTGTTTTGTCAGAGTTCTTTATATATCCTTGATTGTCATTGTTTATTCACTCAATCATGTCTGACTCTTTGTGAGCCCATGGACTACAGCACACCAGGCACTCCTGTCTTCCAGTCTCACAGTTTGCTCAATTCATGTTCACTGAGTCAATGATGATATCTAATCTCTGCTGCCCCCTTCTCCTTTCATCTTCAATTTTTCCCAGCATCAGGGTCTTTTCCAATGAATTGACTGGTTGCATCAGGTTGCCAAACTTGTGAAGCTTCAGCTTCAGTATCAGTCTCTTTAATGAGTATTCAGGGTTGATTTTTCTTTAGGATTGACTGGTTTGAGATTTGATCTCCTTGCAGTCCAAGGGACTCTCAAGAGTCTTCTCTAGCTCCACAATTTGAATATATGAATTCTTTGGCTCTCAGCATTCCTTATTGTCCAGTTCTCACATCCATACATGACTACTGGAAAGACCACAGCTTTGACGAGATAGGCCTTTGTCAGCAAAGTGATGTCTCTGCTTTTTAATACGCTGTCTAGGCTTGTCATAGCTTCCCTTCCAAGTAGCAAGCATCTTTTCATTTCATGGCTGCAGTCACCACCTACAGTGATTTGGGAGCCCAAGAAAATAAAATCTATCACTGTTTTCATTTTTTCCCCTTCTGTTTACTATGAAGTCGTGGGACTAAAGAGGCTTCTTTGGTAACTCAACTGGTAAAGAATATGCCTGCATGCAGGAGACCCCGTTTTGATTCCTGGGCTAGAAAGTGACCCTGGAGTAGGGAGAGCTACCCACTCCAGTATTCTTGGGCTTCCCTAGTGGCTCAGATGGTAAAGAATCTGCCTGCAATGTGGGAGACTTGGGTTCAATCCCTGGGTTGGGAAGATCCTCTGGAGGAGGGCATGTCAGCCAAATCTAATATTCTTGCCTGAAGAATCCCCATGGACAGAGGAGCCTGGTGGGCTACAGTTAATGGGGTTGCAAAGAGTGGTACATGACTGAGTGACTAAGCACAAGCACTTAGGCCTACCTGTCATGATCTTAGTTTCTTGAATGTTGAGTTTTAAGTCAGCTCTTTGACTATACTCTTTCACCTTCATCCAGAGTCTCTTTAGGTCCTCTTTACTCTCAGGTTGTTGATATTTCTCCTAGCAGTCTTACTCCAGTTTGTGATTCATCCAGCCCAGCATAGTGTACTTGGCATATAAATTAAATGAACAGGATGACAATATACAGCTTTGTCTTATTCCTTTCTCAATTTTGAACCAGTCAGTTGTTCCATGTAGGTTTCTAACTGTTGTTTCTTGACCCACATACAGATTGCTTAGGAGATAGGTAACATGGTCTGGTATTCCCATCTCTTTAAGAATTTTCCAGTTTGTTGTGATCCACACAAAGACTTAGCATAGTCAATGAAACAGAAGTAGATGTTTTTCCTGGAATTCCCTTGCTTTCTGCATGATCCAAAGAATGTTGGCATTTCAATCTCTGGTTCCTCTGCCTTTTCTAAACTCAGCATGTACATCTGGAAGTTCTCTGTTCACATACTGCTGAAGCCTCTTTGAAGAATTTTGAGCATAATCTTACTAACACATGAAATGAGTGCAGCTGACTGGTAGTTTGAACATTTTTTGTCATTGCCCTTCTTTGAGATTGTAATGAAAACTTACATTTACCAGTTCTTGATACAATTCCACTTTCAGATATATCATTTGCAAGTATTTTCTCCCATTCTCTGGATTGTTTTTTTCACTTTTTGATGGTGTCCTTTTAAGCCTCAAAATTTTTAATTTTGATAGAGTTTAATTAATTTATTTTGTTGTTGTTGTTGTTGAATGAATACTGCCTAATCCTAGGTCATGAAGAATTAACTCATGTTTTTGTATAAGGTTTACATATATTTAGCTTTTCATTTAGATACATGATTCCTTTTCAGTGAAGTTTTCTGTCCAATCCTCTTATTCTCACTTTTTTCTTTATAAGATAAAGGGATGCCCTCCCGTAAAAAAAAAAAAAAAGTTCTGATTAATTGTTCAAAGGAGATATAAATTTTAACCAGATAATATCTGCATTCCTTTCTTCTCATTTTAGGCAGTGACTTTATAAGTCATCTAACACTGAGAATTATTTTTAATCTATGAGTTGAAGCAACCAAGAGAAACCTTTCTAATATTGGTTAGAGAGATCCGGGATATGGAATTCATTATACTTCTATTGTTTTCCTTTTTTAGGATACTGAATGTTTGGGTGGACATGGTTGAATTCAGTTCAAGACTTTTCCCAGGACTGAGGAGGAGGTGCTCTAGATTGCAAAACATCAAGTTTCCACAAAAAGATAATGAAACCACCTGATAGAAATTCATAAGGGCAAATAACTCAAATTATAGGAAAGGTTTTGCTCAAAGACCTGTTCTTCTCATGTCTTTTCATAAAATCTTGCTTCTTTTAAGATATGGATTATTTCAGCAGTTGCTGTGTCTGTGGGGAGTTGGGGAGGGGTGCAATGCAAAAGAATTGTGAAATGTAGTGAAAGATATGCCTTTTTCCCAAGCTACTGCTTTGAGCAGGACTTGAAATGTAGCAATGTCACTCTTCCAGTACCAGCAGGCAGCGTTAGGTCACAAGGATTGCTATGATACTGAGTACTAGGATGAGCCCTATCATTTCTAAATTATATCTAAATTATCTAGGCAGAGATTCTGGCCATGTCCACACATAGTTTATTCATCCCCAGCTCCCACAGCAAGTTGTTTGCTACTTATTTTATTACCAAGGGACCCTGTGATTCTGTATAAAAATCAAGCATTGCTTTTTCTGAGAAATTAAAATGTTGAGTACTTTTTTTCTGTGTAGAATGTGTTAATGTCTTTAATACATATTATAGATTATGTCATCTAAATATTTTAATTAGTAAAGAAGCCATACCTTATTATCCATGTATATGGCAAAGTCAGCAAAAGCAAATATTATAATGTCATGTAATGTGGGTAAGTAGCTTTATTGGGGAAATACAATTCAAGGGCCAGTTAAAGAGAGGCAAATGGTCTCTTGTTGCCTCTTAATCCAAAAGAAAGACAAATTGGAGCTCTGGCACTGCTGGATACTCAGTGGAATAATCCTCCAGGAGGGAAACCCAGCCCCCCTGCTCTTCAACATTCTTTTGGTACATGAGTGAGAACAGCCTTGGATATAGGATATAAAAAGATAGCACTTAGCTTGCAGATCGTTTTAATGAGAGTTCCAGCTGTACAGGAAATTAGCTGAGAATGCTGGTGGTTAGCACCTGGTGATCCCCCTGATAAATCTGACTCAGATTTTGGGGGAAAGGAAGACTTTGCTCCAGTCAGACAACCTTAGCTATTTGGGGGATCTTTTACTTGAAGACACTTTGTACTGTGCCCTAATTTATAACTCAGTGCCAATAAGAAAAATGGTTTATGAGCAAGTGCTTGCTGAATAAAATTTGCAGTATCCGCATATGTAAAATAAGATGGATAACTATATTCCTTTCCAAACATGAAACTAGAATCTCTTATTTATTTATTTATTTATTTATTTATTTATTTATTTTGTTCTACTCACTACCTTTTATTCTCACAGGAGCTGTGGCCGGAGGGCTGATGACAAGCTTGGCTATGCAGAGGGAACTGGGGGGTGGCAGAAAGTGAGGGGAGGGGCTGCAGTTTGGGGAGGCTGGTTCTTCCTGGGTGTATGATGCTGGGGAGAGGGAAGGAGTGGCTCATGCCCCCAGTTAAAGGGCTGGAAAGCCGAGGCCTGGAGGGGAGGGGACAGCAGAGGTGTCTGTCCTGGGACTTGGGACAGTGCTGTCCCTTCTCCCTGCACCTGCCCACCACTTCCATGGGCCTTGATCTTGGAGTTCCGTGTCAGCCTGCTGTGGTGTCAGCAGTGGGGGTCAGCCTCACTCATGGTCCATGTCCCTGAGCCTCGCATTCCTGCTAGTGGATGGGGGTTTGGGCAGCAAGTGTACCGCTAATCTATGCCTTTCTGATATGATCGTTGTGTCCAAGGATGATGGAGAGGCAGAGTCTCATAGAATGAGGTGCAGGATGGGAGACAGCAAGGGGAGGGGTGTGTAAGGGAAGGAGAGGGGCTGGGGCAAGGAGGGAAGCTGTGGCCTTGCAGGGCTGTCTGGGTGCTGGCGTCTGCATCTGCTGAGCTCACGGGGTGACTGACTGAAATCCTGCTTATACCTTCAGCCCAGATGATGGATATATTTCCTATATAATAATTGATTTGCTATATTAAACTTCATAATGATATATTATTTAGGTATTATTATCCACATTTCCTGAGGTTCATTGAAAGTGAAAGCATTAGTCGTTCAGGTCATGTCCTACTTTTTGTGACCCCTTGGACTATAGCTTGCCAGGCTCCTCCCTCCACGGGATTTTCCAGGCAAGAATACTGGAGTGGGCTGCCATTTCTTTCTCCAAGAATACTGGAGTGTGTTGCCGTGCCCTCCTCCAGGGGATCGTCGCAACACAGGGATCGAACCCAGGTCTCCTACTTTGCAGTTAAATCCTTTACTGTCTATGCCACCAGAGAACTCCTGAGGTTCAATCAGATGTTAAATACATTGCCTGGTTCTGGATTATTTGGACAATCTATAACTTAAACTTAGATATACCTGACTCCAAAGCCCACATACTCTCATTTTGATTTGTCAAGTGATAATCTAAAGCTCTACATAGCTGTACCCACTTTTGTCTCTTGCCATGCATTAAAAGATTTCTGTTTTCCACAGTGGAATTCATTTTTGCTCTACCACTTTTCCACTGTAGCTTGAACAGAACTTTCCTCTGAATTTGTTACAAAAGTCAGGATTATAGGATTGGTATTATAGCAAGAAGAGCTGAAAAATGAGGAAGAATTAGGAGATTTTTGGTTCTATTCTTTTTGTTCCATTCTATTTAGAGCAAATTTGGAATCTGAATAAAGGTCAGAGTGAGGGTAGAGAACAGAATACCATGGGTGGTGGCTGCTTTTGAGTGGCTACATCGTGTCTGACTCTTTGCCATCCCATGGGCTAGAGTTTACCAGGCCCCTCTCTCCATGGGATTTCCCAGGCAAGAATACTGGAGTGGGTTGTGATTTCCTTCTCTAGTACCATGGATAACACATCTTAATTTTTGAAAACCTGTTTCAGGAAACACTATAAAACAGAATACTGGGAGAAGTTGATGTCAAAGAAATTCACAGGCATAGAAAGAGGGAGGAACTTGTCTCAGTTATGGTATATTGATCTGTAAACTGTGAATAGTGAAAGGGAGTTACAGTCTGGTGGTTTTTGGATTCTGTTTAGGCAAGAAATTCTTAGTTCAAGCCAAATATTACTTAGATTCACAATGAAATAACAAACAAAACATAACTGTTCTGTTTGTTATTATGTGATTGGGAACTATACTCTATGTTCCATTTTCATGATTTTTTCTCCCTCTGACATCTTCAAGTCAATGATTTTATATATCCCTACTTAATATAGTTTAAGATTGGTAATTATGTTTCACATTAAATTTTATGTCCCTTCAAGTCTAAGACCATATTTTGGCCTTCTCTGTGGCTTTACTCAGTGCCCAATAAACAGTGTTATGTATTTAATAACTACTCACAGTGTGGTTGAAAATTACTAAGTGATCATCTGCTGAGGAGAGAAGAGTGTACAATACCTGCATGACTTAATTTTGCATCTGATGTCAACCTCTGCCTTTGTTGGGTGGTTGGCTTATCTATTATTCTATCTATAGTATCTACTTTGATACCTGACATTCAGCATGCTCACAATAAATGTGTTAGATAAAAGGACTTTTCAAGTTCCAACTATAAATTGGTTACTGTTAGGGTTTGAAATGGATTTTATATGGAATTTGGTAGAGTTCGGCAGCATCCATGAAAACTGCTTGACATGGAGTCTGGTAACACAGATGTCGAAATGCCTCCAGTTTTAACTTATTTAATCATCATACCAACCTTATGAAATATGTGTGGTTAATACTCTATTTTACAAATAAGGAAACAGACAAAATAGATTTTATGCCCAAGGTCACACAGTCAGTAAATGGCAGAGGATCGGAGCCCAGGAGGACTGACTCCAGTATGAGTTCCTCAAACAAAACATATCCTGCAGAATAAACTCTAATTTTTATGTTTTTGACCCTGCAGACTAGTTTAATTCTTAACTCTTGGAGAAGGAACAGTTTCTACCCTGTCTGAAAATCCATAAAGTTTCTAACTTGGTCAGATATCCTCTCAGTTTCAGACTGTCTTGGAGGTTTCTTGATGCTTCACACTGGTTCGCATGCATGTTTGGGTTACTGACAGCCTGCTTTCTCTTGACCACTAAAGCAGGTGTATTTCTTATTCCAACTTGTGTTTCTGAACCTCTAGTGACTGATATCTGGCTTTTAATTCTCAAATTATCCACCACTATTTTATTTACTCGGTGTGTGTGTGTGTGTGCGCACGCACACACAC
Source organism: Oreotragus oreotragus (assembly GCA_006410675.1). Classification (NCBI taxonomy): domain Eukaryota; kingdom Metazoa; phylum Chordata; class Mammalia; order Artiodactyla; family Bovidae; genus Oreotragus; species Oreotragus oreotragus. Next base: position 45,292 of record SJYX01015233.1, on the reverse strand, counting down.
ATAGTCGTATCTGACTGTGACTCCAAGGACTGTAACCTACCTACCTGAATTTTGAGTGACTGTTAATATTCTGTCTATGCTTCCATCCATCCATTGTGGAATAACTTCTGCTCTACCCTTTTTCTGAACCCGTGTCAGACTACACATCATTTATAGGCTCAGTCATACAGAATAAGAGAATATGACTCCTGTTTATTATTGAAGTGAGTTATCCATGTGTATTGCAGGCTAATTTCTTTTAGCCTCTAGCTCTAAATGATGTGGGAAGACTAAAGAAAAAAGATATTTACATTTCTTTTAAGAAGGGTCATATAATGCAGAGGCCAACATACATGTTAAAACATAATTTTGATTATTCTATCAATAACAAAATTTCACATTTGAATAAAGTTTTCAGTTTATAATTTCACAAAGTTTTCAAAGTTATTTCTGACAACAGATGGTACTAGTAGGATGATTATTGCCATCAGTAATTGAGAATAATGGCTGTGTGTCTCTGAAGAACCTAAAAATATTCTTTTCCTCTCTATAAGTAGTAGTTTTATTTTATTTTTTTATTTTTATTTTTTTGTATTTATTTATTTTTTTACACAAACTCCCAAACATGAACCCCCCTCCCACCTCCCACCCCACATCATCCCTCCAGATCATCCCCATACACCAGCCCCAAGCATC